>VXBO01002067.1:113136-134563 GCA_013400135.1 Rhinoptilus africanus
AAAAAAAAAAAGCCAAACAAATTTTATTTATGTTTTGTGAGCATAAATACACTTTATTTTAGTGTAAAATATGGACATGATCAATGAATGAGTGCTGGAACTAGGTCTTTCAACAGCAATGAAAAAATAATTGTAATCTAGTTAGGTAATCTAGCTCTCTGAAGAACTTTGTGCATATGGGTAATGAGAGTGGGTGGTTGTAGAAGTAATGGCATCCACCANTATAAAATGCTTACTTAATATACTGCATTTAATAACCACTTCTGTTTTTTAAAATTGTCTTGTCTTCTAGGTGCGGTTTATCACCAAAATATGGCATCCTAATATTAGCTCAGTCACTGGGGCCATTTGTTTGGATATTCTGAAAGATCAATGGTAAGATTCCATATGGATTTAAATGTGCAAAATCAAATATACCAGTGTCCTGGTCAGGAGGCAACAGTTCATGTTGCTTTTCACTTTGTGTTTGTAATTAGAGATCCTTGAAGCTTACAATGTGTCAGTATAGTATTTTGAATTGAAAAGATGCAAATAAAATGATTGGGTGGTAATTTTGGGAAGTACTGAGTAGATATTATATGCGTAGAGATCTTTTTGTAAAAATTTTTGCACTAGGGTTAGGGTGAATGTTTCACTGTTGATGTCTTGGGTGTTTTTGTTGGAGTTAATTTTTTTATTAGTTCTTTTTCATTAACAAATGCTACCTATTGCTTCCTGAATTCTGTCCTTTCAGCCTCCTGAGGTGTATGCAGAAAAAAACCAAGTGCTTATCTTCATTCTGATTCTTGACTTCTTCCAAATAAAAATTAGTTCTGACAGAGCTAAAAAGATGTATGAAGGGAGTCTGGGATTATAAAAGGTAACAGGTCAGCAATAGGAAAGGGAAAAGAAAAGACTGACTGTCCTGATTCTGTCTCACAGTTATCACTGATAATATTTATGATTTGCACCTCTGTAAACCGTTTACCTTTTAGTTGTTGGTGAGTTGCTGACTTTTGATTACTTAATGTTACTGTAAAAGTTTTAATAGCCAAAATCTGTGAAATAGACCTGTAAGTGGACAAACTGTAGCAGCTGAACTCATTGTTCATTTGTTATTTCAAGTGATACATTTCATGTGGTTTTAAGATCGTATGCACCAATAGATACGGTATGTAACCTGAATGGAATTAGAGTTTGTTATTTTCCTCACATCTCCCCCAAAAGAACGGGACTGTAATTCCCCAGCAGATAATACCTAATTCATACAAGCTTCAAATGCTTGTGAATTCAACAATTTCATCAAGACTGCTTGGCCAAGTAGACATCAGTTGAGTATGAAAGAAACTCTAGAGCAGAAAGCTTGAGTTGAAGTCTTGCAGGTTACACATGTAGTGTATTCATCTTTTACAGAGTGAGAAGATTATGCAAGTTATGTGACACATAATAGTATAAATTACTAAAGTGAAATCATAATCATAAGCTGTTGTCTCTTTCATTTCTGGAACTGTGTATATTTTCCTTGTAGCCTTGGAGCATTTGTTGCTCTTTCAGGCAGTAGAGTCTTTCAACATATGTGCCATGATACGTGGCATAATTTTTTCTATCGGTAAAGCCAGTGCACTTTTGTAGCTGCATCTAGTTATTCCTACCATCCTACAATTACACTGGAGATTAATGATTCTCTAACTGTGCAAGTACAGTTTCCTGAGAGATCATACTCTAAACCAGATTAGTGAATGGGCATGAGGTTGGCTGATTTGTTTGTGTGTTGGGATTTTTTAAAAATTATTTTTGTTTGCTTGGTTTTGAGTAATTTGGATTTTTTTGAAAAACGGATTTTGGAGGGTGTTTTTAACAGGGATCACCTCACTGATTTGAGTACATAAGCCTGCTTTCCTAGCTAGGCTTATTTCACTCAGGGTAAGGTTTAAGCAGTGAAGATATGAGAAGGCAGAAATTATTTATTTCTAGCAGCAAATGTACTTAACATGGAACTGCATTCCAGCATTACTAATACTCTTCTGGGAAGAATTTATCCAAAGTTTTTAAGCTCAGGGTTTGTTTTTTTTTCTTCCATTTTATGGTATTCGTTTATGTGTTGTCCAGTTGCTTTACTTATAGTATCACGGTCTGTGACTTTTAACAGGTATCTTCAAGGCTAATCTTTCCATACTGAGGCCCCTAAACATCATGTTTCTCAAAAACAACACTTAACTATCATTTTCCCTTGGAAACATAAAGGAAAGACAGTCTCTAGCAGAAGTCATGCTTATTTATCGCATTCTGAATTAAACCCAAACTAACTTAACAGATTTTCTTTTTTAACATTTTCTTGTTATCTTCATATTACTTTAATATGTTCCCTAATTAGTGTTTTCTGTGGAGGGGGATGGATGATCTTGCTTCTGTAGCAATGGACTGGGCATTGCCAAACAATGTGATTTGAAACAGTCTCACAAAATTCAGTGTTATGCCAAAACTGCTGTGTTAAGAGTGAAGCAGTTAATAGCTTTAAGATGAAAGTTTCTGGCCTTTTCAGTGCCTGATCAAGCTGAAAAATAACAAATGGCAACAAAGACCTAAAGAAATCATGAGTTTCAACTTAATTTCTTTTTTTTTTTAAGTCAAAACGATTGAAATTTGGAAAAGAAGAACAAGAGAGGAGATTTGGCTTGTGTCCTTGTTATCTTTGAAAATTGTGTTCTTGTTGTCTTTGAAAGTTAGGTCTTGCACAGATAACTTAATCTGTGTCTTAGTTCTAAAGACATCAAAATACATCAATACCTTCCTTCACCAAGACACAGATGAATTAGGAGTATTGGAACAAGAACTCTTCTTCTCTATATTTAACCAGCTGGCACAGAGAGCACCAATATTATGCCACTTACACTGTTAAACTCTTCCTTTGAAGCACTGTCTTCCCTTGGAAGCACTAAGGAAAGAATTTCACAGAACATGGTGGTGGTAGGAGGAGGCTTCCTGTATGCTATAATCCCTTTTCAAATAATTCTTAATGTAGCAGTCACTTGGTTTTCTACTGGTGCCCTTGGTAAGTTTTGTTTTTGAATCACAGAATGCTCAAGTGATTTTCATTTACCAGAGTTGAAGTGCTTGTCAAAGCCTCTGGTCCTTTGGAGAAGAGGAAACTCTTGTGGCTACCTCCATCCGTTCTTGTTTGAAGGATTTCAGAGTTGTGATAGATAACACTTTTTTTCCCCCGAGTATCTTCTTAAAACTTCTTATGCCATATGAATAGTTAATATTCTTTAAATAAGTTGTTTATTGTTCTTCAGTATATGCTGGTTTAGATATTTAAACTGAGAAAAGCCCACATCACCACGTTTAAGTTTTCTGTATGTGTAGGTTGAACAATGGTTTGAATAAATTCATCGCTTCATTAGAAAGCAAACAAACAGAAAAATCCAAGCAACACTCCCCCAACCTTGATAATTTAATATGTAATGGATTTCACTAGATGGTCAAAGGTAAATGGGACATATGCAATTTTGAAATATTCTAATGGCTGTGTTCTAGAAAATATATTTAGTTCCACAGTCTCTCTTGTCAAATCTTTCAGCAACGAACTCTGTTTCTGAAGTGACACTTCATTGACTTGTAATGCTCTTAACTGAACAATGCTGCTTTTGTTGCTGTATTTAAACATAAGTCTCAAATTCCAGTGTATATCTGTGTTTTTCAGTGAGGTCAGTGGGAATTGAAGGACGGAATTTGGGCCTATGGGACGTAGTAAGGTTTCATAAAGAATTAATAAACTGATTTAATAATCATCTGTATATGGTGAATACAAAGATTTGAATGTGTTTAGTTTTTAAAAAAAGTCTCTTCCCTACTCACCCATCCCACGGTAATGGTTTTCTCTTCTAATAAGCATAGCTGAGATATTGTTCTGTATATTGGCAGGAGGTCTTATCAGTTTGCAATGTCTTTAAATGATTTTTAAATGAGTTTAATGAAATACTTTCTCCACAGTATATGCTTGATTCTGAAATTCTTTGCAGCTGTGGATTTTCATCATGTTTAGGTTTGTAAATATCTGTTATGCCAGTTTGTTTGCAGAACAGCTACTGTTTGCTGGTAGGATTAAAATAGGAATATGATTTTGTAGAAGGAATACTATTTATGCTGATCTAATATGACTCTTGTTATGTGGTTTCACTTACTGTAGCCTGTATTTATCTTCCAGAGTAGTATTCTGTCTCAAAATTTTATTCTTAAATATAAAATGTATCTAATACTGTTCATTGAAACCTGAGAACTAGATTACGTGAAAGCTGTTCTGCATAAATCCCTTGAGCAGTGATGATGAAGCAGATGTGTAGTGGCTGTGTGTGTGGCTACAAAAAAACCTCTTGGCTGTTGTAGTTTTGACAGTTGAAATAAAAATGAGTAAGAATAATACTTTTTTCATAGTGGCTGTACTGGAGGATTCACGCTTCAGTTCTACTTGAGATGCAGAGATTATTATTATAAGAGATAATACAATTTTAATAGATACATAAGCAGCAGCCAGCTCCTAGTAATCATCTTCTCGGGTATCTAAAACTGCTGAGTTTTGTTCACGGTGTTTGAGGAGCACTGAGCCTCTTTACAGCTTTGAGAAAAATGCAGAGAATATTAACATTGTTTGAAGAAACTCTTCATCAAGCAGGCTGTCTCCCCCTCTACGCTATGTCAAGGCTATTCTGTTATTCTCTTTATTTTTTTTTTTCTTTAACTAATGGGTGCCCAGTCTTGTATTTCTCCTGTAAATAATGACTATACATTGGGCTTCACTCAAAGGCCTTATTCATTTCCTCCCTCTTTCCAGATTCCATAAGCCCTTGGTACAAGTTCCCAGATCTTTTCTTTTGGATTAACAAGCTTAGTTATTTCACAAGTGGAATAAATATTGCAGATTATTTTAAAAAAATAAAAAATGTTCCCAGTAGCCGCGTTTGGTTGATGGAGTGGAGCAGCAATCTGTTGGCTGCAGCTGTTCCGTTGTTCTGCTGGGTTACCTCTGGAGGTAACTAGAGAGATAGATTGTTTCCAGAGAGGAATATACAGCACATAAGTAAAAACTTCCTAAATGGAAAATTACTTGGCCTTTAAAAATGAAGAAAAAGAAAAATCGTCAGTGTTTCGTAATCCTTGTAGGACTCTTTTCAGCTCATCGAAAGGTAAGAGATTTCTTACCTCAGGCATGTGGGGCACAGCTGGTTTGCTGTGCTTTTTAATATTATCACTGCATTCACCCGAACTAGTGGTGCTCTTTCTTTTCTTTAATGGAAATGCCCCAAGATATTACCAAAAAAAGTGTAAGTGAATAAAACGTATATCAGCTTTCTTTGTTCTGATTCACTCCATGTTTCCCTTGCTGTTTGACAAATGCAATGCCAATAGAAAGCCAGGTTTTCTGGTTTTTGGTTAGGATGTTTGGATTTGGAGGCTTTTACTTTGAAGTTCTCAGCGGGATAGTGCTTCCCTGTAGTGAGCTCTCTGCAGCTCACTGGTAGATGTTACTGGCCTTTCCTCATGGTTTGTAATGACAAACTCACAAGGCTAAGCAGCATTTTGGAATGGAGGTGGGAGGCAAAGGTAAACTTTAGGAGAAAACAGGAGACAGTAATGTCACGGGACAAAGGCAATATAATGTCGCGTGCAAGGCGAATAGATGCTGGAATTTGGGAAGTTTTACTTGCAAAACTCGTGATATAAGCTGCCTGGCTTTTATTTATGATTGTTCAGGCTTCTGTTGGAGGAGTATACCCACATTGAGCATTGTATTCCAAAAAAGATGGGAACTATAGGAAAAATCCAAAGTAAAGTAACAAGAATGATGGTCTAAGCAAATACAACCACAATGAAAGATTGGAAAACCATTTTAGCATGCAGAATATCAAGCATGGTGAAGCATTGAAATAGATTTTTCCAAGAAACTTGTGTGGCTCCAGTTAAGAACAGATTAGACAGAAGTCTGTCAGGAGTGAGGCAAAATCTTGCCTTTGGCAAGAAGAGAAAAAACTTAAACCCCAAGCATGTAGCTAGCTAGAGTTACCAGAGGGAATTGCTTGAACTCCCTGAGATGTTGCGCATAAATCCACACCTAGAAATAAACTTTAAATATAAGAAGAGTTGGAAATCTCTTCAGGATTCTATTCTGGACACATAGACCCTTGAGGAGCACTGGAAAATGCAGAAGACATGTATCTTTCCATTGGAAGTTTGTGTGAAAACTTTTTTTGCAGCATGTTCTTCTGTAGCTTGTGAGGATATAGTGTGTCTGGGGGGGGTTTGGGTTTTTTGGTTTTGTGCCACTACCAGCATAACTTTTCCTCCAGAACTGATGATGAGAATTGGTTTAGCTCTTTGCTGATGAGAAACAGGTCCTGCCTTACTAGTGCCTCTAAATGTAGTTCTGAGCAGCCATCTCCATTCTCCCAAAAGAAGGTAATGGGAAGGAAGAAGAGCTTTTTAAAGGACTTGGGAAATGAGAATCTATTTTTAGTTATCCCTCCAGTTTCTTCTGGGGATCTTAATTTATGTCTGAAAAATTAAGAATAAGCTACACAAAAAATAACAAGGTTTTTTTTACTTTCTTTGATCAGAAAAGTTAATTAGTGTCCTAAAGGTAGAAAATGTTACATGAGTATACAATAGTTACACGAAATACGTCAGGCTTTCTTTACTGTTAATCACAAAATTTAATTTCCTTTTTTATACAAACAGCAGATGAAACTGTAACAGGTTTTATTTTATGATTTAAGGTTACTTCTTTAAATGTTTGTGTCCAATGAAGAATTTGTCTTACTATGCATGAGATGTGAAAGCCATTTTACAACTTGAAAATAAGTTGTAAACTACATTTTTAAACCTTTTTACATATGTAGCTAAACTAGTCTAGTCTATAAACTTACTGTTTTAGAGCTCTCTAAGCATATAGCCATCTGTATATCCAAATGGATGAGTTATTTTTATTACTCATTTTGAAATTGGAATGTCATAACAGAAGTTCAAGTCCCAGCGTGCTTTATGTACAAATCTACAAACATAACAGATGATTGGGGACTGCGAAGGCCTAGCAGTCTTGAAAGCCAGAGATGGCTGGAGCCAGCACAGAAGTTGTTCTAGGTGTTCATGGCACCTTTGGTCTTTAGCAATGCCTCCTGCTCCTCAAGGGATATTTTATACTCCCAGAAGGTACCATCTAAATGGAAGTAAATTGCACGTAAATGTGGCACAAGTGGCCATGACCCATTTCATCTTGCCGTCTTTATTTTAAATACTGTCAGTATTTTCAGTTGTCTCTAAAGTAGACAGATTTCTGTACAGGAAAGTGTAGAACAGCTTTTATTTGGTGCAAGTAACTACAGTATCAACTACAGTCGATAGATCCCACATGTTAAGTCTAGCTTTAAAACTACACTAAATAGAGTAATAAAATTACTTAACTGGGGAAAAAAGACATTAGGTTTTATAGCATGTACTGTGTATGTGGTAGCTCCTGAAATTCACTGAAAATAAAAATGGTTAAATCCATTCGAGGCCTGAAAGACTTAGTATTCTGTGACACCTGAGTGCTGGAGCAGTAAACATGTTACATTTCATCTATTTAATACTAGCATATACCACTGTGAATTACGGCATCGACGCATACATTAAATAGATTAATTTCAAGGCAGTATAAACCAGTAGAGATCACAAAGAACAGGAAATTATGAGTAAAATAGCATAGGTACATGTAAAGCAAAAATATTTCTATGTTCTTCCACTTTTTGGCTTTTGTGTGTGTCATTTAGCTGTGGAAAACCAAGGTGCTTTGTACTCTTGAGTTTGTCTTAGCCAGGCTCTCATCGCGCAACTGAGGATATGTTTCAATACCTAGGCATTCTTTATCTGATTAGATATAATCTGGCTGGTTAATCCCCGGCTTTGTTTGTAAGCCATTCTTTGGCTTGGAAGACGCATTCAGCTTGGAACCTGAAATACTTACATTTAACTGGAGGAGAATCTGACATTCTGGAAATAAAATGCACATTCTGTAATAGCCAAGCCTGTTTGTTAGTATAGTAGTAATTAATCACATAAATTATTAAATTTTATTGAAAATGAGTATTAAAACCGATGCAATGCAAAAGATATGTAATGTATAAAATTCCTTACCTGTTACAAGTATTTAAGATGCAGGTCACTATTTCTGTATATGCTATTTTGCTATGAAGAGTGCCAGCAGAGGGAGCACGCATGGGCTGCCCGTACGGTACCCAGAGCTTACGCAAGGGGCTGTTACTGGGGGTAAGGAAGGAAGACACAAACTTCAAATTGGCTTGTTTGTGGGATTTTTTTGGATGAAATGAATTCTGTTTAGTGGGCATGATCACATGTGTAGGTCAGACTGTGTTTACCAAAAGCTTAAGAAAGCATTGTTACCCTTTTTGAATATGTATATTGAATGGTATTCTAATACCTATAGGCTGCAGCTGTTTAAAATTATGATTCTTAGACTTACAATGTGTGCACGTACTCTTGTGTCTTCTGTGGTACTAGTACAGCAGCAAAGGTGAGTACAGGCATGGGAGTCTGTAAAGTCATTTTCAAATTTTTAATTTTAGGGCAGCAGCAATGACTCTAAGAACAGTGTTGTTATCACTGCAAGCGTTGTTGGCAGCTGCAGAACCAGATGATCCACAAGATGCAGTAGTGGCAAACCAGGTAAGATACTCAGTTGGCTGTGAACTTGAAACACTTCTGTAACCTTTGCTAGCTCAGATTAGGTCCCAAATCTTGGGGGAGATAAAGATTTTAAAGGATTTCTTGGAATATTACCTTACAGTAAGTGTGAGTAACTATGGTATTTTGTGCTCTTCACTCTTTGGATCCCAGAGTACGTAGCACTACAGTGTCAGGAGGTTTATTTTGTTAGTTTTGTTCCTTATTTAGCTTGTCAGAAATGTCAGGAGATAACAGCATAGTTAAATGAATAACAGTATAACTTGCCTTTTAAAGTCTAAGGCTTCTAATATAAGAAAAGCAATGTTTTACTGGTTTGAAATAAGTTTTAACTTGATGGTGTTCATCGGATTTGGCTTGGTATGTAGCTCCTCTTCCAGATTACTGTGAGTATTGTTGAGTGTTGTATTTGTTTAATGTCAAAATTTTACAATTAGTGACGTTAGGTGAATTACTGTTGTGTTTAATCCTGAGGGAGCAATTTATCTGAATGGAGCATCCTATGTATTTTGCCTTTGCAAGTACTTGGGATAACTATTAAAGTCACTGGTTGCATTGGTATCAGCAGAATTCTATAATCAACAGGGTTTGTTACTTTTCAGACAGTAGCAATAACTTATAAAAAATAGTAACAGTAAAATGTCAACTGGATCTGAGGCCATACCAGGACTGACATAGTTCTACTTAAAGTATGGATGAAAGATAGGACCAGTTATTCCATAACTTGATAGTCTGACAATTTTCAACAGAGTCATGAGTATGTGTGTGGTGTTTTCCTTTTTAGTCCGTGAAGAGAGAGAGAGGTGGCCTGGCTTTCCCGCTGACTGGTAGTAAGGGTATATTTCAGTAACAAAAGAACAAAGAAAAAGTAGAAGGTTCTTCCAACATGAATCTCATCTGTATCTCCTGTAAGTCAGGACCCTCCAGGGTAGGCTGACAAAGTGTGCGTTTCTTCCCTATAAAATATGTGTAGAGTGATAGATTAGGTGTTTATCAAACCTGTCAGGGTTTGGAGGGAGACCTGGAGATCGGAGGCAGCCCAGTGCACCACCGGGTGGGGGAGAGCTGTTTGCAGTAAGCGCGGCAGGCTTGCGTGCGGGGCTCTGCGGGACTCTAAGCCTGCTCTGAGCAAATGTCCCTGAACAGCTCTGTCAGACTGAATTGTTTTACGTAGGGAGAGTTGTTGCACAGGCCGGCAAGGCCACCAGGCATGTCCCTCCACTGGTTTTCCTTGCCGGATGCACGCCCTTGCTGTCACACTCGTTCTTTATTAAACAAAACCACTTCTTCCTCTTTTACAAAGAACAGGAATAGTGTTTACCATTTGTGCCCTGATGGTAGAATTTTGTGTGGGAATCATAACGGTCTTGTAGAAGGACTTGAGCTGGAGAGGGGATTTTTTTTTCTCAAGCAAAAAACTTCATGAAACTTCCTAGATTATGAAGAGCGATTTTTCAGGCTGCCTCTCTGGTGGGGATGTGTCCAGTGGGACTGTGGCGTGGCTGATGCAGGGAGGGTTCAGTTTCTCCTGTTCCCTGCAAATACCCACATGAAAACTATACTGGGGTTCGGCCTTGAGTTAGAAGCATGTATATGTAAGTAGAAAGTGATTATAACGCCTTTGAGGGGTGTGGTGGTAAAAACCCAGTTCCTTCATGTGTTTTATTTGGTGGTGGGGTCTCTTTGAGTATGATTTTTTTGTGGGTTTTTTTTCCCAAACCAAAAATTCACGAGGCATTAGTTATCCTCCGCATTTGTTTTTCATTACGTTAATTTACTAAGCTGTATGTTGGACTACTAAGCTGTCCAGGTAAATGGCAGTGTCCTACGAGCTCTGGAGCTGAATCCCAGGGAGAAGATAGGGAGAATTCCTGTTTGAATAATGGTAGTATTTTCAGACACCTGCCACCTTTCAGACACCAGCTGTCTGGTGTGAAAACTACTTCAACTAGTTGCTGGGTTTTTTTTTTTAAGTACAACAACATTAACTGCCTCAGACTCCTGATATAGAGGCATCAGTAGAAGGTGCCTTTAGGCACCTTCAGTGAGAAGCTAGATGATTTACGGATACCTAAGTAAAGGAATTTTATAGAACATTAAAAGCTAGTTCTGAATAAAATGCAGTTATGACTAATCCATTGCATTTCAGCTAGTTGCTTTCTAGGCTTGGCAGCGTTCTCAACAATATTTTAAAAAACTGGGAGAAGATCTCTTCAGAACAGAAGAATATGGCACTTCAGGATGCTATTGATGCTTAACTGAATCCTTCCCTTTTCTAGTCATTACAACCAAAGCAGTTTATTACAGACCACTGTATTTATAACACAGTGAGTTATTTCTGACAATAGATTGCCTTCTATGTTCTAATGCCATTAATAATCAAATGTAAATATACAGATCACTTCCTGTGGAGCAGAATTAGTGGGAGGTGTACAAAGCGCACAATGCAGTGTAGTTTGTGTTGCTGTAGGAGAGATAAAATGAAATGTACATCTGTAAAAAAAAAGTACTGTGTTCACTTTGACAGTGCTTTATAGATTTAATGATTGTTTTAATGTATGAATAAAACGCTTAGAATGATAATCAGCCATGTTTCTGTCCTTACAATGCATCTAAATATTTGAATAATATATTTCCCATTATCTTGCCTTACTTATTTAGTGCTAAAACATATATTTGAAGATGGAAATACCTACTTTTTTTAAAAAGCGTAATGATCAAGGGAAGGTGTCTTTTTTAAATACAAAAAACTTAAACTTGGTATTACATAGAAAAGTTGCTAAAATAGGAAGCTTGTCTTGCTTTTCTGAGTACAATTTATGACAGATGACCTACTTTCTTGGCTTTTGAGTTCTTGGCGCAGGCTGAAAACTCTGTGATAAGGTCCATTCTGTTGTTTATTAGAAAACTTGTTAGTGACGAGATTGGTGCAAAACAATGTTTATATGTCCTGTGTGAATTTTTTTTTCTGGTAAATAATAGCTTGCATGAAAAGAGTTGTTGCTTCCTAGCTTTTTACACATGCTCACCCATTTTTCAGCCCTTCTTTTGTCACATGTGCTATCAATATCCTTATTCTCAGGAGGAAGCCTGGTAGTAAAATGTCAGCTCTGGCTGAAAAACTGCAGACCTACTTGCAGTGTATAAAACCAGGCACATTTTTAAGTGATGAGAGAAATTCATTATAGTATGCAGTATGTACTTTCAGGAAATGTTAACATAGGGATAATTTGTGCTCTGCCACACTGAATATAAATTCTCAGTAGCTGTGCTAAATATAGCTACTTCGCTTTTGATCAGTGCAATTGAGAGCAGTACCTGATTGTACACATAAAATACCTATAGTGCATAATTAAACCTAAAGGCAAATTCATTAGATGAACTGCTTGCATGAGTTTACTCTTCGTGTAATCCTCACCTCCCAATTTAATTTCAAAAATATCAGCATGATCAGGGTGAAACACTGTTGAAGGTACTGTAGAAAGAGTGATGGATTGGAATCTGCCGTATCATCTTGCTTTTTGGTTGGATTGCTGAGTTGATTTAACTTTCCCCTTCTCCCCCCTCTCTTTCTTTTGTGTAGTACAAACAAAATCCAGAAATGTTTAAACAGACAGCTCGACTTTGGGCACATGTGTATGCTGGAGCACCAGTTTCTAGTCCAGAATACACCAAAAAAATAGAAAACCTTTGTGCTATGGGCTTTGATAGGGTAAGTATATGTAATTTAAATATTTTTTCAGTAGGGGCAGGGCAAGTGTATGTGTATAAAAACAAGGAGTCATTAGTATACTAAAGTAGACTTGCTACTTCTATGACCTTTTGTAGGTCTAATAATTCCGTTTTACTAATTATTTTTAAGAACTGGAGTTTTAAAATACGACATTATGAGTAAACCCTGTGAGCTACCCTTGCCATTTTGAAACATTTTTTTCTGTGAATTATTAGATGGGATTTAACTAATGGTAAACTAACATTTTCTGATTAATCTGTGAATTTTTCTTTCCACTTCTCAGAGCTGCAGGTTCACACACTGAAAACGTTATTGCTTTTGTTTTCTCATTGCAGAATGCAGTAATAGTGGCCTTGTCTTCAAAATCATGGGATGTAGAGACTGCAACAGAATTACTCCTGAGTAACTGAGCCATGTAGAGAGAGCTGCTTCAGTAGTCCAGCTTGCCCCTTCTGGAGGAGCATCACCATCTGTTATTTTTAGGATTCTATATAGATTCTCTTTTAAAACTGGCACTCTTGCCTGATGATGCTATCTAGGCACTATTGGAGACTGAAAAAACAAAAACCGCTCTGTAAATAAAGCTAATTAAACGTCTGTGTAAATTTAAAAAGGGGAAATACTTTAATTTTTTTTCTTACTAAATATTGTAAAAATTCTTTCAGCTCAGCTACAATAATGGGGGAAAAACATGCCTACTTTAGTGTTTAGCAGTGTGACGAAGACTAGCAGGAACTTGCTTCAGGATTTTGATTTAGTAATTCAGAAAGCAACATTTTTGAGTGTTAGTCATCAAAATTGTTGGTGCCACTCATCACAGCTATCTTACTGTTTTTAACATGGATCCTATGTGCCTGTGGATTGACCTATATTTGCATGCTTGTATTTAATAGACATATTAGGTAGGGTCGCTGAAGAGAGCACCATTGAAATACTCGAGTGTTCTTGTAACTTTTTTTTCCTGAAAGACTTTCAAGACTTACCCAAAGTTCCAAATGGTGACCTATTCAGAACCGGTTTCTTTCTAGCTTATTAATTGGGAAACCTGATTCTCCTCTCCCTTACATCATGCAGCTAAAAATCCTCGCTACGTTATGTTTCATCATCTGTGGGTATTATGTGTGCCATTTACAGTAGTCTAGGCTCCCCTTTAAAGAATATATTTTGAATTATCAGTAATGATTTTCATCCATCGTGTTTTCTACATGATCTCGTAAGGAGTATGCTTCGATACAGCACAAAAAGATGGAGCTGGCTTATTTCCTTTTTTTGGTCTTAAATAGATGTAAAATGTTCTTCAGTACATTCTGGATAATATGGTTTCACTGGGTTTGAAGGAGGAAAAAGCAGATTCTCTAGCCTACTGAGAATTAAAAAGATGTTTTTCTTTGAGTACTTGATATGATGCAATCAGCTGTTTTTTGCAGCGGTTTTCTAGCTTTATTTCTGGCTTCGATTTAGGGATTGCTTACCAGGTACTTTAAAATTCATCCTTGCTTGCATTTTTCTCTAGGTGACACATGGAGGCTGTGTTGGTGTTTTTACTGTACATACTTCAAGTGCACATAGAAGTAGAAGTGTGTTCTCAATTTAGCTTTCTTTTTGGATTGATGTTTCTGATAAACGAGAACTGAAACCTTACCTTGGCTTGTACATACAGTCAGTCTTTTTATTCGTATTAAAATGACATTTCATCCTGAGTGCAAAAGCTTGAAAATTATTAGTTTTGCAACTTCAAACACTAGTACATCTATTTAAAGAGAGCGGTAACGTCTCTGTGAATATGATGCTAGCTTTTGAGAATGTATCTGACAAGGAAGCTCAGAGAAATCCTGAGACTAGAGAGTGGGGATCGTGGATAACGGAGTACTGTATAAATCATCTTTTCCATGACGCTTTTTTTTTTGTCCTAAACAGTGGACTAAATGGGGTGGGGAAACAAACGTCTGTTTGGGATTTTTCTGTAGCTATGAAGTCCAAGTTGAAATAGTTTCACACTTCATAGACAGTCTGTTTATAAATCATGCTAGAGGAAATCAGGAACATTATTGGTGTGTCTATGAAATACGTGGAGCATAGTGGTAAGGGAACGGAACCAGAAAATAGAGCTGTAGAGACCCAACTAGTTCAGGGGTCTTCCCTCTACTGCTCTGTCTCCCGTGTCCACACTTTAAATATTTCAGGGCACAGGCAGGAAATACTTTGAACTCATATCGGTGCAATATTAAATGCGTTTGCTTAGTCTTTTTACTTACTGCTTTTTAAGGTGTAGTCAGCGATCAGTTTTCTTGAGTTAATGTAAATCATTTGCAATGATGCCAAAGGAAATGAGTTGTTTTGTCTTTCCTGATATTTATTTATTTTATTTTAACAAGAAGCCACTACCGTTCAGCTGGTTTTTTAGGTGAAAACCAGGGAACGGTAGGAAACTATGGCAAAATGCCACTTGTGTTAATCTCAAGTTGCTGTCTTTTCTGTTATACAGGCTAAGAACTTCTTGGTTACATCAACACCTTTTTTTTTTTTTTTTACCCTGGTGGTAATTATAAATTGCTGACTGACTTTCCCTTGTTCTTCGCTGCTATTTATCAAAGGAAAGAACTTGGAAATCATTGTTGGGGACATAAAACTTCTCGGTTACGGGCTTCTGAACCTGTCTTTTGATACGATTGGTCTCCTAAGAACAGCGGGTTTTTCCAACAGCATGTGAAGGGACAAAGGAAGCTGGGAAAGGGGGAGGTGGAGAAGAGAGGAGATGGTTCTTAGGTGAGCACGGTCACCTCTGAAACAGCCCTGTTGAATTTTATTTCTCTCATGAAGTTACCTCATTTTCTTCTCTACTGCAAGACACTCATCTTCCCCTTTCCCCTGTCGTATAGAAGTTGGATACTGGTTTTTGCCCGCCATCCATGTGATAGCAAAGGTATTTTGCTGCCAGCTCAGACGCTGGCCAGGAGGGAAGCTCCTCAAGAGCTGAGCTGGGAAGGAAACATGACCCGGCATTAAGGAGACATCTGTGGTCTGAAGTCCCTCTGAATTTGGATGTGTGAGTCCTTTCTGAGGAATGTTTTTGGATTCTTGGTAATTATCAGCGTTGAATATAGGGATAATGTTGTACCAGGTTAGTTGAACAGCAGCCGGGGCTGAGCCCTGGGGATTTTGCTGTTAGTGTCCAGTTTGTCACTGTGAGTTTGTACAGATAAAATGGTGGCTCTGTTTTCTGCGTGACTGAACGTCGCCATGTTCAGGGCCCTGTGCATGCACAGAGGTGGAGTTGCCCCCGCCGGCCGCTCCGCCTGCGCGTTTAACACTTTCCTACAGCAAGAACATAAAAAACGTGGGTACGGTTGCTTTCTAAGTACAAATAAATTCTGCATTGTCTTCCCCTCCTGTGTAAGAAGACAGCTTGAAACAGTAATTTTGAAGTCTAAATGGTCCTGTTTTTCAAAACAAGGTATTGGGAATNTGGATTCCATATCCATGGAATGGAGCTTTCCGATTGCCAGAGCATCGGTAGGATTTCACTGCTGAACATTTTAACATGCATCGAGCAGAGTGGGTTTATCCCTTATTTGTTTTGTTGGTGGGGAACAAGAAACTCCTTTCTCGGCCGGTTCCTCGAAGAGCAAGCTGCGGCTTTGTTCAAAGGTGGAGAAATGCCCTTTCCTGCTGCCAAAAGCCTCCCTTTTCCCATGAGTGCCAAAAGCCCTGTCTGCGTCCCACCCCCGCTCGCCAAATTCACAGCTTCCTCCCATCGCTTCTGCAAGCAAGCTGTGTTCTCAGTACGACAAACTGGTACATCTTGGAGGCAAAAAAATTTAGGAACATATCCTTCTGGAAAAATGCAGCACTTAGTGCTATTCATTATGCATATTCCAAACTTAAATTTTTATTTTATTTTTTAAAAAAACTTGCCACAGAGTACATGGGGCCTTGACTATAATTGGTTCGGCAGTGTTTATCTGAGCAGCTAGGTACTAATGGTGTAGGAATGTTTGGGGTTTTTTTTTTAAATTATCATTGTATTTAACTGTTTTCCAAGTAAATTAGTATTGGAACACTGACATAAGGAATACAGGATCTTTTTGTTGTTGTCTGAAAGCAGGAATTAAATAGCCAGAAAGAAGCTTACCTTGTAATGCCAAATCTGTGTTATATGGTGTGGGTAACAGAAACATTTAAACTATGCAAATTTAAGCTTAACAGCTGTGAATCGGAGCAGGCACGTCAGAGCATCTGGATTGCTTGTTTCCTTGGGGGAAGGAGAAGGGAAGGGGGACCCAAAGCACAGTTTCAAGCAGGAGGAGTTCTCGTTCACTTCTTCGGTCGCGTACTGCCAAGGTGAAGGGCTCCATTTTTGGCGCAAGGGGAAACCCAACTGTGTGCTCGGCCCTTGTTTCCCTCCTAAATACCAACAAAAGCTAGCTTAGGCTCGGAGGCTTGCCCGGAGGGGGAAACGTTAAATAATTTAGCAGTGAAGGTTCGTTCTATGTCGCGCCTGCTGGCGAGCAGATGCACGGAGAAGCTGAGGTGTGCTCTCCTGCTGGGTGTTATTGCTGGGGTTGATGGGAACCATTGGGATGAGCGTGGCCGCTGGTTTGCAGTCAGGCGGTGGGTTTTCTGTGGCTTTGATGAGCAATTGACTCTACAATAGATAGCGAAAGCGCGTTTCCTCATGCCCTCTGTTGCATCGCAGAACTGAAGCATGAAAGTCCAGATGCTGGTTGGGTGCCTAAAGCTTTTTCTGGGAAGACCATGTTGGTGTTTTCCTTGTTGCCGTCCTCGTTTTCCAGGCACAGCTTTCTCCGAGGGCCAGGCGAAGGGGCAAGCGCTGCTTCTTTCTTGACACTCCGCAGCCGTGGGTGAATCGCGTAGCTTGCTCTTCCCGTTTGTGGTGTGAGTCTCGTCAGCTGATTCATCATTAGACTCACGAGACCGGCCGTCCTCGATGTGTTTTGCTTCTTGCTCGGTTATCCGGCCGCGGGGCTCCCTGTAGGCAGCAGCTTGGCTTCAGATTTGGGCTGGCTGGACAAACTCCCACAAATCGTTTGCACTGTACGGTGACGTGATGTTCCTTCTCTGCTGTTACCTGCTCTGTAGGCGTCAAAATAGCTAGCCCATCGCTTCCAGTGCTGAGCCATTCGTTGTTAATGTAAGTTAAGATTTATAACTCAACAGACAAGGAAATGTACTGTGAAAATGCTGTTACTTGTCCATTTTTTTTTTTTTACGGCTTGCGGCAGCTGCTGGCGCGCTGTTGTGGTGTCTGAAGGAGGCTGCCATCATACGAATGCTGATGTCAACTGGTGAAGAACCCTGCTTTTCACTTACCTTTTCCATCTTAAATTCTTGACTTTTCTAATTAAAAAAAAAAAAAAATTACCAATAAAAAAATACGGGAGGAGGTTGGTTCCTGAGCGTCAGACGTGGAGGAGCGGGTGGGCTGGGATTGCAGCATCAGGGGGGTTTTTGTTTGGGGTTTTTTTTTTCTTGAAAGTAAAAACTACACAAACGCTTTTGTACACAAATGATTTTTTAATAAACACACATTTTAAAAGATGTTGATTTTCACTGGGAATGCTTGACAATAAATGCATGTTTCCCTGAAAGCAGCTTTCATTTTATTTCTGGTGATTCGAGCTGTGCTCAGCCGACAGGGTCTGCTGCCTCCCTGGCAGTCACGAGGGAGAAAGGGATGGATGCGTTTCATGATGCACCTTAAAATATTTTTGAAGAAGGGAATTGTGTAAATGTAAGCTGCGTGGTGAAAGCGTGTCCGTAGGTACCCAACTCTCCTATCAGAGGCTGGGCCTGAAGAACCAAAGCCGCTAACCCACGGAGAAAGGAGTTCTCCTTGGGTTTCCCAGCACCACTCCCGCTCCTCTCATCTCTCTGCGTTAATTTAAACTGCGTTCTTGATTGATGCGGTCGGTTCTTCTGCGGGGAGGTGGTAGCGCTGCCCTGCGGCAGGGAGAATCTGGTAGCGGGGGTCGTTGCACATTTGTTTGCTGCCACTATGTACTATTCGCTTTTTTGGGGCATATTTGTTAGCTGGAGAAAAGCATTTTGAAGGAGAGGGCGCTGAGCAGGGCCGGGGCTGTGACGGTGGGTGCCGTACTCTGTGTCAGATCTTCCTCCCGTCTGCGGGGCTGTGTGTGTCCCTGGGGGGTTTTGTGGGTTTCCAGGCAGGCTCTACCTGTGTGATAGCGCTGCATGGTTTTACGGTGTTAAAACAGCGGTGTAAGGGGCATCTGTCTGTCAGTCTGTTTGTTTGTTTAAATTTACTCTTCTCGTGAGCTGTGTGTTGTGGTACCTCATTCGTGAGAGGGGTGAGGGAGAGGGGGCGCTCCCCGGCCCCTCTCCTGCAGGTGGGGGCTGCCTCTCTTAACCTGCCTATTCATTTAGAAATTTTTTTTTAAAAAAAGAAATCCCTATTCCCTGGTTCTTGTAGTTAGACGCTGCTCTGACTTGAGTAACCGAGAGCTGCCGTGTACTGAAATACTTGCAAAGTTGCCCCACAGCCTCCTCACTGCTTCCAGCGCCCCAAAACTGGGAGGGAGTGGACAGTTGAGCTGGACGATGGGTGCTCGCTGGCGCGGTTCCTCCTGCGCGTCCTTCGCTGCTGCGATGGCCGTGACACTGACCGGGCCAGCTCTCCGGCAGCGAGCCCCCATTGCTGCCAACACAGCAACACCGGCGTTTCAGATTGTTTTTTAAGGTCAAGTCTGGATCTGGAGCATCCGTGTCTGGTGTAATGTCAAATAAATCACGTTGCTTCACTTAGTGGCTGCTTTGTGTTGAAATGCGTAAAGGCTTCTAGGTGGGCTGGTGACAGCCCGGTGTGAAATAAAGGGTGATGGGCTGGGAGGGCCAGGGGTGTTGCTGGGGGGAAGGTGGGAGAGAAGCGGGTTTGTGCTGATGTTACCTGTCACACCAGTCCCTTCCACAGCCCCCAGTCCCTGGTGTGGAGCGGCCTTTGCTCACAGGGGTGCGTGGGGCAGAGGCTTGCGATCCCCCCTCTTCTTGGGGGGAACAGGGACTCTGCGCAGCCGGAGCCTTGCTTTCCCTGCCCTGCTCCCCTCCGCCTCTCCCAAAACATCTCTTCTCCCAGCTGGCAGTTTAAGAAGGTGGTAGGTGGTGAGTAGTCAAGGCTCCTGCTGATCCTGTCGGAGAGGTTTGGGAAGTTCCCTGCAGCTGAGCGGCGTTGCTGGATCACGGGAGCAGCCTGTGCTTGTTTCAGGGCAAAGCTCAAAATCAAGAGCCAGGTCTGCTCTGAGGTGGATTTTGGCTCGAAAAGCAGAGCTGAACTGGCCGGTGCCCTGTTCTGAGCAAAGGGACAGCGCTGGAACCTCATGGCCTTGTCACAGGCTTAAATTTCCCTAAATGCAGGGCTGAGGAACAGCGCGGGGCCCAGGTCTTCCTGAAAGCGGTGGCCAACACATCTTCACGTCGCTGCAAGAAGCCGTGTTGGGCGTGGGCTGGGGTTTGTCTGCGTAGAAAGTGGTGTAGAGGATCTGCCCCCATCAGTTCCAACGGCGAGGAGCCCCTGGGCTGCGCGGCTTTTACTGATAAAGGGACAAACGCTGAGAGCTGAAACCTGTGTTAAGAACCTCCCGCAGGTGAACGTCCCGCTGGGATGGGGGTGTGGGGAGGGACGTTCTCCCTCTTCTGCTTGGCGTGTGCATTCCCCACTGTCGCATCTTCCACGTTCAGGTCCTGGAATGACCTGCACCACATCAAAACCGCCAGGAGTAAGCTGTCTGGAGGCCATACGCGGCAGAAGAGAGAGCGATTTAGAAGCAGACATGTCACAACAAAGGAGCTGCCAAAAGTTCACCCAGTCAGATGATGCAGAGGTGGAAAAAAAAACAACAAAGAAACCCAGACCACAAAAGCCCAGAAGGTTCTTAAGAACAAAGAGGGAAAGGGTTGTTCTTCGTATTGTTCCTGTGCTGTTCTCCCCTGCCAGGAGTTCCGCCATGGGAAGTGCAGAGGAACTTGGGGCAGAACAACCCCGTGCACCAGCACGTGCTGGGGCAACTGGAAAGCAGCTGGGCAGAACAGGACCTGGGGGACACCAAGTTCACAGAATCATGGAATATTTTGGCTTAAAGGTATGATATTTTGGCAAGAAAGTAGCTCAATGATGCTGAGTCAAATGAAGTTTCTTCCCAATGCCCAATCTAAATCTCCCCTCTTTCAGTTTTAAACCGTTACCCCTCATCCTATCGCTACACTCCCTGATAGAGTCCCTCCCCATCTCTCCTGTAGCCCCCTTTAGGTACTGGAAGGCGAACTATAAGGTCTCCCTGGAGCCTTCTCCCGGCTGAACAACCCCAACTCTCAGCCTGTCCTCACAGCAGAGGGGCTCCAGCCCTCTCTTCATCTTCATGGCCCTCCTCTGGACTCGCTCCAACAGGTCCATGTCCTTCTTGTGCTGAGGGCTGCGGAGCTGGATGCAGCACTCCAGGCGGGGTCTCACCAGAGATGAGACGGGGAGTCTGTCTGGACAGGCACCGACCCCTGTGGTGGCAGCTCCGGGGTGGGGGGTGTTGAGGCTGGGGGAGGGCACAGCGCCCCTCAAAATGGCCAAGCAGGAGCTACTGCCTGATGGTGACGTGGGGGAGGGCTGTGTTGGCCAGACACAACATGCAGCGTCCCCCCACCTCAGCTCTGCTCCACTGGCTTCCACCACGCTCGCAACCGCTTGGACATTAAGGAAGTTGCTGCCAGCCTGACCCGCAATAAAACAAAAATATATTGGGTTAATTACTTTTTTTTTTTAAAGTAGGTCAAAGCTCCCTCCATTATCCTGCTTAGAAGGATTTCGGTGACATCTGCTGCGTCAGTGCACTGGCAGGGTCGGTGCCTGAAGGTTGCAGGAGATTATACCAAAAAGCCCTTGCGTTACTCCCACACGCCGTCCTTACTGGGTGCGAGCGCCACCGACATCTTCAACTGGGTGTTACGAACCGCTGTCGT
>VXBO01002067.1:134662-155106 GCA_013400135.1 Rhinoptilus africanus
GCTCCAGCCCTCTCTTCATCTTCATGGCCCTCCTCTGGACTCGCTCCAACAGGTCCATGTCCTTCTTGTGCTGAGGGCTGCGGAGCTGGATGCAGCACTCCAGGCGGGGTCTCACCAGAGATGAGACGGGGAGTCTGTCTGGACAGGCACCGACCCCTGTGGTGGCAGCTCCGGGGTGGGGGGTGTTGAGGCTGGGGGAGGGCACAGCGCCCCTCAAAATGGCCAAGCAGGAGCTACTGCCTGATGGTGACGGGGGGNAAGGAAGTTGGTGCCAGCCTGACCCGCAATAAAACAAAAATATATTGGGTTAATTATTTTTTTTTTTAAAGTAGGTCAAAGCTCCCTCCATTATCCTGCTTAGAAGGATTTCGGTGACATCTGCTGCGTCAGTGCACTGGCAGGGTCGGTGCCTGAAGGTTGCAGGAGATTATACCAAAAAGCCCTTGCGTTACTCCCACACGCCGTCCTTACTGGGTGCGAGCGCCACCGACATCTTCAACTGGGTGTTACGAACCGCTGTCGTAGCAAAAAAAACCCAGGATGAGCAGGAAGAGAAAATGAGAGGGAAAAGCTCCTCCTGCGAGGTGAAGGTACTGACATGACTTTGTACATGGAAGACCCAAGCTCAAGTAACGCTCGGTGGAAACGGTCATCACGGTTTTTGAGGACTCAGAGCCAAACGCTCAAATAAATACACCACGTGTGTTCATTGAGAAGAGCCCGGCCCCATTTGTTTATGGTCTCCCATTTAGGCTTTTATAGACGTTGATACGCTCTGATGGAGGATCTTCCCAAGAAGGTAAGGCTCTGATGGAGGACCTTCCCTTACCTGGGAAGCCGGAGAGATGACCATGTCTACCTCATGGTCAACACCGCAGGACTGTAAATGCCACCACGATCTGGTACGAACAGTCTGTGAGGGTTCGGTGCTTCATACCCCTGTGGAAACCAGAAAGGATTAAAAACACAGGCTGGTTCTGGGTGGGGGAACGCCGGAGCTCCTGTGACAGCGTGTAATAATGCAGATGACCAGAAAATTTCCCTAAAGCATTTGGAGGTTGGGCCATTCCGTGCATGTTAAGGACAGACTCTCAGGCAGCCCCTGCGCTGACTACATGGGGCTCGTAGACAGGTGACGTTATGGCCACATAGAGGTTACTGGAGCCAGGATCCGCACGGTAGGTGTGCCGTGAGAAACAACTCCCTGCTTGACGAAGGGAGCGAGGAACAGAAGCAACCTGGGCTGAACTGGGGAGGACACCTATTCTGAACGTGGAGAGTCCTTGTGGGAAAAGCAGAGTTTAAAATCTTGTTACTAAAGCAGAGCCTGAAAACTGCGAATAGACCTGCAGGAGCATCAGGAATGAACCATGGTTCTCCTCTTTCTTAGCTTCTGGCACAAAAGGATTTGGGGAGCTCATGTAGAGGCAAGCGAGAAGGTAATGCAGAAGATGCAATGTGCAGACACGGATGGGTACAGCAGAGGGCCTTGAGGAACAGCTGGGAAGCAACGTACTGTGGCAGGAAGGTTAAGAAAAGAGAACGGGAAAGGGCACTAAGGAAAGGTACGGAGCTATCACAGTCATGCCGACTCCCAGGGTCTGCACAGCGGCTTCCTTGTCCACGCCCCAGCCCAAATCCTGTCCTGGTGTAATGGAACAAGGCGGGATGAAGAGTGGTCGCTGCTACCACCATCCAGAATAATTTATGCAGACTACAGATCGCTCTCTCCTTCCTCTGGGATGGAAGCAGCCAAGAGGCAATGGCATGAAGTACTTGGGCAGTGACAACCTCTCTAAATTTTGCAGGAAACAGAGAAGATCCTACCTGTGGGCAGCGGGGAGCAGCGCGGTGTCCGTGCAGGGACACCTCCTCTCCCGAGAGGAGACGGATGGCTCATACCTCTAACACTAGCGTAAGCCCACCCCATTCCATGCCGAGATGGATGACGCTGCAGCACCTGGATACCCAGCAAAGTGCCTGGTATTCTGAGTCTTGACTTGTACCGCAGGGCAGAAATATTCGGAAGGTCCCACTTTCCTTGGGGTAGGGTGCCAGCCAGGCACTGGCTGCTGCAACTCTGTCGCGCCGAGGTTAAGAAATCGGATTGTCGCCTGTGAAGTGTCTGCAACGACCACGAAGCGGAGGCAGAGACACCCCACCTGCCTCCGGCAGCCGGACCCACCACCACAGCAGCTCCGCTCCTGCCTGGGACTGCCGTCACCACCCGCCTCAGCAGCTCTGGTGCATCGGGGGCAACGCACCTCCCTCTCCGTGCCCAGGGCAACGAGGAGAGGAGAATTAAACGCCTGAAGTTAAGGAGCAAAACGTGTATTTCTTGTTGTAGAGCACGCCCGCCTTGCAGCGCTGCGAACACACATCTGAGCTCTTGTGGCTGTTGAGGTAACAGTCTCGTCGTGGGAGGAGGACGCTCCGGGTACTGAGGTGACACCACTGCCAGCGGGACTTCAGCGAGTTACGGATTAGCTGGGATAACCTCTGTGCTCCCTCTGAAGAGCAGACGTGTCTCCCAATGGCTGTCCCTCCTCCTCAAGTAACACAGGACCCATCCGCGTTGCCCACGGAGGTCTCGGTTCTGCCGCCCGTGGATCCAGCTGCAAGATCCACCAAGTTCCGAGTTGAACGGCTTCTTGCCAAAGCTAAAGGGGTTCACGAGTCCCGACTCTGCCTCCTGCTGGCTCACAACACCCAGCCCTGGCACCGACAGCTCCCTGATAAAAGATCGCCATGACTTTCGCTGGGCAGAAACAGAGAGAAGCGGCTCTGTGGTGGGTCAGAAGGTCTTCCCACCAGGAAGGACTTCCCAGCAGGAAGGAGGACTCCTCCCCAGGTGATGGTACAGTAATTCCAGTAACATGCAGTTCCTGTCGAGCACCTGTGAGCGACACCAAGGCTCCAAGGATCGCGCTCGCAGCATCTTTAGGCACGTGTGATGCCGGCTGGGTTTGGGTGCGACGCTGCTCCTACCAACTGCTGGAGCAAGCGCGGCTGCTGCTTCGGCTTTCGTAGCCCAACTCCAGTTATCTGAACTGGAACACGCCTGACCGACCTCTCCCTGTGGTCCCGCTCATTTCTTCACAAGCAGCGGCAAATGCCCCAAAGTGGCTCATTTCCTTTCGAAAATAAGGCTGGGAACTTGCACAAGAGCGAGAGCAGTTCCTGCTCCGAATTCAAAGCGTTTCCAGTGAGTCAGCTTTGTGGAAGCGGTCATCCTGTGGGTCACCACAGCGACCTGGTGCTAAGGAATCCGTGATGGAGCCGCGGGACTGGCCACCCTCAGTTAGAAACAGTTCACCAAGTGCGAGAGTGAAGGCAGGAACTGGGGCACTCGCCCCCTTTGGTCTCTCATATGGTAAAACTACAGGAATAAGACATTTTGGATCCACTCTCCTGACTCAGGCTGTGCAGCAGGGAAGGGAAAGGCTGTTGGCCACCTTTCTCTGCTGCTCCACTTCTGCTCCAGAGGAAGTCCCGTCTTGTTTGCTGCCTTCCAGGAACTGAGGCAAACGGATCCAGGGAAGGTCAGCCTTACAGACTCTAAGCAATGGAAGCTGCTGTTGGTCTTTGAAGCTTAAGAGTATTTTATCTTGGGATTTGAGCTTCCCTCTGACCTTTTGAGTGCGTGGGGTACTCATCAGCAGGATGAGTCCCTCCTCCTCAGAAATCTAAGCAGGGAGAGGCTTCCAAGGGATCTATCAAGTGCTGCTACACAGAAGGACTTTGTTAATTGCTGTTTAACACCTTGCCCTTCCCTACACAAACCTCTTTCTGCATCGAGATACAATTCCTTGGGCTGCGACCAGCTACTCTGAGACTAGTGCTTGGTTATCAGCTGTGCACACCGCCAGCCTGGCGGGCAAGTCAACCTCACAGTCCAGCTTCTTTAGTTTGGGCTATTTCCTTCAGCACCCTTTTGGGACTCAATTTCCATGCACAAACCAACCTATTGCTGCCAATAAAGACAATCATGGGGCACACACACGAGCCAACGAGGATCCACGTGGATGATTTCTTAAAGAAGCAAATTTCCTGTGTACTGTGAATGTTTTGTGGTCCCAAATCTTTCCAGATCTTTAAAGGAGACGGTCCAGCTGTGACAGCCCCAGCATGAACTTGGAACTCAAGAGCCAGTCTGATGTTGAACTTGGTCCAACAACGTGCGCTAAGTATCTACTGCCTGGAAGTACATTTTAGATAAGGTTTTATTATTTATCAGCTCTAAAACTTAAAGGCTTGTCATTGTGCGCAGAAAAGATCTATAACACATTATTTTTCTTGTTTAAGATTGCTCTAGAAAACATTATTTTGTCTAAAACAACTATTCAGATTTAATTTTGTTGAGTGGCAGAGGTTTAAATTTAGTATGTTCCAAATTACCTTCTCAGAACAGCCTTCTTGTCTTGCTGTTGTGAAAGCCGTGTGGTCCAGGCACCAGAGGACACAAATAAACAGAAATAAATGTATGTCTGCTAAGAAACAAAGCCACACTTTTATGAAGATGGGAACTTAAAGATGATGAGAACTTGGCTCTAACTATGTAACTGAACGTGAAACCTCAGCACCTTTAAATCCTACGCTGGATAAAAGCCATAAAGACTGGGTTTTATCGTGTTTCCTTTTATTCTTGATCACACATTAAAAGTGAAAACCTCTGAGCATCAGTTTTCCTATTACAATGAGAGAATCCCCATTCTTATGTACAATATATAAAAACTCATATATGGCCAAGTACATATATGGCCTCTTTCTTTGGAATAATTTGCCTTCAATTCCAGTTTTATACCGACTACTCTTGAATAGATTTTATTTTTAAAGCACCAGAAGTACTAGCAACGCATAAATTATGTATGTATAAAAATTATGCCTGTACTTCCCTGTTACTCGTTATAAAGGCTGACGGTTCCAACTACTTGCTATCACAAGCTGTATGTGTGATGTGCAGGCTGCTGGAATGACCCCTGGCCTTAGGGAATATTGTCCTTACACAAAGATGTCCATCGCTGAGGCAACTCCGAACCGGCCCACGTTCTCTCTCTGGACTCTGGTGAGGGATTAGCTGGGGGCAGGCAGAGAAATTCTCTATGTAGCCTCATCGGGGGCAAGTTCTGAAAAGAAAACGGTGGCCACCAGTAGACCTTTCCTATTGTACGCTGCATTTTTGCTCAGAGAATTATGCCCGGCATAATTTGCTGCATGAACGTACCGATTTTCTTTGGCTATACTGATAATCAACAGATGGAAGTGACTCAAATGTCCCCTTAAAGAAAACAGAAGAAATGTAACCTTTCGCAGAAAGACAACTGAAAACCCTGCTCTGAGCATGGCACTGAACCTCTGGAAACCCCTTCTAACCTAAATTATTCTATGGCGATTGCTTGAGTAACTTGACACTTGAACTGCTGAAAAAAAGGAGGAAAAAGAGAAAAAGAAAAAAAGGAAAAAAGCCCACACAACAATTATCCACTTCACAAAAACCAAAGCTTCTGGAAACAATTGGAATATTTGCAAGATTTGTCAAGTCCAGATTTCAAATCATTGTTAGACACAATCCTATGTACTAGAGCTCATTTCTAAAAGAGAGTTCCTTTTTTAGGTAGCACCTAAAAACTTAGTTGTTTTAAGCCAAAATACTGTAACTTTTGCACGAGGGAAGTATTAGACCAGCGCACTATGAGGAAACAGCGTTGTGATCAGTAAAACTATCTTGTGGAATTACTTCAGTTTTAGAAATCAAAACCCCCATGGATGTGTAATTCAATGCTTTTAGAATCTCCCAGTCTCCCTCTGCCAAAAGCACTGCAAATCCTTCAAGTCAAAGCATCGCAGATTGGTTTGAAAAAAGAGTTGCGTACACTGCTTTGTGAAGAGAGCCTGATTTTCTCTGTTTCAGAGGAAAAATAACTGTACCGGCCAGTTAAACACGTGGTAAGAGAGACCTAGCCATTGTTTAAGAGCACACAACTGTGCCCCGGCCGTTTTAGGAGAGCTAGTAATCCTTAACTGATGTCAACAGTAGCCAGCTCTTCTACACGGTGACAAGGGATTTCAAAAACATCTGCAGAAGAGAAATGGGGAAGTGAGGCGCCGGGAAACGCAGCGAGCCGCTCGCTACCACTCTGCAAACCAACCCCCTTCTTCCCATACAACTTCATAGGATAAAGCACTGTAATTTCACCCAAAAAACTTTTAACTATGTAACTTCCTGCATTACAACTTCTTTGCTCAATAGGGTATTTCTACGCACATCCAAGACCATGCACAGATATAGCAAGTAGTTTTCTGGGAAAGAAAAGTAAAAAAATAAAATAAAATAAAAAAATAAAAGACTGCCACATGACACCTAGAAGCGTTTATTTTATGCAACAAACTTAAATATGATCATGTGTACATAAAAGTGTACACCGTATCTATGCTGAACAATGCCAGGAAACATAATATTGATGCAACAATCTCCTAAAATAAACATTAAAAAATGAGCCTGGACAGGAAGACAAAATGCAAAACAGACTTACTTCCAATCAGCACAATGCTTAAAATTGAGAGCAATCCTAAACATTTCCAACTTTCCTTACAAAGCTGCCAAAGTCCAACTATTTTTAAAAATTGATTTTTTTTTTTCTTTACATCAATAATAAAAATCTGGTGACAAACATTATAAAATCAAATGCTGGACTGTCTTTACTCCTTTAAAATTTAGAATATTCCAACAGAACCGCAGGAGTAAAAACACTTAAAAGTGATATATGTTTTTATAAAACAAACATCAATATGTACATTTATTGCAAATTATATTAAACTAAAATGGAGGGAAATTAAAAAATGAAATGTCTACTTGCGAATTAATAATAATTTTAAGTGATTACTTTTCCACTCTGATAAAAATCAGAAAGCAACATTTATAAAATTGCCACCACATGACTTTTCATAGCAGGGAACTGAAATCTGTACATCTTATTTTTGCAGAAAAGTAGGCAGGCAGAAAGAATTATACATAAAACAGTCTCCAAAAGTAAAGCAAAAAAAATTTTTTTTGTTTCGTTTTGTTTTTTTTTTCCTCTAGTCTTGTTTAAAATCCATTCAGTAGACTTCTACTTTTTCTGTGAAACATGGGAATACCTGGCTCTAGGATCATGAATTTTCAGTGTCAGTGTAAGGACCTCCTCTGACTTTCTTTAAAACAAAAAAATGCAGCATGAAAATTAATGGTGTAAATACACTTTTAAACTCCAGAATGCAGGAACTGGAACCAAGTGTTAAGCAATTTGCTTAATTATTGACTTTTCATAAAAAAAGTCTCTGGGGAAATAAGTACAGATGCTTTTAGCCTCTTTCTCAAGAGTTTCTGCTTTACATTTCCATTGAGAAGGATTAATTTCATGTGAAAGGGAAGCATAGTTTTCCTTCTGGTTTCAGAGCTGAAAGCTGTGTGTTTTGAAGTAATTTCAGTTCCTGTACAGGAAATTTCTGAATCCTAGTTTTTGCAGAAGCTTGGAGCATGCCTTTATTTGGCCTTCATTTCCTCCCTTTTCGAGTGAGTTTTCTTTTTACCTTTTTGGGGAAAGAAGAGGAAATAAAGTTAATCGTAAAGACATAGAAATTACAATTGATTCTGAATCAAAACACTACCTATATTGTTTATATTTTAGCTTTTACACTCTTTATATTGTGATTTTTACAACTCCATCTTGTATCTTCTCAATGACTACATAATTAATTGAATATAACTAAATTTCCTTATTGTATAGCACAACTTCCTGATAAACTTGGAAATACACAAGTTGAATCATAGTAATTCCATAACTGAGTAAGGTTTTTTCATAAACAGAAATTCATTTACCCATAGCTTTTACTGGAATCAGAGAGTAAGAATGGTAATTTGTTCTAATTAACTGTATTTAATTACATAGGCTTATAAAAATAGACTGTCTTTCTTAAGAATAAGCACTACTGCAAATGTTTTTCAAATAATTACAGTAAATTGTACACGTCTACTTAAAAGCAAAAAAACCCTTATCAGACACAGCTATTCTTAGAAGAAGACAGACAAATTTCTTTGATTCCTTGCTGTATAAGCTACAATAAAACACACAGAATTGTCCTATATAAAGATGCCTGCTACACCTTAAGGAAGCCTCCCTCTGCTATCTCTGTCTCCTCAGTATCTTCCTGGCTGCTCCCACAGGCCTTAAAAAGATCCATTGCATTTTGGGAATATTCTGGACTTGAGTCTATCTCCAACAGTGAATCTCCATCACTTCCAAGCACCTGGCTTCTGAAAAATGTTAACAGTATTTTGGTGTTTTTTTCCAAGCAACACTAAGGTATTATGTATTGTAAAGAAGCTATCTGATACAGGTGGCTTATTAAAGGCTATGGATAGTGCAATTTGTTACAAAGACTTACAGAAACATGATGTATAAAACAAGCATTGCAAGGCAGTACATAAACATCACTCTCTTGAAAGACCAAATAATTTACTAGTGTAGGAACCTCACCGTGAGAGGAAAAGGTAATTCTTTTCGACTGAGGTTCTCTGCAAGATCTCCACTTTACAAAACCTCTAGAAAGAAACCATTACAGAAATTCTTTCTTCCTTTAGATTAATTTGAGATTTCTTCTTGCATGCTGGCTTGCTGACCTTATGTTATTGCTCTACAACCTTGACCACCTTTGCATTAAAATTATTATTGTATCAGATTCAGTTAAACAGATTTCTTGGTGTTTACGCGCATTTGTTGTTTGTTTATATTGGAAATCAAATCAACACATTTAAACACTAGGATATGGAAAAATAAATTATCATCCAAGAGCTGTTTTGTAGTTTACAGTTCCAAATTCTGCTTTTGATTTACTTAAAATATATATTAAAGTATTGCAAATATTAAACAGGCACAGACCCAAAATGTCAGAAAAGAATTACAGTCAGAATTACAATTTGTTCTGTTCATTAAAGATAGTCAGTTTTCAAGGCTTTGTTATCAATGAACCAAAGCAGAGCAAAGCATTTGAATTCCTGTGTATATAGCATTAATGAATGCACTAAAATACTCTCGGCTTTTAGTTCTTTTACGTAAGTGGAACAGACAAAAAACGAAATTTGGTGAAACCAGTTTAGATTATCCTGTTCTGACCAAACAAATCCACTTCTACAATTCCAGTACTTTGAAAAACAGAGCACACACAACACAATATATGTTGGACAATGGTGTTTATAAATCATCGTGCTAGACCTGTTATAATTATAAATTCAGGATCTATCTGGAGACAGGAAAGGCCCACCCCACCCATATATCTTATTATTTATTTCTTTTTACCTTTGTAGATCAATTTGTCTCTGTGCTGCTGCTGGCTTTTTTGCTGTGTCTTGCTGTTTTGGTGCTTTGGCATTACCTGCCTCTAAACTCCCTGGACTTTCTTGACTGACTGCTGCCCTTTTCCTTCCCCTGACAGGTGGTTTATTTGTTTCCTCATTTTTTGCAGTGGTACCCTGAGGTTCAGGTTTGGGTGGACGCCCTCTCCTGGTTTTTGCTGCGAGTGATGGTCCTGTTTCATCTACATTTTTTTCTTCCGGTTTTTGATGAATATTCTCAGTTCCAGATGCTGTTGCTGTTCTCTTTTTCCCACGTTCAGTGCTGTTTCCTTGTGTAGCCTGATCAGAATTTATCTCCTAGAAATTAAAAATCATGAATGTGAAGAAAAACTAAGACTCCCAAAGGCAAACTCAAATTGTTACCTTCCTCCGACGGAAACACGAGTTTATAAAACAGAAAGTAAGTGTTCTTATGGAAACGCATCACATGCGCTTAGACCTAGTAAAAAAAAGTTTTACTAAATGGGATTTCGGGCATTAGCCTTGAAAAAGATTTCCTACACTGTGTATAGCATTAATATCTGCACGCAGTGTTGCTTGGAAGTGAGGTTACAGTAAGACTAATAATTTCAGCTCTTCCCATGATGGTTCTTCTGGACAAGCTCCTTTTACTGCCTCTTTGCCAACTGGCAGGAGAGAACTGAGGAGCAAGAGTAATGATTCCGGTACAGCAAATTATATTTACTTAACGTATATGCAAATTTAAAGACCAACATTCAGTAAAGGTGCAGATTACTAAAACCCTAAATACATGTGAAAGGGAAAAATAACAAGGCTTGCAGGGAATAAAAGGGAGTAAGAGCTAGTCGCAAATGAAACCTGCTGTCTTTGATAACTCTTTGTCGTGTCTGAATAGGTATGGCTGGCCTACATGCATGTTTTTCTCATTACACTGAAGAAGGTAACGGCAGCGATTAAATTTCATGAAGTGGTGTCTGCATATGTGAAACTGAAAGGCAATGTAGGTCTCTATGCAGAAAAGCATTCATGTGGAAACAAAGAAGAAGCAACCGGATGATGGACTTTCATTTGAACACCGGCTTCCGAAACAGTTAGGAGGAGGGGCAGAGAAAAGGCCACTGAAGAAGTAGCGCTGGGCTGACTGAGCAATTGCAAACGCACCAATTATAACAGTGAGCCGCCTTAAGTGCTGCACTGGAACCAAGGAATTTTTTGTTAAATAGTCTACCACTATTTCTTAAGTGTTTAAATAAGTCAGGCAGTCACTCTAGTCTTTATTACAGTTCTAGAAGCTACATAGCAGACATTTTACAACTTCTATTCCCCAAGAATTTTACAGACAACTACTCTTTGAAAATTTAACTAAAATCAGCTTTCAAGAACCTGGAAAGCATTTTTTAATATTTATTTCATAAATGCTTTGCCTAACTTCTCTAACTTTTCAGAAGAATCCTATTTTGGGGGAAAAGAAGTTTAAAAAAAAAAAAGGAACCACATGTTGAAATTTGGGGAAGATTTTTTTCTTCTTTAGCTCATGGGTGTGAAAATCACGTGGATATTATTTTAAAAGATTAAGAAAAAACTAACTTTTCTATGTGATGATACAAATCCAAACCACCTGCTTATTACTCTGATTTCATCTAATCAAAAAAGACTGAGTAGGTATATAACTTATTAAAATGCATACAGCATGAACCATCTATGTATTACATTATTACAAAAATCTAATTAGATTTTAGAATCACAGAATCATCCAGTTTGGAAGCAACCTCTGGAAATCATCTGGTCCACCCTGCTGTTGAAAGCAGGGCCTCAGAGGTTACCAGGGCCCTTGACAAGCCAAGCCATGAATAGCGACATTCCACCGCTTTTCTAGGCAGCCTATTCCAGCCTTTTCCATGTTCCTCACAATGTAGATTTTTTTTTTTGGCTTGCATCCAGATGGAATTTACCCTGAGGCAACTTCTGTCTATAGCATTTTGTCCTGTCACCATGCAGCCTTGAGAAGAGAATACTTCTTCTCCATAAATACCTTTTAGATACTGAAAGACTGACTGGATCCCCCCAAGGCTTCCCTTCCCTAGGCTGCACAAACCCAACACTTTTAACCTTTCTTCATACGACAGCTTCTCAAGACCTTTATCGTCTTGGTGGCCCTCTGCCAAGCACTCTCCAGTTTTTCAATATCTGCATTAAACTGGGCAGGAGGCAGTATTCTGGCCACAGTATTCCAGGTGTGCCCTAATGAATGCCAAATAGGGTGGAATAATCACACAGAATCACAGAATTGTCAGGGTTGGAAGGGACCTTAAAGATCATCTTTTTCCAACCCCCCTGCCATAAGCAGGGACACCTCCCACTAGATCAGGTTGCTCAGAGCCCCATCCAGCCTGGCCTTAAAAACTTCCAGGAATGGGGCTTCCACCACCTCTCTGGGCAACCTGTTCCAGTGCCTCACCACCGTCATGGTGAAGAACTTCTTCTTAATGCCAATTCTGAAACGACCCATCTCTAGTTTTAATCCATTCCCCCTAGGCCTCCCATTACCCAACATCCTAAAAAGGTCCCTCACCAGCTTTCTTGTAGGCCCCCTTAAGATCTTAAGATACTGGTAGGTCACAATAAGGTCTCCTCGGAGCCTTCTTTTCTCCAGACTGAACAATCCCAACTCTCTCAGTCTGTCTCTGTAGGAGAGGTGCTCCAGCCCTCGGATCATCCTTGTGGCCCTTCTCTGAAAGCATTCCAGCACGTCCATATCTTTCTTGTAGTAGGGGCTCCCTCAATCTGCTGGCTATACTCCTGGTGATGCAGCCCAGGACCCAGCTTGCCTAGACTTCACCGCTGCCAAGGCACACTGATAACTCATGCTCCGCCAGTTGTCCACTGGGATGGTTCCCCAGGTCCTTCTTGTCCAACCTACACCCCAGCCAGGAAGATCCCAGCTTGTTGTACTGCTGCTTGAGTTTAATCTATCCCAGGTGCAAGACTTCACATTTACCTTTGTTAAATTTCATGCAACTGTATGTTTTCTAAGTTAAAAAAATCATTATGATTTAGGCATGATCATCTCTCTCTAATAGAAAGGGTGGAAAGCATTAAAAATCTTTAAAATTTAAATCAAAAGTTAGACGTTTATTTCATGTTAGAAGACCAGTTGACATTTTCCTGGTGATATCTTCAGTTAAAGCTACAGGTGTCAACCTTCACTCAGAATCACAGCCTTACAGTTATTTATACTGGAAAACACAGAATAAAGGTGGGAATCTTTTGGAATTTTAGAAAAAAAAGAAAGAAATCCCTTCTGATTTGCCTGTGCTATTTTTGAGCACAAGAGCTCTGTTAATTAGTCTGGATAAAATAAATAGTAGTTCTGAAAGTAAGGGGTCTTCTATTGGGCTAGAAAAGTGATGTGACTACATGAAATGAAATTGGACATTACCAACTTCTCTGAGACCACCTGCAGCGATGTGTATGGAATAAACCCCTAATGCCAAGCTTATTATAGAGATACAGTCCATAAAATCCCCAGACATACCTTGTTTTTCACAGGTTCTGTCTTTGCTGGTGTGACTGAAATAATCCTCACGGGATTTTCATCATTTTCACTGACCCCAGTTTCTGATATATCCGAACTTTGTTCCCTGGTAGCATAATTGAAGACAAAATAAAACCAAAATATACAAAACAAAAGAAGAAGAAAGTTTTCAGTTATTTTAAAAAATAAAATAATAATAATAAAAATAAATCAGTGCAGACAGGCAAAACTAGTTAAAAAGAGAGCTGAATTTTCCTGGGTCCACACTTAAATTTTCTTTCCCAGAACTGGGAAAGGTCTGAAAGTGACTGGCTAGTCAGTGAACTGAATCCCTTATCACAGACACAATGCCATATAATTCTTTTTCCAAACTTAAGACCAATGCTCTAATCAAGGCCATATTCTTTTTCTAGATAGAAAAAGCCAATACTGGCAAAGGCAGTGGAAAAAAAAAATATCAAAGACTAGCAATGCTCAAACTTCAAGTTAATTTACAGGAACATATAGAATAGTTTTAAAAAAAATCTAGATTATTACAGCATATGTCATGCACACTTACAGAACAAATTCTGACCGGAGTTCTATTTCCCTTTGGCCTTATGAAATGTAGCAACTAGAGTTGACTTTCTCTACTTTCTTGAACCCTTTATCATAGCCAGTTAATCAATTCCAAAACAAATTAAACAATCTTAAAATTTGAAAACGTAAACTGTTTCTCCAGATTTATGACAAATTTAAAAACTCTGGATCCACATAAAAATAACACTTCCTAGAAAAAAGCCCAAATATTGCAATCATATGTTGCTTCTTTCCACTGACATCCTGAACCTCTCCAGCAAAATCTTTTTAATTGTTCCTAATCTTAAATAGGTCAGAATATTTCATCTACATAAAATATGTTCCTTGTTACCAGTCAGGATTAATCCTAATTTATACATCAAAAATGTGTGAGTTGCAAAATCTGTTTAATATTAATTATGGCTGGTTTTGTCAATTAACATATTTTCTGATGAAAATATTATTAACCACCAAAATTTCAGACAGAATAGCGTCTCTTCTGCTGTATTGTATGTAATTACGGGCAAGCCACACCTAAACACTGTACCGAGTTTTCGTCTACTAAAAAAAACTCCGAACAAAAAGCAAAGATGGAGACTTTACCTACAGAGAACTCTTGTATTTTTTAAAACTGAACAAGAGAAAGACACTCTTCAAACACACAGGCACACACAGCAAATCATCTCCTGTTCCAAAACATGCAAGCGCACTGGAAAACATGAAGTAAAACGGTTGATGGAAGAAATTTCACACTCCTGTACCTTGATCTGGTTCCTGCAGAAGAGCTCAGCTCAGAGTTTACACTGATATTGCTTCCAGTCTCTGATCCTGTAGTTCTAATATACGGTCTCCTTCCAGTTGCAGATAATGGTTTGTTTACTGTACCTAATACAGCAGTTGGTTTTGGCTAAAAGAGAATTTTTCATCTTAAAAATGGAAACTGCAGATACATATTTTAAATATTTTCTTAAGTATTTCAAAATACTTTTTTCTGGATTAACAGTCTTAATCACGATGCTATCAGTTTAGAGCTACAGACCTCATCTTCCCTTATAAACCATCGTCTATCCTGCTTTTATTTCTCATCATTTAACAGCATCATCAATTGCCCGGCTTTCTCTCATGCTTTGAAGGGACGGCAGATAAAGAAGTCCCAATGAAACCAAAAATGTTAGGTAATATTAGAGGTAATATTATAATGAAATGGGGTGTCAACATCCTATACTTGCAAAGCACAGCACCTCTGGGGAAGGCTTTCCAAAATGCAATGCTGAATGAGGTTCACTACAACAGTAGAAAATGTATACACTTACTATACAGAAAGCCAACAGAAAAATATTTAACATCATCTATCTATTCTGGGGTTCCCCCGTACAGTGATGGTATTTTAGATCCTGCTACGGCTGGTATCTGTTGACTGATTTGGTCAGGCTGGGTAGGCAGTTGGGAGTTTTTTTATTTTGTCTCTGGAGAAAACTCAAGGAAGTTTTCATAACTGGCATGTCACATTCTTCACGTAATTTTACATTTCCTGAGAGAACCAAGTTAATTTATTAAGATGTTCTCACAAGAAAAATTAATTCCCACATGTTGAAGTTATAAGGAAGCAGGCAGGAGAGAGATACCGCAGATGCTGGAAAATATTTGGCCAGCAAAAAAGGCAACACGCTGCAGAAACAACCTGTTACTGTGCACATGTTCAGTAGCTGCATTGTCCTAGTGCTAATACTGCACAACATTTACTTAAACATGTTATTCTTACTATGTTTTATTTGCTCTGCTTCCTGAGTATTTTATAAAAAGTAGGAAGCATTTGGTGCAACTAAGAGGAGAGAGAAGATGTTTAAGGGAGAAAACGAAGTGCTGCTGTACAACCAGAAGGTTGCAAACCTCTGGCACCTCCTGCCACAAGATGTTCTGATTGCAGAGCATGGGGAGGTTCAAAACCAGAGAAGACAAATTGGTGACCAAGTCCATAAGATGACATCAAAACTAAAGAGGCACAGATGCAGAGTCTAGTACCCCATTATAAAAACTATGAATGCTGGGGGAGTACAAGGGGGAAATTCCTGCAGAACTCCCCCCCATCTCCTCTATTTTAACAAAATGCATGAGAAAAGACTGTTTTAAAAAAGCATGATTTTTTTAGTTGAGACATAGCTTTCCTCTAAAGTGCTGAATACCTAATGAAGAGAGGAATGTAGTAAGTTTACACAACCAGCTAAACTTGCTTCAAAGTTACAAATCCTTCATTGCTTATATCTGAATGATATCAAAGGTGAAACAATCACAGCAGTAGCCAGATAAGCTCTTTGGGAGCTGGTGTCACAGAGGGAACGAACATGGAGCAACGAGAGGCAGGATTCCGTCAACTGAGCAAACCTCACCCATGTGAGCTGCTCTGATAGCGGAAACTTTTTGTATAAATGAAAAATCAGCATGAGAAGAAGCAATTTTAAATTATAATGGCTATTTACAGAGGGACCATTTGTCTCTACCCTTACAATGAACAATTACCACAAAGTTCCACTCTAACTGAAGACTTTAGAAACAAATGCAGTTACAGTTCATGGAACACAGAATGAAAATTAAGAAAGGCACATGAAATTTATATTAAAAACACGATTTGTGCTGTTCTCGGGATTTTTATATTTTACAGATCAGCCAGCAATCTTTCACTAAGCTCAAGGAAAAGAAAACTTATAATTTTTTGAGCTAGACTAAAAAGTATTCCAACATAATTTAACCAGAACCTAGGAAAGGCGGTTTCAGAATCCCAAGAAAGGACAGCTGATGCAAAAAAGGTTTCTGGAGTTCATGGGTTTTTTTGTTTCTTTGGGGGTTTTTTGTCCCTCTTCCCCCTCCCCTTGGTATTTTCTATCCCATGTGAAGTTATTAGACAAAGTAAAATAATGTGTCTGAAGTAAAATGAGGTGTTTTAACAGCTCTGTGAAAAATACTAGAATTGGAAATGTAAGACCTCCAGTACTAGTAGTGTCCCAATTAAGTATCCACATCATAAATTTATGCCGTGCTTATCTGAATAAAGGAAAAACCTGCAGTTACGTGAAAAACTGTAGTTAATCCAGAACCTATGCCTCCATGCTCAGGTACCAATCTTGATGTTGTGTACTCACCAGGTAGGATGTTAAAGGCGTTATTTACGCCATCAAATAAAAGAATCACGAAGTATTGTACGCAAATTCTTAAAACAATTTTTGAACCACAGCAGTCCAGGACATTTTAAAAAAATCACAAGTAATATTCAAAGAAATGTAACTTCTCAAAATACAGTACCTTTCCTGTCAAAAGAAGAACCCTTGTCTCTTCTGAAATGTAATTCCTGTCATTGCAGAAATCCTATATAAAAATAAAATAAAAATCAGTTTGTGTTTGATCTGTCAATCTTGCTGCTGTTTTTCAATATATACATGACTGACTTCTCAAAATTAGATGCTACTGTCAAGTGCCACAGATACTTCACACCATGCAACCTGCTGACGAATTAATCAATCTCATAAAGATAGGTCAAACTAGTATTTTGAAGGAGATTTGTAGCGAGCATTACTGAGTGACAGTATGCCACACTTGAAGTTGGGATTAACATTTTTTGTTATTGAATGACATGAATCATTTGAAGCGAAGCAAAACAGCCCTTCCTATTTTTTCACTCGTGTCTTTTTAATGGGAAGTCCAAAGAGAAGAAAAGAGATGCAGTTTTCTCTAAACAAGTTGAAAGTTGCTATCTTTGTCACTCTGACTACAGCTGACACAGCCTAAACCACTAAATATGAATGTGGGTAGCTATCACAGACACCAGCTCCCTGTCACCACAGCATCTGCCATCTCAGAGTTAAGTAAGCAAACTCAATTTTGAAATGATCTGCCAAAACATGCTAACATATCAATATTTATTGTTATTAGCTCTCACCTCGTTACAAACATTGGTGGTGCACATTTACAAGCCATAGATTGCACAGCATAAAGCCAATGTTAAAAAATTTAGTTGCTAAGGATGAAATATATATGCATTTTCCCATTCACGATATTATGGTTTGGAGATAAACAGCTCTAAACTATAAAAATAAAAGTATTTCCCCTTATTACTTTGGAAATTAAATTAATGAATATACCTTTTCAGGTTGTGTAAAAAATTTGGTTGGCAATACAGGGTCCTTCGGTGAATCTGCGTTGCACAAAGCACTTTTGCTGTTGATTACACATAGTGCTACGTCACATACTGTATAAAGTTTCTGAAGAAAAAAAGAAAAGTATGCTTTAGAAATTACTTACTGTTTTTACGGTGTACAGAGAATGCAGTTCTTCAAAAAGTTTAATCTATGTGCTAAAATAACCATCACTAAGGACATATTTTGTAATTACATCATTAGCCATACTGTTGGCTCTTCAAACACATACAGAAGTCCCCATTTTTCATATGATGCTATTTAATGAAAATTAGTAATACTTTACATGTCTATGCTGTGCAACAGAAGCTCTTGCTCAGTTAAATCACCATAAATTGTTTCTCACCTCTGCTAGAAACTAGTGTAGGTTTAACAGTAGCCATATAATGCACTATTTCCCCCAACAGCAGAAGATACTTATGTCAGGAAACAAGGCAGTAGGAGTTAAAATAAGGCAGGCAGGCAGTAACATGAATATTTAACACATTTTGTTTGTTAACTTCATTAGGTATTATGTGCTGGGTAAGGTCAGCAAGGTTCTGAAAGAATAAGATTGGCAACATACAGACAATGCTCACAATTAACACTCTCTCTAAAAGACCATAAAAATGTCTGAGCTAGTGCTTTCAGAATTCCTGCAGATCCTGTTCATCAACTGCTTGTGAAACTCTCAGCCCATCACCCAACACTAATCTGAACTGCATTTCTTACTTCATTGGCCTTTGGCTCATCAGGAGACTGAGCATCTCGGGTAAGCTTGATGTTTTCTGCCATCTTTTTCATGAAGGCATGGCTATTGTTCTCATTCTTTGTCATTAAAACTTCAAGCATGAACCACAGGCACCTAAAAAGCCATAAAACCACAAGCAATAACATTCCAGCTTTTATACTGCAGCTCCCACATATAGCAATGTCTTAAAATTTTCTGTCAGCTGTACTTACTTTTTCTTAAAAACCCACAATCAATTTGAAGATATACAGATAACATCATCTGAAGGTGTAAATAGAGTCCAGACCTTTAACACACAGACTCTTATTCGTACTCTTTGGATTAATTCTGCCAAATTAGTGTGCTTCTCTATTACACCTGTAAACACTGGCCAACCAATCAACTCTTTCTCTTCCAAATAGGAATAGAAGCAAGAATTCTGGTGCTAGACAGTTACCCACACTACGTGGTTTAATACAAAATTCACACAGGAGAGGAGATCCAAAACTGAACAGGTCAGACTCTTGCTAATGTTCCATATGGGAGGAAAAGGAATCCTTACAGATAGACATAATGGAATTAACTTCCCAAGTTTTCTTTCTTTAAAGCTAGTTTATTTATAGGGAGAACACAATATATTTTGACTAAAAGTTTGTTTTAAGAATTCTTCAATTATGATATAAAGCACAACTAGTCTGTCCATGCAATCATTTGCTATGAAGCTTCAGAGCTCACGTGGCAAGAGGGTCAACAACAGTCATAATATGGTAAAATAATACTAAGTTGGGTGGGTCTGAGAAATGCAAACTTTGCCAGTAGTTAATTTAATTCTGAAGCTCTGGAAGAGAGATTACCTTGTAGAAAGAGGCTAATAAAAAACCTAGAAAAACAGGATGACTGAACATTAGAATTCCCTGTCTACAAAAGCCCCAATCTTCTTAACTGATACAAATTAGAGATTGTAACGCATGAGATGAAGCAACATTGTTCTCAAAAATTCAAAGTAAAAGAGGGTTGTCCTCCATCAAAACACTTAAATAGTTTTCTGGTGTTCAAATAAAATAAGACATCTATATTCTGACTTGCATCCAAGAGCTATAAAGGCTGTAAGTAAATAAATGTGTTGGATAACTTTACATCCATCTGTTCACTAGTCTCTATTCACTAGTCTCAAGAACTTAAATGGGATGAATACTTGACAGATAACATACCACACTGATGCAGCTTCTCCAAAACACTGTATTGTCCAAAGATTACCATTGAGGACAAATTTTACTCTGGTATTCCCAGTTAACACATGTCAACTTCAACAGCTTGATTTCCACACTAAGTCAACAAACTAAATAAATCTTCATCAACCCTGAACAAGACCTTTCCAGAACAACACTGGGATTTCATGTAGGAAAATATGCACCTAGAAGAACACAGTCACATAATGCAAGTTCATTCTCTGTATCCATTTCAGTACTTTTGGAATATAAATTCAGAAGAAAAAGACACTGTCTCAAGACAGAAATGAAACTCAAACCAAATACACCTCTGTAAGGCAAGCTTAAAAAACTGCATAAGAATAAATATGATAGATTATGGTTAAGGAACTTGCTAAGCATGTATTTACTTTACATGACACTATTTAGGCCACGTAAACCCAAGATGAACTAGGGAGACAACTAGAAAACACACTGCCAGCCTGATTTTCCAAGTTTGCAAGCATCTATGTCAACACTTTGAAGTGAACACTACGACTCTCAGAACTTTTGAAAGAAACAGTGTATTACATTATATGAGAAAAATGTCTTGCATTTATCTCAGGAGACTCTTCAGAGAAGTATTCCTGCCAAAATTCCTCTACAGAGTATTTCTTTGTTTGGAGCAGTCCTCTCTGGCTAGTTCAGCCAGCCTGTGACTAACATGAGGGAGGAAATTTGACAACAAAGGAGAGCTATACAAGGGGTGTCCAGAAAAGCTCTGTGCACTAGAAAGCACTTCTCAGAGAAAGTATTAACTCAACAATCGCTAATCAGAACTTGTTCCATGCATTTTGGACAAAGTACACGCTGGAGAGTGCTTTCAGAGGTTGCCAGGAACAGGGAGTCCTGGGAC
>VXBO01002068.1:5478-48847 GCA_013400135.1 Rhinoptilus africanus
CATGAATGGTCTGCATTCGGTTTAAGAGGCACAAAATGCTACTAATGCTAGAAATGACTGTAAATCAGCATAGAAATGATGCACCCTCTTCCTCATATTAAGAAGGCAGTTGTTTCACCGTTGCATCTGTCACCGCTGACCGTCTGCATGGTGGATTCACCAGAGAGGAGTATAATGGAGGGCCAGACCTCTGCTTCATCAGAGAAAGGACTTCTGTTGACTTCAGTGGTTCTGGAGACCAAAAATTCTCTCTTTCCTATAACAGGACCCTGTAGGCTTGGATTTTTGAGGCACACAGGTAGTGCAGATCCTTTTAGAGATTATCTTGTACCTGTAGAAAGGAGATACCAAGTCATCAGGGCTATTAGTTTGATGTTTATTTTACAGGATATTACAGGAAATAAATAGGGGGACAGTATCATTCTTCTCATACATTAATCTTTCCACAATATGGAAATCCAGTTAATTTGTTTGAATCGTTTTTCAAGTCATACTGTTAGAAATGTTTTTTTTCCATACAATATTGCTAATATAACAATATAGATTGTATAATAATGAATATTGGCTATTTTCTTGGAGATTTAAATATGTAAGCACTGATTTATCTGGTGCTTGGTGCATATAGGAAAAATGTGTTTAGTATATTTACTCATGAATTTTAATGTAATCAAAATTTAGGAAGAGATTTACCCCTTAATAAGGATATATAGATCCCACTAGCAGCTGGAGAGGTATTTCTAATAACTGAATGCTCATAAATCTGACTCATCTAGTATAATGAAGTCCTGAATACACAAGTGACTTTCCAGTTTGTACCTGTATTTACACTTTTGACGTTTGCTTCATTGACAGATCTAGAGAATTCCAAAGCCAGACTGACTCATTACAATTTTTTTCCTATGAAATGGAGAAGAAAAATATTTTCTTCCTGTAAACTGTTTTTCTTACCTAAGGACTGTCAGTCACAGACTGGATTTTATGCTCATTTCTAGTTGAGAAGAATAATAAGTTTAAATCATGCATCAAGGTTTAAGGGGGCTGGTAGTTCCTGGTAAGCTGTAGAGTGTAAACCCCATTGAGTATGGTTTTGTCATACTGGTAAAGGGTCATAGGCTTTATGCTAAGCTAAAGATGCAGACCTGGGGATTCATCAGGCTTTCTCTTGATTTATGTGACCTGCTTGGTGCTTTCTTTCAGCTTGTTTAGTTTAAAGAGATAGAGCTTAACAATCAGATGACTATTACCTAACTTGGTTTAGCTTTTGCTTAGCTGTGTACAGTTGTGTAGTCTAAGTCCTACTGTTATGTATCTCTGCATCAAGGTTGTTAGTTATGCAGTGTTGAATGAACTGTCTCGTAACACTGGAATAAAAATGCAGTACAAAGAGCTACAGGCACTGGACGATAGCAAAGGCTTTGCAACTGCAGGTGTAGGAGGATATCAAAAGGCCCATGGCTATGGACAACTCACCAACAATCAGCTACCAGTTGTTGAAATAAAACAGTCTTGGGAACTAGGTAAAGATAGTTTTCTGGATAACAGAGAAAAAAACACAAAAAATATATCTGGCAAATTATATATAGTAAATTTGGGTATTAGGTGGAACTGTGAAACACTGAAGATCAAATAAGATAACTGTGTCAGCACCCATCCAAAGATGAACTCATGCAGATGCAGGAGCTAGAAGGAAGTGTGTCAAGTCCCCCCTCACAGCCCCCAGCATCACATTCCTCCTAGCAAAGGACTCAGGGTGCCGATGACTCACCTTAAAGCTGATTAGACATCCCCACACCGATGTTGGATCTGAGGAGCAGAAGGGTGAGCCTGACACCACAGAAAGGGGTAGGTACTGTAAAGTTTGTGTGTATCAATTTCAATTTTATCATTATGATGAATGAGCTTTGATAACTGGATTATTTTATCTGTATGTTAATAGCATTGCAGCTGGGCTAACATCATTCATTGATTAGACTGTGCAATCTTTAACTAACAATTAATTATTGACTTTGCATAGTAGGTGTGTTTCGTTGGCTCAGGCAAAGTGCAAAAATTGTAGAGAAACAAGTTAGTGGGAAATGTCAACAACCTGAGCTCTAATTTCAACACAACAAATCAGTTTCGGGTGGAGTGGTGTTTGTCTGAATATGTGTGTGAGACGCATCTATAAATGTTGACAACTTTATTCATAGAGAATACTCCTGAGGCATTTTGCCTAGCAGAGTTACCTTACCACTTAATTCATGAAGCAGACAATTTCATAAAAACAACAACAGCAAACCCAACAAATAACCCCATGTCTATCACATCAAGCAAGAACGAGTGAATCCTGGAAGTAGTCTATTTCCATGGAAATAAGAGGAAGCTAAGGGTTAACTTGCAATGTATGAATGTAGTTGGGGGGAATGTAAGATGGCTTAAGATTAAGCCTAGTTACTAGCCTTTGTGTAAGGTCAGCCTAAACCTTTGTGTTGGTCAGCCTAAACTAGCTAGTTAGGCTTGTTAGGAATGGTTAAGTTGTTGCTGAAGACAGGGCCATAGAATGGAATGGAATAATATGTCTCCCTCTGATTCTTGAAAGTGTCTGACCAGGGGTGGATGAAAGCCTGTGGCAGTGTACTCTCCCTTTTTCCCCCTTCCTCCCCCCAGGCTCCTGCTCAAGCCATTACTATCAGCAGGAGTTGTTATGAGTTACACTTGAACTTTGGGGGATGGCTGGCAACACAGCCGAAACACTGTCTGGAGTGGGGACCTATATATTTTGTTCGCATGTGAATATGACTCTGATCAATTATCTTACGCTATAAATAGTGAACAGCCCAAGAGCGCTTTGAGCTCTCCTGCACGGCAGCGGGCTGCACACCAGGATTTCCCCTTGAGTGGGAGATCTCCCCTCGAGGTTGAGAGATTCCTTGCCACAACAGATTCTTGGTAAGTGACTAATAACATGCTAAACTTTGAAATCTTAGCTAAGTGATATAAGGGATTGATTGCACATATGTAAGCTGTAACTAGTCCAAAGAAGTCTGAGCCCTAAGTGAGTGATTACCAGCCTTAGGCAAGACATGAAGATGGCCTATGCAGAACGTATTAACACATGTACCTCTATATTGATAACACTGTCTGTTCAGTCTGCTCTATCAAAGATACGGACGTAAATAAAAGTTAATTATGTGCACTAATTTGGTGGATTGACCTTTGCGGGCCACCAGGGGCCCACCAAGCTGTTTTCTCACTCCTGCTCCTCAGCAGGATGGGTTTTTGCTTTCTGCAGAAGCAAAGCAAAAGAAAAAGAAAAACAAAATTATACTCTGCCTCCCATTAGCAGGTAATGTTCGGAAAAAAAAATAATCCAACTGTACTTTGGAACCTATTGAAAAGGAAAGCAAACCTAAGCACTGATGAAGCAAATTGCTCTGATGGGCAGACTAGTTTGTTGTCTTGCTTAGTGTCCACTCATCATTTAACAAGCAAGCTTAAAAGCAAGCAAACAAGAAAAAAAACCCAAACAAAAATCCTCTTAAAATGTATGACATTCCATTCAGATCGGAATGTGATACTTTAGATATGATGTTTTCCTGATGACAAATGAACCGGATAGCAGTAGGGTCCATGCTTACAAGTAGCTACACATATGAAATCGAGGGATATACCCATCAAATAGGGTAAAATTTGATGTATTTAAAATAAAAAGATTTTTTCTTTTTCTGAAATCATTACATAGTAGTAGGAGAATTCTTCAGTAGCGGAGAATTTTTCAAGAAATGGCCAACTGAGCTTTCAAAATGGAATGAAAATGAATTTTGTGTCCTCCAGAGAAAACTGCTACAACAAACGTGACATCACACTGTTCTTTTTAAAAACAAACTAATCAACTGTTTATGATTGATTGTGCGCCCTGTGGGAGAACATCATAGAAAAGGTGTAAAAAGGGTATTTTATTTCAAGATGAAAATGCATCCAAGCAAAATAATAAACTCAAAAGGGTAAGGTACTTGTGAGATGAGATCAGGAGACGTAGCCTTTCTCAGCATCCCATTGACAGAAAATCCCTGAACAAAGTCTAATGGTAGATAAAATGCGATGTTGTGGCTTACTATCCATTGAGGGGAAATACTCAACTCTGTGAATGTATAACTTTGCTATCCCAGGACAATTCCAGATGATAGCTTTCTGCTGTGTCTTGAGACACAAGAAGTGTATTTAAGATCACATCAGCCCTGCTGATCATGATGAGAATAGGACTGGTGTGTTTGCTTGTAGTTGGGAGATACTATGAGCTGAATGTCTCTGAGAGCTTAGAAACCTGAGATTTCAACAATCACCCTTGGAGACAATCTGCCTGCTGTATGTTAATTCAATGTGAAAAGTCAGAGGGGAGAAAGGAACATTCAAGTTTGATAAACAACCTTATAAAAGAAAACAACTAATTTATTCCTGAAATTTGAGATTTGAATCTTATGTATAAACTTGGATACAGTTGCAGCAGGTGACACACAAATGTCAACAAAGTTGACTCGGACTTATTTAGAACTTCTGGTGAGGAAGTAGCTAAAAGGGTTTAGGGGACAGAGACAGTACCTACGATGTGTTAGCATTCTAGGTGACCGAACTGACATCTGCAATTTTTTTTACACATGATACATTAGCATTACAGGTGATAGGACTGGTACCTGTGCTTTTTCAAGAAACTTTTATACCCCTTTCTCTGGTTTATAAGGCTTGCGTTATCAGATTAAAAGTTGAAATTGAGTATAGTATATGCTGAAATACATACAGGTATAGGATATAGGATTTTGCCTCTAGAAGACGGTTGTCCCTTGTCTTGTGCTTCTAAAAAAACTTCTTGGGGAAGAGCACTCTGTTAAGCTCTGTGTATGTACACTGCCTAATGCAGTAGCATCTGTGAAATGCTATTGTAACTCTTTGTAACTCTAAAAAAGTAATATTATTCTCATATTTCTGAGGACGACTGTGTTTATACAACATTTAAAAGCCCACCTTGGCTGCATGAAGCATACAAAACATGTTCCAAAAGTATCTTCCTACCTTAGAGTTTTTACAGCATTGACATAGGTAAAAAATTATTTTCTTACGGCAAGGGAATGTGAGATTTCATAATGTGCCTGGTATGATGTTACTGAGGCCTCTTACAGCCTTGCAAACCAGCCAATACACCAGAGACTTCTGTACACTGACAGACTGACAAAGAAGTTACACAAAGTCCCTGCTTTGAATCAAGTACAGCTGAGATTTGGGCCGGGGCTTTCTTCCTTCTGAATGGGCAAGAAGTCTCTCTGAGCAGCAGGAAGGGCTATATTTGCCTTGGATTTAATGTATCTTTCTGCAGTCAGTTTGAATGTTTGCCTGCAATGGGAAAAAAAAAAAAAAAAAAAAAAAAAAACAAAAAAAAAAAAAACCAAAACAAATAAAAGACCAAAAAAAAGATTGCAATGGAAAAATGGTCCCATGGTGGTTGTGTTGTTGTCCTGAAGTCAGTAACACATGAAACTCCCACGCAGGCTGTCAGAAAAGCAGTTAGAAAGACAGCTTGGCATAAAATTAATTTCTGTCTGCATTTCTTTGTATAAGTGTTGGAAATGACACTTTTTCTGAAGAATTGGATGAAAATCTGCTTAGTTATGAAATCTCTCAGCATTTGTTAGTGGGCATCTTCATGTTCTCTTGCACAAGGCAAGAGTTCTTAAGTTTTGGATGTTCCAGAAAAAGAGGAAGAAAATGGGTCAAATGAAAAGGAAACCATAGCAACTCAACAAGTTTTTCTCTTCTTTGCAAGTCCATGTGTTCAGTTCTAATTTTCTTTCTTCTTTGGCAATTGCTGGCCATTTGAATAGGGAATGTCAAATTTGAGTCAGAAGGATTAAAAAAGGGAAACTTTGAGATACCTTTGCAAAGGACATTAACAGCTAGTAAACATGGGCTTTCTACAAAAACACAGTATTATAAAAACATAGTCTGCAAGGGTATTTCCTACTTGCTAGCACTGTTGAGTAAAATGAGATTTCCTCTGTTCTATGAAAAAAACCCAACCCAAAACAAAACAAAAAAACCCCACAGAGACCTTGTGAATGCCTCAGACTGTTTTCATCTTTTTGGAGAATTTGTTCATCCAGTGAGCGTGTCATCCATTTTCATCATCAAAGAAGATATTCAATACCTCAGCCATATTCACCGCCCTTGTAACCCTGTCCCCGGCATTGTTCAGCAGTGGGGTCACATATTCCCTAGTCTTCCTTTTGTCTCCCTTGTACTTATAGAGAACCTTCCAGTTGTCTCATATCTGGCCAGATTCAATTCCATTTGGGCTTTGGCTTTCCAAAACTCAACTCTACATGCTTGGACAATATCTCTGTATTCCTTGAAGGTTATCCTTTCCTTTAAAAAATGCAAAGTGAATTTGATCAAAGGTATGTTCTCTTTGTGTCTTCCAGTAGTAGCTCAAGTTGGGCAAAGAAGCTGAAGGTAGGCAGGATGAAGAAAAATAGTGCCTGGTGAGACTAAGGTTTTTGGAGTCATGGTTTTGCAGATAATAACATGCTACTTAAACTGAAAAATACAGTTTCTGAGAGAAAGCAGGCTGTTCATAAAGATTCTAAAAGTCTGCAATAAAATCAGGGAACACAAAAGAAATTAGGAGATTAAAAAATGCCGACTGTGCATCAGAACAGCCATTATACAAGATTTTCTTCAGCAAAAGGAAGGGCTCAAGAATGTTTAGAACAAATTGAATGTGCCCAAAGACTTAAAAATAATAAACTCCAGATAAAGAAAAAAATTTCTCCTTAACTTACATAAGATCTGAATACAAGCACAGAAAAACCTGAAAATATTGATGTCATCATTATTGACCATTTAAGATAATATTCCCTATGTCTGTTTTTATTACCATAAATGAAGAATACTTATCCACAGTAGCTTCTACTGCAGTGAAGTGAATTACTGTTCTTATCAGCAGGGCTCTATTGCTACCAGAAAGCTTCATGTGCTGCAAAGATATATTTACTTGATAAATAGTATAGAAATTGTATCTCAGGCCACTCAGGTCCTTAAAGCCAAATAGTCACATTCAGTTAAAAAGCTGCTGCATTCTAGATACCAATTATCTGATAGCTAATGATAAACTCCCTTTTTACTGTTCATAAAGAACTGCACGTCCTCATATGAAAGTATTTCATGGAAACCTAGACAGAAAGCCCCTACTAAATGAAAATACTTAATCAATTTTCTCATCTCCAAGTATTGCCATCAGAACCATAGTATTTAAGAGTGCAAAATAAACAAGGATGTCTCCATCTTATTGTAACCTAAAAATTGAATTGATCTCCACTCACCTTGTTATCACTGATCTAGCAAAATGGCCTAACCATCCCTTAGATGAAAGAGTTTTTTCTGTTTTTTATAGGGTCAGTCTTTTTTTCCCCTGATCTCAGTGTACTTGGACAGAAATGACCTTTTCATAGGTATGTTATGATAAACATCCCATCTGTTGGTCTCCTAAGGTACAAGACTGGCTGTCTTACGTCAGCTCAGAGCACCATGCAGTCTAGTCCAGCATCTCTGACATGGCCAGCTGGAGATGCCTAGGAAAGAAGAAATTAATAAAGACAACATACAGTAAAATACTTCAAACCCCCACTGCATTTTCCTATCTGCCAGGAGTTTCAGCTTCATGGTTGTCCTGAGCGAGAAAAGGTATGTTGTGTCAAATAATACCTGAGGCAATTTTTTATATTTTTCTAGTTATCTTTTGAATCATCTGTACCATAGCATCCCTTGGCAAAGAATCTCATAGCTGAATAATCTGTTGAGTGTAGATAAAGAATTTAATTTCATTTTAACTCAATGGCCTAATTTGAAGTCGCTACATTCTTACACAACGAATCATTGAGTAACTGTATTGAGTAACCTCATAGACATCCTTTGCTAAGGTTGACACTGGCAGTGTGTGTTGAGCCCAGTTATCTCCCCCAGATTTGAACTTTGTCCTTGAGCATGACCTTCACATTTTGTTACCACAGCTATCAATCAAGAGGCATGAACTGTTTTCAGTCAGTGCTACTTTGCCCTCGATTTGAACACCCGACCTCTGTGCTCCTTGCTGCAGTCAGTTGGCAGCTAGAAACATGGTAATGTGCACATATATAGATATATTAATATATTCCTTCTATAGATGATATGGTCCTTAAAGGAACCTCATAGGCTTGTTCACTGAAGGAGGTGTAGCCCAAAAAATGTGTACTGCTTTGCTTTGAAACAAGCTAGTCACCTTTGGCTGTAATTCAAAGAGATAACTGAGGTTGAATATACATGTTATGCCTGAGCACATGTGACAAGTCACAACTTCTGAAAGGTCCCATTCCTCTTTCCTCCTCTTCTCCCTATCCTTGCTCCAGTTGCATGGTTCCTTCTCTTTCTGTCCCTCCTTCTAGCTTCTCATTTAATTTTTTACTGAGGTGAATCATCTGCTTATCTCCTAATTTTGGAGGTTTTTTAGATTGGTTTAGAGGGAGCTTTATCAGTTGACTCAGATCAGCAAAGGATCTGAAGGGTACCAAAACCAGTGCAAGGTTTTCGTGTGGCAAGAGAAGGGGAGCAGAGGGAGAAGAACCTCCTCTTTTTCGGCTGGTAGATTGTCTCCAAAATTGCTGCGCATCTTCTCCATAAATGTCATACCTAACATGTCAAACATAGACTTAAATGTAACTGCAACAACTTCAAATGTTCTGGTTGTTCGGAAGCAACTAGGCTGCAATATCTATTGTGAAGACTGAATTACCAGCTGTAGTCTGATAGAACATATATTTTTTGTACCACCACTTAAAAATAAATGGGCTTTGCACATTCTCCCTCTGTGGAATTTACTGCCTATACTTTTTTGAGTATTCATCCTATACTGGCTATTAAAATAGAGCAAAAAGCATGTCTTTCTACAGACAGAATCTCCCCAGTTTCGATTGCATTATCCTACATCTATTAAAAAAGTTAATGGCAAAACTCACACAATAATTTTAGTAATGTGATACAGCATAATTATTTCTCTGTATATATAGCTAATTAAATTTTTACCACAGGACCTTCAGAAAATTAAAACACGGTAATGGAAGCTGAAAGGAGTGCACAAGTGAAGGAGCACAATATCGTGCTAACAAGGTTTGGGAAAGGTAAGAAATAAACAATGTTGTGGTACCTCAGCGCTCAGTTAAGGTGTCAAGTTCCTAAACAACATTGATAAATGTGAAGGGAAATTCAGGCTTTGCAAAGGAAACCAACAGCTGTCTGGCTGTGCAGATGCCTTCCTCTGTACGTCTTTAGGGCAGTAGTAGGGACAGTTTTCACTGAAGTCAGGAACAGGAAAGATACAACACTAAGACCTTTCTGGGACTCACCAACCTCAGGACAGCACAGGAAGACTAAGCAGTCACACCAGGTAGCCAAGTAGTCTTTTTGATTCATCAAACTAACTATATGCCAGATGTTTTGTGTGATAAACAATTATTCACCAACTTTGTTACTGCCTGCAACTCTGAGTTGCACTGTAGCTAGCAAAAAAGTGTTAAATGCATGGGTTTTAAATGTGCTGGAAACAAACAGTGCAGTAAGTTGGACAGCAATGAAGTTGTAGTACTTTCCCCCTTCTCAGATGTCATGGAGATCAAGCAAACATTTTTTTGTAAGATAACCTTAATAGTTTGTTTCAGAGAAGTAGAGTAAAAAATTAAATTTACTGAGGAGATATTCTGCTAATGATGGGGTTAGCTGCCAATCAAGGCTCAGATTTTCCAGCAAAGGTCTCTAGTAAGAGAGGGTGTGAAGAGGTACTGAGAATCTCTAGTATAATTAGAGGAAAAAATTGCTCCAAGAATTTTTTTTAAAATGCAGCTTTTTTTTTTTTTTTCAAACTGAGGAATTGTGAACTGCTCAGAACTGGTAAAAACCCCTCCACTTTACGTAGGTATATTTCAGTGAAATCAGAGTTTATAACCAAGTTTTGTGTCACTAGACAGCAGGTAAGACTTTTTGCTTCTGGTAGCAGAGGAATCTGTATACTCTAGGGAACCCTAAATAACATAAAAAGTCAGTTGAACAAACACACAGTTCATTTTGCTGGCTATCTAATGGAGCAAGACAAAGGACTTATGCTAATGTAATATCACTTGTCTCTGATCCAGTTTACAAGCACGGAACTGCTTTGAGCAGTCTTAGGCAGGATTTGGATTTTGTAGAAGGAATATAAATGTAAAAATTGAACAAAATAAATAAATAGGCCCCAAGCCAGCGATGCATTTAAACATCACTAATTCAAGATAATCTTATACCTATCAATGTGATACAGTGTCTGGATCCCAATTAAAGTGAAAACCCTGTGTGTGGCTATTGTCTTCATGTTTTCATCGGTCACTTCAGCCTTGATCCAGTCCAGTTGCAAAGTAGATTATAAAACAGGAATGACTGAGTCCTGGTTTATCATGTTCTTTTTGACTTATAAATAGGTCTTCTCAGTAGCAGGTGAAAAAGATGACTTTGCTTGCTTTTTAAAATTTATTTTTGTTCCTAAAACTGCAGATTCACAAACTCAATTTTCCATGTGAAAGGCAGGCCAGGTTCATTTGTCTCTTGCAAAGATAGTAATAAAAAATTGTAATTGGCACTTTGGTGCTGAATCTGTAAGTGATGCCTGAGCAAGGACGGAATCCAGCTCATATTGCTGTAGATGAGCTGGCGCTGCTGAGTTGCTTATAATTTATTTCAGTCAGCAAAGATGGCAGATACGAATCTGCATGTGCACAGGAAGGATAACTTGAGTCAGAGCAGGACATTTTGTTCAAAGACAATTTTCAGTGTGGAACTACATTTTATTATGCTCCTAGGAGGGGAAGAGAAAAATACTCTAATGCTTATATTGTCATATAAATCAAATGCATGGCTGTAGTTTGAATGTGGTGGTCTGGCTTTTAAACCTAATCTTGGAAAGAAAAGATTGAGGGGATTCTGAATTCAGCCGACAGAGAGGCAAATACAAATTCCATCATGGAAACAATATTTAAAAAAGTAGTAAAAGTGAAATGACTCAAATCCTGAGATTCTTATAAGCACCTATTCTGCAGCCTTAATGTCACTCTGTTCTGCTATTAATGCACAAAAATATTCTGCTTTTTTAATTTTTTTTTTTTTATTCCCACGTGGAGAGAAGAAAATGTGACATGTTGAAAATGTTAATAGGATAAGGAAATTTATGTTAATTTCATTTTTATCTTAGATGTGATTTTATGAATAAGGTGATCTGAACTATCCATTTCTTAATAAAACACTGGGGTTTTTTGCCGAGTGCTCGGTATACCAAAATCTCTACTGGTATCACGTTGACGTAATGCCCTATGGACCTATTTCTGTTGGCATGGATGAGTGAAATGTAGGTGTACTCAGTGTCCAGCCATCACACGCTAGGAGAGGATCAGAAGTGGCTGCTATATAATATTCAATGAAAGTGAGACTGATTTAAATTCTGATATAGTCCTTGTCTCACTTGTGCCTGAAAACCTGCAAAAAGTACCAACAAATGTAATAAAGTCAAATTGATTGAATACTGACAAAGGACAATACCTATGAAGAATCCTAATTTCTTGATTGATCAAAAATTAATGCAATTGGAACCGTTCCAAGAAGTGAACACAAATCTCCATCTGTGCCATGAACCAGAAAGTCAGTCCAGTTGCCTAATTCAGTATCTTGACTTAAAGAGCAGCCTGTATTCATCAGCAGGGGTAGGATGTCCATTATAGCAGAAAGGCTGTAATGGTCTGAATCAAAAGAAGTGTGGTCTGTGGGCTGAGGGAGGTGATTCTACCCCTTGACTCTGTTCTGGTGAGACCCCACCTGGAGTACTGCGTACAACTTTGGAGTCCTCAACAGAAGAAGGACATGGACCTGTTGGAATGGGTCCAGAGGAGGACCACGAATATGATCAGAGGACTGGAGCACCTCTGCTGTGAGGGCAGGCTGAGAGAGTTGGGGTTGTTCAGCCTGGAGAAGAGAAGGCTTCAGGGAGACCTTATAGCAGCCTCCCAGTACCTGAAGAGGGCCTACAGGAAGGATGGGGAGGTACCCTTTATCAGAGAGTGGAGAGATAGAACAAGAGGTAAAAGTTTTAAACTAGAAAGAGGGGAAAATTCGATTAGATATTATGAAGAAATTGTTTACTGTGAGGGTGGTGAGACACTGGAACATGTTTCCCAGAGAAGCTGTGGATGCCCCATCCCTGGAGGTGTTCAAGGCCAGGCTAGATGGGGCTTCGACCAACCTGGTCTATTGGGAGGTGTCCCTGCCCATGGCAGGGGGGTTGGAACAGAAGATTTTTAAGGTCCCTTCCAACACAAACTGTTCTATGATTTTATGAAGTTATCCTAATATCGTATCAGATGGAAGTTCTATGATTGCAAGCAGAAAATCTACATCCCTTATAAACTGTTCCGTATTTTGTAGTATAACTTTGTGTGTTCTCATTACGTTGTATTAGATGTGAAGAAATAACTTAGAAAGTTTATTAACTATCTAGACTGAGAAATAAGATAAACATTAGCTATGAATTCCAGTAGCAGGAGAGATCTGCCTTTTTCCTAGTGCTGCAATACAAAAATAGAGTCAGAACTTGAATTTTCCTAAACTAAAGATTAAGGGGCATATGGGAGTATTTCTGTCTTCCAACACAAACTAACTTAGGGCACTGGTTTTGGACATTTAACCTTTTCACTTAGCTGTGGAGGTTCTGGCTCAAACAATAATCACCCCAAGTAAGTTCTCTTTACATCACTGTTGTGCATAAATACTGCTCCAGTCAGCAGTAAAACAGAATGCTGAGAAATTGCAGGTACCAGAAGACAAATCTGTGCCACAAAGCACCTATGTGGGCTGGCAGTTAAGGAGGGCGGGACAGTGACATCAATTTTTACTGAAGGAGACATAGCATCAAGACAGGAACACCAGCCTCAGACAAGGATTAGGTACTCAATTATTTTATTTTATCATCTTTCCCATTTGCTTGTGGTGGATGTGGTAAGATCAAATTCAAAGATAACCGTCTCTCTTTTGAAATCATAATAGGACAGAGTATCAGTGCTGTCGTCTGTAAAGCACTGAATCCTTTTGAGAACTGGTTTGTCTGAGTCATACAAACAAGAGTCTTCAGAACAAGTATTCTACAATATGACTGCAAAAATAACTTTGGGTGATTGGACTAAAAACTGGTGATATTTCATGTGTTGTAATTCAGGCTAAAAAATGTAGGAATGAGCAGCTTGCTCTCTGCCTTGGAGAAAATCAAACTCCGATGAACCTTTATTTAAGCATACTGTGAAGTTTGTCCATCACTCAAGTGTCTTTATTTTGTTGTTTTGGGAATTTATGTCTGTCTCAGTATACAAAGGTGATCCTTGTGACAATCAAGAATGGACAAAAGATTGTTATGGGAGGTGCCTTGAGATATAATGTGATGCTTAGATTGAAGTATATAACCTGGTTTCCTGCAGAGGAAGGACAGAGGGTTTCTCCATTTTCCTCTTTTCCATCCTACAGAACATGGATACTCAATCTCTATGCTCCTAAGTGTTTGTAAAAGATGGGTCCTACAGAACTGGACAAGAAAATGCTCTTTAAATTTGAGGCCTATGGTAGGAAACATGGAAAAGGTGTGACCAGTTTTATTTCAAACAAACAAACTCTAAAGGAAACTGAGCCTGGTTCTTGCTGCTGCCTCTGACAGCCAGAAAAAGGGATTAAGTGGAGTGTGATCTCTGATTATGCTTATGCGGTTTATTATCAAAATGGGAGGCTGACAGCTATAGGGTGTCCTCTGCAGGACTGCTCATCCCACTACTTTCTGGTATGCAGAAGTTTAAGCATATACTGATCTTACACAGGGCAATAGATTAGTGACTACCACCACAAAAAGTCTCTTCTTGACCTCATGTTGTTATGATGTTGATTTCTGTGAACAAGATCAGAAAATAACTCATTGCACTTTTTCTTCACTGGAGTGGGATAGATTTAGCTCTGTTCATTGGATGCAAAGAGCTGGCCAGGTTGTAGCCAATCTGCTGTCTGAAATCTATGTTGGCTTTGCTTAAAACCTTGTATACGCTGGTAATGGAATAATCACTTGGTGTTTTATCCATCTCTTCTTTGCGAAAAAAACATTAATAAGATGTATTCCACAAGTTCCGAAATTATTTTTTTAAAAACCTTGTCTTTTAATCCCTCATGTTTCAAGCTTTCATACATGTGGAAAGTGTCGTCAGAGACTGCAACAGTCCTCTGGGTTCCTTGCCTGAAAAGTAAATCAGACATCACTGATGAAGAGCTTTTTACTATTCTGAAACTTCCTGTGCAATTTTTATTCATTAGAAGAGACTAACTGTACATGTTGATATGTCCAGACAATGTAAATTTCATCTCTTCAGTGGGAAAGACACATTTATTCCACAACAACTGATAATCTTTGATCTATCTTGACTTTCTGAATTATAGAAAAGAATTGTGTGTCCAAACATGTGATGCTTTTTCTTCTCTCTAGTTGGTCTAATAAAAACAATATTAATTATATCCTTAGACAACCATGGCCAGACAGCACTCCCATTCGAAGGTTAAAATCATTATTTAGGGAAGAAACTTCAGTTCTGTTGACATTTTGGACCCTGTTCCATATTTCTTGCTTTTTCAAAACTCACATTAGGATTCACAAAAATGCAGGTGTAAAGAGTCAGGGAGCATCATGAGAATGAACTTAGTACTGTCATTGCTATGAATAAATAACTTTTAGAAATTAACTTTAATATCTTTCCTGATAATGTATCACAATAACAACTTCCATCATTCCACTAAACATTGTGTGTCTTTAGTCCTAGGTATACCTTTTAATGTCATAAACAAATGGACAGGGTAGATGCACATCAATCAAACCTGTTGATAGCTTCAAGATATCAGTAAATGAAGCAAATGTTCACCCTGCACTTTCTCTTCTCTCACAATGAGGAGACTTTTTGGTAATATCTATCATAGTTAAAAATCGTCTGTGAATACGTCTAGAATATTGACATTCATACTCATTAAACTGCAGCTTACTAAAAGGATTTCTTACGTGGCAGGATTTTCACTCGAGGTTGCATCTCATTTTTGAGAAGTGATATGATTTGAAAAGAGCTTTCTGGAATAATTAAGATCTGCATTTTTTATAATAGGTTTAGTTTTGTTAAAAATCTGATGAAATCTCTACTGGATATGAATTACAGATGATTTTGATCACAGTGGTGGGAAGGGAAGAAAATGGGAAAAACCCCCCTATGCTCTGTCATGTTAAACACTTATTTTAGTGATGTCTTAGAAGAGGACAACAGGGACGTGGCAGATAGGAAGTAAGACTTAATTCAAACCTAGCACCTGGGATGCTTGAAAGTGCCAAGCCTCGTGAAAAGCTCAGACATTCCTTCCCAAACATTTCATTGTTAAGTGGAGGGAANTATAGTACTATATATTACATACATAATTAATATTAATAACAGTTTATTCTATGTATTGTATATAATATACATATATATTTACACTCATACTACTTATACAAACAATGCCTGTAGTACTATAGTGTCCTGAAACAATGAAAACTGCAACACTGGTACCTGAATAACAGCAGTCCTAATAGTCATCTACAGGTCTACAGGTAACCTGAAGCTCCAAAAAACATGTGCCTGAATGAATAAAGGCAAACTCCAGCTTTGCCCATAATACCACTGAAGCCAGTTGTCCCTTGGTCAATGTAAAGCTGATTGCAATAACAAATATGACTGGATATAAAAGCATTACANTTTTTTATAATAGGTTTAGTTTTGTTAAAAATCTGATGAAATCTCTACTGGATATGAATTACAGATGATTTTGATCACAGTGGTGGGAAGGGAAGAAAATGGGAAAAACCCCCCTATGCTCTGTCATGTTAAACACTTATTTTAGTGATGTCTTAGAAGAGGACAACAGGGACGTGGCAGATAGGAAGTAAGACTTAATTCAAACCTAGCACCTGGGATGCTTGAAAGTGCCAAGCCTCGTGAAAAGCTCAGACATTCCTTCCCAAACATTTCATTGTTAAGTGGAGGGAAGCTTTCTCAACAAAACATAACTCCTCACTACAGTTGTGAATCCATGTGTTCTACCCCCTTCTAAATGCAACCATATCAGAGCAATTCTTCAAAAATCTCCTAGTGTTGCAGCTTCCGTGTAACACTTCTAAATCATCTGTGAATTTATAGACACATTTTCTATCCCAGAGGATAAATCAAGGTCACTAACTGTGACTACCATAACCGCNCAAACCTGCCAGAGATATTTGCACTTACTGACCTGTGAGACAAGTTTTAATTTCAGAATTATAAGGATGTGAAATGCCACCTTTTATACACAATGAATAAATGCCATCCTACTGTTGCAGATTTTTTCCTTTGTTGAATCAGAAAAAGATATAACACATTAGAAAACCCAGTGAGTTTTGTCCTTCTGCAAGTCCTGATCTGGTTTAGAAGATATTATTGTGTTAGACTGATGTTTCTCTTTCAGCTCTCAGTTTTCACAGGTCTGCAACTGTGTGAAGAAAATGAACCCTTCCCCAGCCCAGGGGGATCCGTCTGGCTGAGCAGGAGCTGGGTCGCACAGCCAGGACCCCAAATCCCAGACCAGTGCCAGCATTGGCGGCACCCACTCTCTGAAGATGAACCCAAAATGCATGTAAAGAACTGCCTCAAAACCACAGGAAATTTAAAAGGGCCCAAAACTGCTGTGGACACCGTGTCCCAGCCAGAGGACAAGCGCGGACTCTGCTCCCTGGCTCCCGTGTGCTGGAGGAGACCTCAGGGATGGAGACAGATGTCCAGAAAAGCTCCACTCCCCATCACATCCAGGACGTCAGCAGCTGCTGGGCAAGTGGTAGCAATGTGCATGTATTGAATTTGTTGTCACGCTGGTCTGTGAAGTCCCACATACTTGGCATCCATGGTCTCTGTACATATGCATTTATTTGGAAACCACTATTAATTTTGTTTACTTTCTTTTTACACAGACAGTGATTTGTTTAGTATATCCTGTTGAATTAATCACAGTTTATACTTCCCTGTTGGAATACAAATGTATACATCTATATTCCACAAACAGAAATGAACACTGTATTTTGCTTTCCAACACAGCAAAAAATACAGGGGTTTGGGAAGAAATGAATTTTTACCTGAAAATAGGAAAGCATGTACTTTACTGGTTTCACTGTTTACTCAGAGAAATGCTTTTATTGTTGGTGAAAAGGGGATGGTGGTCTTCTGCTGCCCTTAAATTTATGATTAATTTCATTCGTCATAAGACTATGTGATTTTTATGTTTGAGATCACTCGACACTTCCCGTGCATAATTCATACCAATCAGAGAGTGAAATCATAACATTAAAGTGGTTTGTTGATCAAATTATCTCATAAGCACTCATCGTCAATCCAATTTTTGTCTGTTTGTTGTCTATGGCAGAATGAATAGAATCATGCCAACAGTGAAAAATGGAACACTGGAACTTCCCCCCTAAAACATCACAGCTCAGCATCTAGCTGCAAATGTTTATGCACATTCATTTATGTACAGTTATCACTGTTTTGTTGCTACTTTCCTTCAGGAAAAAAGTTGTATCAGGAGCAGAAGAAACACCTGATGTTTTCTGTAAGATCTACCTGGAGCTGGACCTCCTTAGGCGTCTATGTGTGAAAAATATTTGCTTTTGCTTTGTGAACAAAGATTAATGAGTCATGAAGAGGAGAACAAAGTTATGCCTAATATTGCTGTGTAAAATAGGCAAAATTGTTCAAGCACCTTTTTAATGAATCTGGCATTCTTTAATCTCAAAGCTGTCACACACATCAACTTTGACTCCCAAGGAACCTCAGCCATTTATAACAAACACAGTTCTGCTCGCATTTGCTGCCATGGAAGAGTTGTTGTTCATTTCAGGGCCAATGGAAATGGGTCCACACTGAAGAAATCTATGTCTAGGGTATAAATGAAAGCAACAGAGATGCTGCTTTGAGTGCTGGCCTTGATTCCAAAATTATTTGACAGGTGTTGCACTTATAAGCTGATCTGAAGAATTGAATTTAGATAAATAAATAAGTTTCTATAAAATGTACATCAATAAATAAACAAACACACGTAAGCACATAAAATACCACTTCATTGCCTCTGGTATATTTGCTTATCTAAGGTCCTGCATAGCAATCACTGTACGGAATATTATCCACCACCTCTGACTGCCATGGAAATTGTCCTGTATTTGTGGATGATGATTTTTCCTAAGCTGTATATGTGTTTGTCACAGTTGCTCTGATTATAGCAGTGGACTGTATTTAAAAAGGAAATTCATCAACTCCTGGGAAATCAGCTCATACAAAATTCTACTGCATAGATTTCTAGCAACACAGGCTATTACAAGCCTACTAGAGCCATTGTTTTCTCTAATTATACTTTCCCTGGATTACCCGGTCAAATTCAAAGTACTAATTCCTTTCTTTATAGCTTCAAGTGGTGTGGTCCTAATACTTCCAAGGATTAGCCTGGTGGTGTAGAGCAAAGCCAGGATTTCCAGCTCATCTTTTCAGGAGCAAAGACAGGTGGAAACTCCAACATGAAGCTTTCTCTGAGGCACCTGTAAAAAACGGTGGACCAAAAAAACCCGAGGGATTAATGACTGCTCCAAGCCTCAGCACTTCTCACTTCTAGTGTCATGTGAGAATGTTTGGACTTTTCCTGCCTAAACCAACTCAGGGCAGTATGACCACACAAACAAATATAAGGGCAATTATCCAAGAATGTAATGCCAAACAAATGCATACGGCATATAAAGATTTATATGGTATTTGTCATAAGATTTTTTTTTTTTTTTTTTTTTGCACTAACAGGCACTGTAATTGGTGTAAGACTGGTGTCTTCTTTGTTCAGTGTGTCTGTGTAGCTCAGATCCTGTTTGAGTCAGTTTACCTCATTGCAGCAGGGTGAAGTGACTTGACAGTTATTTCCATGTAGCATAAAAAAAATTTTTGGTAGTATGAGGACCCTTGGGAACAGAGAGGGATTTTTGAGGCTAAAGAAGTCAGAGAAGCCAGAAGTCAGTCTCCATGGGAGAGCAGCACAGCCTCAGACCCCTTGTTTAGCTGTGGTGTATTCCACCACCCCTCTGAAAAACAGATTTTTCCTGTCTTGTACAAGGAAGATGGATATGTAGGCTACTTAACTGTCTTTGCTTCCACCATCTCTCCAAACACACTGAATGGAAAGAGAACATAAGAAAACTATTCTTCATAAAACTTCAAATACACAGGCTTTCAAGCCCACATTTTCTTCAGGGGCCTGAGTTTCCTGCTGTTTTTCTGACAAGGACAGTAGCAATATATTGCTTTGTTCTCTGTGAATATTATGATCATAATTCTGCAAATCCTGTTAATCCTACTACAATATTGATGGGGATAAGCCTGGGGAAATGTGGTGAGCTCTATAGTGTCCTTAAGCTTTTTCTTTCTTTCCCCCTCTTCTTATTTTTTTAGAAAATGACAACTATCATACAGAAAATTAATCTCAGGTCTTAGTGGGATTTGAAATTGCTGTAGATAAATCCATTATTCGTGGAAACAAGTACAGATAAATCGAGATGGTAGAGAAATGAAGCTCTCCCTAGGATAACCAGTTACTTCCCAGCTTCAGATGTCGTAGTCAATTGACGTCTCAAGGCCCAGTGTGGGAATTCACAGCAGTCTATCAACACGGAAAGTGCACGAACGTCTGCTCTTGTTTTGGAGAGGGAGACAGGTCCCTGCATTTGGGGACCACGAACCAAGTGCTCTTCAGCACGGCACAATGACAGCTTGCCAGCAGCCAGCCTGTGGGCCTGGTGGAGCTCGGTGGATGAGGCACCAGGGCCTGTTTTGCACAGGATTCATGCTTCTCCATCTTTTTAGCACCCGCCTGACTTCCTGTCTTAATCAGCTAATAATTCTGTGCCTCTCACTGTAGTATACAGCTTACCCACACAATGATCTATTTTGCCTTGTTTCCTGTTCAGTGGAGCCTCCCAGGTAGAAAGTACAAAGAACAGATAGTAGTAACGGTGCTTTCTGGCTTTATCTGCCATAGCTGGAAGAGAAGAGTTGTTTCTTAATGAGATGCCAAGCTGTGAAAGAGCACCGGTCTAACCAAATCATCTGGGGTAAATGGTCAGGGCACATGAGTCATAGCATGGCTATTTGACAAAAGGGGACAGCTTCCCACTTAACAGCAAAAAAGCGCTATATTTTACTTCAAATAGCAAGTTCAAAACGCATTTGCTATATTGCTTCTGTACAGCACCACCTCAGCACTACAGCCTCACTCCAGGCTCTGAACTGAACGCGTTTCTGGTTGAACATAACTGCAGCTTGAGAGTCATGTAATGAATTATGCTTCAGTGAGCTCTGGACCCCCACATGTCCCTTCCTGACTGACTTAATTACTAACCTGGAAGAGTATTTGAAATGCAGATTTGCAGGCAGTCATGCTAGCAGAGGGCAGATCAGAGAAATTTGTCTGTGATATGAACTATAAATCCGTAGATCAGCCCAAATAATAACAAAACAGGAGGAACATGTTAATTAAACTACATTGTAAAGCATTGACTCAGACAAGCGTTTCAATTAACAGTTCAATTTGTTTTGACTGCATTTTGAGATGGGAAAAATATTTACTGCCTGAAGTTATTAACTCCCTTATGCATTTTTTGATGAAACAGGACACTCCCACAAGTCGTTCTTTTCTCGTTTCACTTCCCAGAGTTGAAATATTCTGCAACAGTTAGTGACTTTCCTCTGGGAGAAAAACATATTGAGAAGAAAAAGGTTTGTGCTTCTGTGACTTGGATAAGTTTCAACCCCTTTGTACTTAAAAATGGCGTGAATTTGAATTCAGTGCTGCAGACAGAAGCCGGTGTTTCTGATGTACACTTTTGCAGATTCAGCTGTTGGATAGATTGGAGGCAGGATCTTAACTTTGCCACTTATAAGAGGAACTATATGAAGTAAAGACTAGACCTTTCTTTTTTGTCTTATTTAAGCTTTCGTAAACCCCATGCATGATGTAGACTGAGACTCTTATACATGGGAAGCTGTGACATTTGCTACCTCACTGCCAGCAACATCACCCCCACAAGCACCTGAGTATGATTTGTTTAAATGATAATGACGGATGGAAGCGTCTGAGGGAGTGATGGAGGCTGTACTAGACGAAGAATAAAGTGTTGAAAATGTGGGGTTTTTAAGAGAACAGTCACTGAATGTAGCCTCAGTGACTGACAGCACACCTGTGTATGTAAAAGCCTGTCCTTTAACTCTGAGTAGAAACATTTTTCTACAGTGCACCTCAGAGGCAAAACACAGAGCCTTTGTGCAATTCTATTTTATGGAATTTTGTTTGCTGTATCTAGCAAGGCTTTTTTTTGGTGATGTATTTCTAGACCTATGTGTCTCTACATGGTCTGTTATTAGCCCACCAGCAGGTATCCCCAGGAGTCAGCGAAATTCCTGAAAGACCCTCCCCTATGGTCTCTGGGAGAGGCAGTCTAGGCTGAAGAAGTCCAACCTAAGAACCGTACCTTTACATTTCACAGTGTCCTGTCTGTTTTTTCAGTTTTTGACAGCTGCCTGGCAAAACCTCATGGGACAGAGTTAAAGGTATGGAATATGGAGTAGCTTGGGTGTTTACAACATGAAGCAGGGCCTTGGAGCAACGAAAACGCATATGACTGGAAATAATTGTCATTAGAGAAAATAACCTGGTGGTTGAGGGCTGAAGAATATCTGCTACACTGATTAGATAGATGGTATTGTCATACTCTGGTGGCCAACAAGGTGTTGATATTGTGTATTTTGCTCAAAACCTGGAACTAACTTTTCCTCTAAGCTCATGTAATTCATTGTTACACAGCTAGCTGGATTGTAAGTGATCTTTGGTATCCCACTTACGCATCACTTTGAAGCTTCCAGACTTGGTGCATTTCTCTTCCCTTTTACTTCTTGATGACTGTTAAATGGGCCAGAAAGCACCCGATCTTCCCAATAGCATTTGGATTCTGCCAACATACAGACAGCAGCATAAAGTCTGTCACAAAAGGGGGAGGGCTGATGGCCTGTAACTCGGGGCCAAGGCTGCCACCTTTTGTGCGCGATCCTCGGCAGGGGCTGGGGTTGCTGCTGCCAGGACACAGGGGGTCAAAGCGGAGTACTAGATCTCACCATGTCGGCTGCTCCGCACTCCCACATTCACCGTTAGTGTTTGCTCCAGGTCCAAAACAGGGAAAGGGGCTAAAGCATCAACAAAAACCCAAGTGGAGTGACTTGACCAATTGTCGTGATTTTAATTTCAATATCCCCAAATGAGGCAATAGAAGACAGAACAGAATCTATGCTCCTAATCTGTTAAGTTCTCAACTTAAACCTTGAAAATTTCTCAACTGTTGAGGCTTCTTGTTTGGTTAGTTTTAGACATTTTTCTATTATCCTGATACTACCAGGGATTTTCATCAGCTCCCTTTGTAATATACAGGCAGGGCATTCCCTGTACATTTTCCTATCTAGGGATAATTGTTCATGGGCGTTTATATCTAAGACCTGTTCAGTGTAAAACCATGTTAGATCCAACTCCCATTCACTGCATTTCAATAAGATATCTACTGACGTGTAAGATGCAATTGTGCAACCTGAACATGGATGTGCGAACAAAAAACATACAAAACATACATCTTATATTCCTACTGTTTTTCATGTTCCTTACCTTGAGTAAAAGCCACTTCTCTTTAGCTTCAGAAACACTGAGCATAGTGGTAAACAAAAATTTTGAAAGACTTTTTATCACGATGGATCTTTTAGTCCCACTGGATCTTCATATTCCTTGCTTTCATCAGCCAGCTGTGAGTCAGAGGAACACGCTGGCATGGTCTCAGCCAGTTGTCATCCTGCTCTGCTTAGAGGCCCTGGGGTGTCATCCATCAGAACAGTGTTTGCAGAGGAACAGCAGTGTGCTAATCTTGGCTACCAGTACACTCACAACGAACACTATAAGGAAACTCCTGCAACTTTTTAGTATTTACCCCATTGCTTTTGGTGAGTGCCTTGCTATAAGGCCGAGAACAGGAGTTGCTTCAGGGGGAGGAAGACCTAAGGCACCAGCAGTAGCTGCTTATGCTGCCCATCTACTTGCAGTTCAAGCCATTTGCCTCCAGTAAAGGCTTCGAAGAGGAAGGGAATGATGGTCTTACAGTTTCTGCCAGGCAGCGTCAGGTGGGTGCCTGGTGCAGGGGGGATCTCAGGCAAACGCACCCACCGTACCCTGAGAACTCACCCCCAGTCCCTCCCTGGCCAGCGAGTCCTGCTCCTGGCTAACACCATTGATTTACACCAGGTGCCCTTCCACCGCCTGAGAGCACGGGCAGGAGGAGGCTCCAGGGGACCTGCGTTGTGCCACTGAGTAAAACCAAGTCCTACCAACCAGCCACGAACCTCCAGCTGCTCCAGCGGACCCTTGTGTTAGTGGCTATACATACATACAGACTTCGTGTGTCTCTTCATCGCAGCCTCTGCTTAACCTTTCCCTAGGGATTTTTAAAACGCACTCCTAAAACCTAACACTATTTCTCCCACTGCAGTAATGAAGTATTTTTTAAATAGATGAAGCTTCCTTCAAGAATCAACATGTGAATTTCGGTAGCTCTGAGAGTACCTCTGACCGATGCCAAAACACCCAGAAAACTTAGAGATGCTCTAGCTGCTGCCAGTTGTTAGTTCCTCATGGTTCATTACCTTTTGCTCCCCACTTAAATCATAAGGACTTGGGCCTGGGCTGATTTTTTTCATCAGTTAAAGCAAACTCTGCGTGACAGAAATGACTCATGATTGTCAGTCCATAATAAGCTTCTTCCAGGTCACAGTTGAAAACACAGGGAGCACTTCTGATGTTAACAGACAAAATTATTCCACATTCTGATTGTGATGTTGCACCTTATAGAAGTGGTCTTTATTTGAAGTGTTAATAACTTGTGGGAAAAAAAAAATACCAAAGCAACCTAAACAATTAAAAAAATCTTGCATAGCTTTTCTTTAGATATGTGTAAAAATAGGATTCCTATCTAATGTTCTAGTCATAGCTTTAATGAAAAACAGCTAAGCAAACTGGTTTGTTTTCTGTTTGCAAGTATTTCTGTTTGTGCTAGTGAAAGGGCAGAGCAAACAGCTTGATGTACGTCAAAGTGGTGAAGTGCTGCTTCTGTTAGGGAAAATGTAAACAGCTTTAGGCCAAAAACATTCTTTAGGTCACAGTGGAAAATCCTGCTTTTGATAAAAGGGATAAACAAAAAAAGTCTTTCTTGGGCAACAAAGAATAAAAAACATTAAAAATAGGTAAAATATGAAAAAATAGATAAAATCAGTTAAATAGCTAAAAATAGGTTCAAAATAGATAATAAGGAGGGTTTTTTCACTTGTTAAACTGTGAATTTGCAAAAAACTGCTTGGAAATTGAGCAACAATTTTTCAAGTTTGAAATATTTTAAAAACACATGAAATTTAATTATGAAAATAGAAGTAACTTTTGACACCCTGTTCTTTCTATGACATTTGAGGACCTGCTCTTTAGCTTTTTTTTTTTTCCCAGTTTGTTTACCAGCAATTAATCATACTTGGTGTAATGATTTTTAATCTGTTTAAGCCAATCATGAATCCCGTGTCTTACTTCAGTGGGTGTGCTTTTTAACACACACCACATGGGTATAGCTTGGTAAGCAAATGGAGGCTGCAGATAATTTCCCTGTCATTTGATTTTTTGTTAATTGGGTTAGTGGGGTAATTATACTCCGGATATAACTGTTTTCAAACGTGTCCGATGCCACTTGAATGACAAGGAGAAAGATCAGAAATCTATGATGGATTTTGTGTTGGCATACATTCAACCACTTAGCTGAAAATTCCTTCCCCTTTTGAGGCAATTTGGCAGATATTTGGGCTTCTAGAGGGAAAAATGGGCTGGTCAGCTCTGACACTGGTGGTGGGGATGTGGGCAGGAGCTGGCTGATGCTCTGCAAGGGAAGGGGAGACAGCAGCTGCAGTGCCCAAATCCATGAATTATCTGTAACCTAGAGAGTAATCTTCCAACATAAACAGTGTATTTAAGTAATGCTAATATGGCATATTAATGTTAAGATGATAAATATAGCATCCAAGGATGATAATATGCAGTAATAAAGATAGAAGTGGTAATCATAATATCTTATTAACAAAAATGTGAATGTATTGTTTAATCATCATCAATAATTAATGGAAATATATATATGTGAAATATATCTAGGAATAAATATGATAATATATAGGTAATACCTATGGATTGACTTCAACAGAGTCATGCCAATTAGCTTGTTTGTCAAGAGGAATATTTTCTATTTCTTCTGCTTGTTCTGAGGACACATCAGACTTGCAGAACTATAGCAAAACAGTCATTTCTATGACCTCGGTAGCTTTCATTAATAATATCATAAAATTATGTTCTTAATGTTGTTGTTCATGGCATTTAAAATAATGCATCCTGGTAGATACACATTTTCAAAATATTGTTACATATTGTAAATGCTTTTATATTTAAATTGGACTTCATTTTTTTTTAAATGTAATTGCTGTGGGACATGCTTTAATTACCCAGCTGTTTTGGAGAAGCTGCGCTGACAACAGCTTATAAGTTTTTTGTACCCTTAGTTGTTCTAAAGTAGAAATTCCTTAATTGTATATTGAGTGCCTATCTAATGACTGCACTCAACATTGTTCATGTAAAAAGAATGAAGTTTTTTTCTTAGATGGCTATACATAAAATAGTTTAAAAATGAAACTGAAGTTTTTCAGAGTAGTCTAGCTTTGGAACAGTTATTATTATTGTTTATATTTGTTTTACTCAACCATAGATTCTGAACTGAAAGTGTCACTGCAGGGAGATGAAACTGCAAGCAGGTCGATATGAAGAAGTTGGTGCTACTGCTGGTAACAGCATACCTGCTGGGTGGATAATGAGATACTTCACTTTGCAGAATTCCTGTTCAGACAGAAATCCATCAGGAGCATCAGCCTTACTTAGAGGAAAAAGAAGGCAAGGCAATATTTGAACTTAGCCTGAGATTTAATTTTTGTGTTGCTTTGTCCTGAAAGAAACCTAACGCATTATGTTGGGTTAAATCAAATATATATTACATGTTGACATACATGATTGACAAAAAGACAAAGAGGAAGGAGGGGAGGGAGACAGAGAGGAAGGGAAGGAAAGAGGGAGGGGGAATGACAGATGGAGTGAGGAGAAAAAATGTTTTGAAAGAAAGCTTGCCATTATCTCTTGTTTCTTTTCTTCAGAAAGATTAATTGAAGAAAAAAAAACAAACCTGCAGGTACAGCACTTATATTTGGCTATGTGTGTTGTGGGTTTTTTTGCCTCATTGTAACTAAAAACCACAGTGTATTAATGACCACACTGTATATTGTACCTTCCGATTTCCATCATGTGCCAATAGGAAAGTCTATGATGCCTTACTAGATTAAGGCTAAAATATTTCAGTGTGGATGGAGGTTGTATATTTTCCCAAGAAATATTAAAATACTACATTTTTATCACTTGTTTTCTGTTCAGTTTCAGTAAAGTGTCTTGAGATGAATAGAAGATAAAAATATTGTAATAATAATACTCAAGAACTGACCTAAAATATTGTACTTAAACTGTTTAGTGAGTTTTGCTTTGATAATAATCAGAATACTAACACATACAAGACCTAAACACAGAATGTGGCTCCATCCTAACAAACTGATTAAGAGTATACTTTACGGTGAGCACATCTGAATACAGACTAGTACTTTAAAGAACATGTGAGGCATATATAAATTTGGGGTTTTTACACAAACCAAGCAGCACAAAGCTATGGTAAAATGCATCTGTCTGCTGTGTTTGCATCTCCTTTTAAAACACTATATCTATTGGAAGGAACGTACTGGCGAAAGTGACCTGAGGTTTGTTAATTTGAAAGGTATGAGCAAACAAAATTAGTAGGATAATCACAGAACATCTGAGGTTGGAAGGGACCTCTACAGGTCATCTTGTCCAAGCCTCTGATCAGGCAGCATCTCCTGGATCAAGATGCCAAAGAATCATGAGCACATTGTACGTTTACAGATCAGTAAGAAAATAGTCATTCAAGTATATTTTGCAATTAGAGAAAATAAGTGAATTGTAGTCCTAGAGAACTAAGACTATCTGTTTCTCTCTTGCTGAGTCCGCTTTGATGTTAACAATCCAAGATGTTAAAAATATTCCTCAGCATCTACTAGGTGAATACAGTCAATCAGGAAAAACAATTTTGGTGCTCAGCTGAGGAGGTAGTCAAAAATCAATATTAACACAGCAAACCAGGAGCAAAAGGAATTGTACTTTCCTGAGATAAATATACTAGTTACTAGTTACTAGGTATTGCAAATATAGTATTTTCTTCATGTTCATGGGCTGAAAAACATAAAATATAAATCATAGAATCTTCATGGTTGGAAAGGACCTTTGAGATCATTAAGTCCAACCATAGACACACACAAAAAGACCCCCTACAATCTCTTCCACTTGAGCATAAGCTGAAGTGCCAAATCTATACGTTTCTTAAGTGCCTCTAGGGATGGTGACTCAACCACCTNTGGTGGTGTTACCAAAATGCAATACACGGCACTTGACCTTATTAAATGTTAACAAGGTTTCAAGAAATGTAGTTTTTCATAGAAAAGGAATGGTGGAGAGGTTTGGAGTTAGGTATAAAAGTCACACTTTGTCCAATAAAGCAACATTTTAACCTTCCACCCCTCATCCTTTTTCCACCTGACCTAATATCCAATCTAGTAGGTCCAAGTAAAATCAGAACATTGTAGCAGTGCTCAGTTTATGCAGGATGTTGACTTAAATAGAATTTACTTGTTATGATAAAATATTCCATAACTACAGTTTTTTTGCATGGCCTTGTAGAAAGTCTAGTTTATTGCAGTCAGTCATGCTACACATGAATCTTCAAGTTTTTAATGAAGTTCTTCTCTTCTTGTAGTAAGAGATGTCAATGCTCTAGCAAAGATGTTCAAATGCAGTGGTGGAACAATTTGCATAAAGATTTACATATTTTTCAATTACTACCAATTAATTGATTTCATGACCTGGAGATAATATTCAGTGAAAGCTCTACTGTCTTCACTGATAACCATGCCTAAAGCCGTGGACAGGTTTATTATGTCAGGCAGTTTTCACTTTCAATGCATCAAAAAACTTGTATTTTCTACTGTGATCTTTCAACTGGGCAAGATTATACTAGCAGTCTTAGTTTTCAAAATCAACAGGATTCCAGTGGCTGGTTTTTGAATTAAATTATAAAATTGCAACAGAAACAGCAACATACTTTCATGACATACTTCTCTGCTCCTTGGCTAGAGCAGTTTGGCCAAGTTTTTGGGAGTCAGTGGCATGTTGCTACAAGTTGCATCAGTTCTGAGTTGTTACTCAAGGACACGCATTTGGGGTCAGTACCAGTGTTAAGATGATTCCTCCTTTACCCATGTACTAGAAGATGCTGTCTCCTCAGCTGGATGATCCTAGGCAATTTTTGGTGTTGTGCCATCTCCCTGATAAGGCAATTGAAAGAATTTAGAAGTCTTGCTTTCCCTTGTGTTCTCTGAGCTGAGCAGCTGCTTTGCTCTAGGGTGGGGTTACAGGCTTTTGGAGCAAGCAAGAGTACCTGAAACCAAGATGCTGAACACTCTTAATTGTTCTGGCAAAATACTAATGTTCAGATAAGCAGTGGAGTGTTTTTTTCTCTTATGTACCATAGAAGGCATGCACTATGCCTTTTTGGAGTGTTTCCTTAAAATAACAGAAAAAACTGCACCAGAGAGCAGCCTTTCCTAAAGCTAACTGCTGTCAGCTATAGGGTAGCTTTTCTCCAGCAGTGGAGAATAGAGAAAAAGATCATAGGCAGCATGTCTGTGGAGATTCAGTCTGAGTCTCTGCTGAAGAGAGAGCCAGGTTTGAAAAGTGCCTTTTCTTTCTTTGTTTTCCCCTCTCAAACCCTCTCCCATGCCTTCCACGCATAAGAAATTCTACACTAACCAGGACCTGGGAGAGGCTGTTTGTAAACATGTTTCCCCTTTGCTTAGCTGTCTATGAACTGATGAGCTGTTAAAAAGAAGATATGTGTCAAAAAACCAAAAACCCTAACCAGACTGAACAAACAAAATTACCATTTAAAAGCATAAACTTGGCCCATCGATCAATTTTATTGCTGAGAACAAGAGGTTAAGATGCTCCATTTAGATTTGTTTGCTTAATTGATTTTTATTTCTTACTTGCATTTTTAATATTATTTTCCTGCCTGGTGAACTCTGTTTGATCATCTTCAGAGAGAAAACAGTTGTTAAAGATTCATTACTGCCATTTTTCACTTGTATGATTTTCAATAAACTAGAACTTGCAGATACGGTGCTAGCATGGGAAAAATGAATATTTTATAGAAATAGAAAAAGAAAACAAATCACCTATCTGACAATATAGACAGGTTATGCTTTTACTGGCAGCTAGTCGTCAAAACATACTTAATATTTCTATGTTCCACAGCCTTTTCTTCTATCACGCCTTGTGAGGAGGATATTTTTTTCTCTCAATTCTCTATTCTCACTTTCCCTCTTCTCTTTTCTATGAATCAATTATGACAATCCTAGTCAGCAGCAAAATTCATGCTGCAGTAGCTGCTATTGCACTGGACCTAGTCTATTAACTTTTCATGCCCTTTCTTTTTGGTCTTCCTTTTTGTTTCCATTCCCATCTCTCAATATATCAGATCCTGAAGGCTGGATGGACTGAGGACATAGGAACGACATGATTTGCTGGAAGAGTGGATAGATTTATCAGACCAACTCATAAAGGTGGAAGGCAAAACTGGACAATCTTGTGGACAGACAGACTGTAGGTGGTTTTAGCAGCCCAGGTGACAAGATTTTGTTCCCCAAACCTTGATTATTCTATCTGTAACAGCTAATCTAAGCAACCATTATGTTGTTCTATCAAACCTGCTTTTTTCCACTATCAGAAAGTAAGCATCAGAAACCTTTGCCTTACTTCCTCATGCTTTAAATTCCAACTTAGTTGTCTACAGTTGTCTTCCTTTCTGTCTATGCATGTGACCTGAGTTCCTTGTGATTCCCTTGAGACTCAGTGTTGAGCCCTCTCTTGATGTCAAATTCAGATTTTCCATTCACTTTAATGATACAGAACTGAGATGTTTATTCATTTCTTTCTCCTATCTTGACAGCTTTAAATCTCTCCACTTCAATGCTGGAAGATATTTCTTTGGGAATGTCTCATGAAAATTGATATATATATCACATGGATATAAGGTTATATCCTGTTATGCAATGTAAATAGGTTTTGGCACTTGCAACACAGTGAAAAGATCCAATTGCATTGAAAGACAAAAAGTAGAAAGTGAGCCTGCAATTTTAATGCAAGCAATTAAATTCAACTACTAGCATTTTGAGACTAATGGTACAGTGAAACAGGCCCACTCTTTGTGGCTTACTCTACTAAAATGAAATCTTAAATTACACTCATAATATGAACATGTGGAAGCAGTTCCCTTCATGTATATTTAAATTCAATATTAATATTTAACATTTACATTCAGGACTATGCTTTTTCAGTCAAAATATGACAAAGATTGGAGCAAAATCTTCCACTGGTGCAGTTCTAGAAGCAGTTATTCATTTCAGTGTAATTAATGTGGATTTAATCCTTAAGCCAAAAGGAAGACTCCCAGTAGTAGACTGCCTACTCATCAGTTTTACATTTAGACTTTAACTTCCCCGAGGTATAAATTTTATTCTAATGTGCTATTCACAAAATTTTTTTGTCATTTTAAGAAGGAAAATAAAACTCTAACCAGAAAAGGAGTGGAATGAAGTAACAGTCCATATCACCAGCCGGTAACTTTACACCAGCTGAGTCTTAGACTGTTGGATAATTCATAATCTGCTGGCGTGAAGACTGTATCCCTTGGCTGATTTTAAATGGCATTGTGAATCTTTGTCTCTGTTCAGTTATGTTTCCACAAAGAGGGTTCTTGAGCAAATCTTCATTTTAATATGTTAAGCCATCTCTCTTCTCTTGCTTGTTCTCTACTCTCTCTCTCAGGAGGAGAAGGGAGTGGGACACTACTGTCCTGGGACAGCAGTAGAGTATCCAAAAATTCCCACTTTCTCCTGTTACTTTCCAACCTATTCTGAGCATCTAATGTGTATTAGCATCCTCCACTGGTGACTGGCACTGCAATGGAGACTTCTTAGTCATCACAGGTGATTTTTTCCCTCTCCTGTCATCAAGCAGACACATTCGCATGTAGTGACTCTCTGTTGTTGATTTTTGTTGATGTTGTTTGGATTCATAGATGACCATTCTGAATTTGTCCTTGAGAAAGCAATTCAAAACCCTGTGCTTTGACATTGAAATGGATGTAGTGAGAGGGCAATCATAAATCATGAAAAGACAGAGCTGTCAGCTTGTGTAAGTCTGGGATCTTAGTAGATGGAGTTCATGCAGTTGCTGAGTCATGTGTTAAAGCATGCTACACCCACAAATTTTGGAAGGTTTGGGTGTAGGATAATTCTTGAGAAGGTAGCTCTTTGCAAACATTTGTAAGTAAATAAAATTGATATTCATAAGTCCTTCTCTTCACTGTTACTCACAACTATAAAAAGGTTGAAAGTAGTTCTAGCACAAAGTAGGGAATGGAGTGTCCTTGCTTTTTCTTTCTCCTTATGTCAGTTGAACTATATTCACTATGGGTGTCAGTGTGCTTTTAGTGGTACATTTTGATTTCCAAGTTTACAGTTATCTCCAAAAGATACAAATTCTTGGTACTGCTAAAGAAAAATACCCTATCATTAGCATGACTTGTTTGTAACAAATGAATATTGCCTTGTTAACTTAAACTCATTAAACTAGCAACAGAGGAACCAAAACAATATTATTTTTCCTTCTTCCTGTAACTTTTTCCAGAGCTATAGGTTGTTCAGTGTTCTCAAGAGACTATGATCTTTTTTTCTTTAATAATAAGTAATTCTAAAAAGAGAAGAAATACAGAATGCAGTAAAAAGCATATCTTTTACCTAAACATCTAATTTTTTCAAGTATTTAGCCTCCACAAGAAAAGATGTGGTTTTCCAGGGCAAGGTAGAATGACTAAATAGCATTCAGATAATTAGTGATAGGTAAGTAATGAGAGCAGCAGCACCGGAAACAGGAAGACACTTTAAAAATATTATTAAAATTGTGTTCTTAATCGTTACATAACTGCACAGAGCTTCTCAAGTCTTTATATTCTCTGCTCAGGCACGCAGAAGTATTCTGCTCTGCCTGTTACAAAATCCATCTGAGTTTTTTGTAGCATATCATTAAGAAGATAGCATACTTTTGTATTTTTCATCTTCACAATACAATTTTCCTGGGGACTTACCTGGACAGAAGTTGAAAATCATAAAGAAAACAAGAGAAAAAGATATCCTATGGCAACTATTAGTTTCTTTTTTACAATGCCCATTACCTTCCTTTACTTTTCTACTACGAGGAAAAAATCTAATGGAAGCATGTTTGAATATCACTGTTAACAATTTAACTGGGATGATTACACGTCAGAAATACAGCTTAAGCAGCTGGTTTCAGGCAAATAAAAGTAAGTGCTCTACTTACACAATGCAGAAAAAAAATCTGTAGCTCTTTTCCCGGCGAAGTGTGAAAGAGAAGATATAGATGGAATCAAGAGCACAATAGGTAAAATCGTGGATGACAATCTATTAAAAAACTATTGTCTAGAGTATGACCTGCGACTTAAACGAACTTAAACCAAACAGCTGCTAGAAGATAAAAATTCCTTTAAAGAGTAGATACCTCTAACCTAGGAGAGTTTATTATCTTTTTTGTTTTCCATTAGTAATATCAGAGGCAATAACTTTACTTACAGAGCACTTCTCATTAGCCCACTGTGCAGCTCTGATGCTACTGTGTTACTGAAATGGAACTCAGGGTACAGTTTCTGATTCTCTTACAAATTTACTGTTAGATTTTGGCTACATCAAAAGTAGATTTCCAGTGGTACATAAATAAACTTCAGCTCAGTATTGCCATTTTAAAGTGCTTTAGAAATACAGTCCTTTATACAGAGAAACTGGAAAAAAAATGCTGGATATCATATGATTTGCTTTTACAAATCCATACAGACAGAGCTCAGACTGAAACATGACTTCCAAATGTTTTCTCAAACACTTAAAAATGAAGTTTTGTGTGTTATTATATATATATAATGTAATGGAAAAACTAGAAAAAAATAATCTTAATTTAAAAGTATTAAAATAAAATTTCTCTCTTGTAGTGGACGGCGCTTGGAAGATCTCGCGGTGTCAGGGAAAGTTAGGGGCATGGAACCTCCCCTAGGTGTGACAACAGAGAAGAGGTGGTAACGAAGGTCGTGAAGTATATAAGGTAGGGCGAGCCTGCAATAAACGCCATTTGTAGCATCCTCATATTGGTGTCAGTGCTCTCTGGCCCAGAGACGGGAAGGAGTGTCTCTGTGTCGTCTCAGCCGAAGGAGGTTGGTTGCTGTTCGTGCAACACTCTTTTTTTGCAGTTGCTGAATTTAGACTCTCTGACATGCCCTCTGAACTTTAAATTCCGTAAGATGTGTGAAATTACAGTTTAGTTGCAGTGAGTTTTACAATTCGCATTGGAGTCCTTTGAAATCAGAATGCATTTAAGTTCCTTAACCCCTGTAACAATTAAAAAGTTTACCTAAAGACCTTAAATATCTGAGTTTTAATTGCCATCTGTAAAATAGTTACAAAAATGTTTTCTTGTCTTGTCTTATCTATTTGGGTTGCAAGGAGCTCAGGAGCAAGACCTGTTGCTGGGATGTGTTTTAGCAGCACTTAGCGCAGTTGGTCTCTCTGTCACTCCTAAAGCTCCCAAGAGTTGCAGATGCAACACAAATCACTTGTATTCCCTCTGACAACTGATACATGTCCTTGTGTTTATCATTCTATTGCAGCAACATTTCTGGGAAGTCTCAATGTTTGAAATGTACGCATTGTATTTTTGTACTGTAAAAAAAAAAAAAAAAAACAACTTTGTTTTGTACAAACAAAAATTTTGCCTGAAGATATATTGCTTTCTTTTGAAACTCTGTCAAGTAATAAGGTTAACATCCTGATAGCATCAGTCACATTCAAACTGACAAATATCCACCAGCAAGCCACCTTCTCCAAAAGGATGCTTCCAACTCAGTCTCTGTGATAGAGATAATGAATGTACATCACTGACTAGCAATCTTCTGAAAATTTTAATACTTCCAATGCCTAAATCAGAATTAGATATTAGTTAGTGTTCCAGCACCAAATATCTGTCTATTTTAAAGTCATACTGCAGTGGGATTCTTGCTTCCAAAAATCTTAATAAGACATTCCTCTTGTAAATTGGGGAAAAAAAAAAATGTTCATAAAGACAACAGAAACTACTGATTTTTTCAAAGACTGCTTGTGTTGAAATGATCAAACATTTCCAGAAGACAGTGATGGCAAGCTTAGGGAGACTGAAAGAGAGGAGAACTTGAAAAGCACAATCATACAAGTGCAAGCGAAGGAAGATGTCATGTCATGCTGTCATGGGCAAAACCGTCTCAGCTCTGGGAATTTTAGTTGGGTTAATTTATTGTAAAGTAAAAGAAACTCTTAATTACTAGGAAAAAAGAAAGGACATAATTAAATAAACATAAAAACATCAAAAACATTTTTCCTTTACCTTCATATAATCAACTTCAAACAACTCTCTGCCCACTCTTGGTCATACTTTCTCCTCTTGGATTTGGAATTTTTCCATCTCGTGCTCATGCAGCCGTGGCTGACTTCACCTTTGCTGCAGAAATGAGATGCCCTTACTCAGCCACGAGCGGGCAGCCCTGCAGAACCTCTCTCTTCTCTTGCTTGTTGAACCCTGGTGTCCAAACACTGCCTTCAGCACCCTCTAGAAAGCTGTTAAGTTTCTGGAGTCATGTGCAAGCTGGCCTTCCATCTGCCCGCAGACTGGACCCATATTAAAGGACCTGCAGTCATCAGGTTTGCTATCATTCTTGGAAAAAGGCTTTGTTCTCTTTGACTGCTTCAGGAGGTGATCGGTAGCAGACGCTTCTCAACCTAGGTGTGCTGGACTCTGAGCTGTGGCCATTAGGTACCACCTGGACCTCCCCCACTGCCAAGGCAAAGCCCCGTGCCATGATGCCACTCTGCTGGGAAGGGCACAACATCTCCACTTTGCTTTTCCACCTGCCCCTGCTGCAAAGCCTGCATTCGTACACGGCAGCACTCCAGTCCTGCAAGCCATCTCACCACCTCTGTGCTCCCAAAGAGACAGGACAGGAGGTGACGGGCACAAACTATAATACAGGAAATTCCATCTCAACATGAGGAAAATTTTCCTTGCTTTGAGGGTGACAGAGGACTGGAACAGGCTGCCCAGGGAGGTGATGGAGTCTCCGTCTCTGGAGACATTCCAAACCCGCCTGGATGGGTTCCTGTGTAACCTGCTCTAAGGTGGCCCTGCTCTGGCAGGGGGTTGGACTGGGTGATCTCCAGAGGGCCCTTCCAACCCTATGATTCTGTCATTCTGTGAGACTCAGGCTCTGCCCCTCTGCACACATTCACCACCTCTCACCTCCTCCAGGTCCTGACTGCTCGGCCAGGTCTCCAGCTTGGTTTTTCCCTCATCCCTTCCCACTACCAGCAGCCACAGGGAAGACTTTTGAGGGGTGCCAGGATGCTTGGTATGGGCAGTGTGCTTCCCATGGGGACCTCTGCTTCTAGACCTGTCACAGAGACCTTGGCACTGGGGTCAAAAAGTTCAAGGTCTGTGTCATCTGATTAAATCTTTCTCCAGTGTCCTGGATTTGATCATCTAGCATGCTCTAAGTAAACCTCAAAGACATCAAGTTATTTGGCAGGTGCGTGCTGTCTTCTGCAAGAGGGAGTATCCAGGGAATGATTCCCTGCTTGTGGTCAGTGACAAGATTTGGTTCTGGCTCCATTGAGTCTGACACCTTCCCAACAGGGTTTGTTCCTCCTCCCCTGCTCTCAGGACACTCCAGCTGTGCCACATATGCAGGCAGAGAAGAAACTTTCTTTCTGTTGCTGTTCATCCCAGGTTTCCAGTCCCCGTCATCTTGGGAGCCTGTATCCATTGCTCCGTTTGGTGCAGGCTCTCGCCGTGCCTCCTTTTCTGCAGTTTGAGGTTCAGAGGCTTGTCCATGCACGCACTCAGTTAATCTTCTGCTCATAACACTGGTGCAATGCAGCTGGGTCACTCCTGCCTTATCTCATTGACCAGAGCACGTCTCCATAGGGATGTGAGGCTGCTGTCCCCTCCAGCCCCAGCCACAGGGACCACAGCAGACCAAGACTTGGATGGCCATTTTGTCCCTCTGCCATTTGGAAGGGGCCAAGGTTTCTGACATACCAAGGCTGAATCTGGGACCCCTTTCAAGCTCCACCCAGGCATACTGCTGCACGAGCCGCAGAGCCTTCGTGCATGACAAAAAATATTAATTTTAATAACATCAAGACAATGAGTTATTCTGAGATTTGTATGACACATAGGACAATGCAAAATATATCTTTTGAGGGATATAAACAGGTTTTGTTGTCATTTCCATAAAGCTCCTTAAAATGTTTCTTTTTTTTTTTTTTTCACCCCATGTGTATCTCCTTTATTTTTAATCAGTTTTCCATTCTTTTGGGTGACCTAATTATATGTGGTATTTGACGAGTTCGATATTTATGCACTCTTGTGCTTTTACTTTCGCTGCAATAATTCTTCACTGACATCCTAATCATCAAAGTACTCAATGCAGCAATCATCAAATAAAACAAAATACATATTTTTGAAAATGTTCTCTGTCTTTGAAAACCCCCTGTCCTAAATATTAGTTACACTTCAATTTAACTTTAACACATTTTTTTCACCTGTTTTTCGGGTTGTTTTTTTCTTATAATTACATTAAGAGTGAGAAAATTTACAGTAGGAGCAAACCACCACAAATCTCCTTTTTCACTGACTGTCAGATACCAACATGTCCTGATCTTTTCAAACGTTACTGTTGATTTCCAAAGATGAAGGGCAAAGCTAATTCACTGGTGTTGTACTTAATTTGCTGCAATAAGAGTGAGGACTATGTTCTTTATTTGGGTTTGAGTACTTAATGGGTCTTGAGTATTTCATTTTCCTAGGGTACTTTAAAAAATATTGGCTGAAGTTTAATCAGTCATGAAGGCTGTTTGAAAACATCATTTGCCAAACTGAACACATGAACTTCAAAAATAATAAACCTTCCCCAAACCAAACAAAAATCTGTGCTGCCATTTTAAACTTATCAAAGATTGATTCAGGAATTTTTGGATGAAAGCCAGCTAATTTGAAATGATGTGGAAATCTTACTTCTGCTTGAGTAATAATTTATTGAATGCCTAGTTTTTTATGTATTCCAACTTTTGCAGGTAAAGTAGTTAAATATTAGGAATTAATAATACTGATGATATTTTATGTTATTATAGTAAATATTATCGATAATTAATCTTTATACTAATATTAGGATTAAAGGAAATACCACATCTATGCACAGTCTTGGAATTATTTTTTCTGTAATTTAGTTTCTAAATTTTCAGTTACTAAAAACACCAGGTTATTGGTGCATACTATGTTGTATACGTCTGTTGAGTGTTGTCCATAACAACACTCCTCTGCGTCTGAGTACAGGTATATACTTCATGGCAAGAATCAAAACAATGGAAAAAACCCCTTTTGCCTGCATCTTACATTTCTGTACCCTCTTATTTCCCTCTGTGGACAGGTTTACAACCCCCTCAACATGCTTTCCATGGATTTTGGTCCCAAATGTGTATAGTGTTTCCTTATGAACTGCTACCCTAAAAAATTGCTTGAGTGTTTTATGCTGGGTATTGAAGGAAGTTCAGACTTTCTTAATTCAAGGATTGTCCTCAACTCGAAGGAGATACAAACCTATATTAAAGAAAAAGTTTCCCAGGTTTATGCTTTTCAAATTTTTATCATGATTAATAGCTACTAACCTTTCTGCCAGTTGTAATAGATCTCACCAGTGCAATTGACCAGGCATTTCAGCTCACATTTATGAGCTTCAAAGCAGAATCTGAAGTATTGCTTGCAGGTAAATTTTCTCAGACACACTTTTGTTAACTTATGCTAATAGAATAGAAATAGCAGCAGCTACCTAGCCACAGTGGAATCTAATAAGATTCCAGGCATATGAATTTAAGACACAGAACCTAATCTTTTGTGGCATATCTGAATTCCCTATTATATTTTGTTCTTCTTCAGATGTCAGAAGTTTAGATGCCCCTGCAAGCAGTTAATTTGAAATATCACACTGAAAAGCTTGAAAGAGAGAATCACACATTAATGTTTTCCTTCAGTAATTGTTTTTCCTGTCTTTTTTTTTTTTTNTTTTGAGACAGTGAGGGTTTTTTATTTTTGTTTTTTGGTGTTTTTTGTTCTATTTTTTTGACTGATAGAGGTGCTGCTTTCACTATACACAAGCAAGACTTGTGTTTCAACACATAACAGCGGATTTATATTTTTTCCTTTGTGCTTGATGATCATCTCGGTCAAGCTGTTACCAACACTCAAGGCCTTAGTGGCAACCTGAAAACTTTCTCTTTGTGAAGTAATAACAAACAAAAGGAAATCTGTTTAATAGGGATGGGCCAACTAGCAAAACAGAATTCAACTTTATGTGTTGTGCAGTGGTTGAAGTATTGCCTTGAAAGTCCTTTTCTGTTGATCCTGGAGGGTGCAGAAGCTCAGGTCTGAGTGTAGTCTCCTGGCTATTATCTCTGCAGTAGATGTATGAGCTGCTTTATTTGAATTAGGGTGATCTGAAGAGTTTGTTAAGATCCAAATTGCAAAGACTTGCATAACCACATTACCTACTCTTAACTTGTAAATAAAGCTACATATTAAATGTGAAGAGAGTGAGATTTTCCTACCTAGTGGTTTTCAGTCCATGGTTTGTGGGCATGAACTGCTAACCTGTAAACAAATTGAGATTAAGAAATGTAAATTCACTGGTATTATGCAGCATTCAGCACATGGAAATTATTTTAAGGGGTTTGTAAATCCCCTAGCAATTGCTCAGAGGTCCTCAAATGAACACTATTACTGTATGTTCATACTTGTATATTTCACACAAATTCTATAAGGCAGAGACAGTGATTAGCATGCAAGCATGACGGTGGTCACAGGACAGTCTTTATTGCAAACTGCGCAGCAAATCTTTTTGTGTGACACCTTAGTATGAGATATTTATCATCAGGACTCTGGTTATTATGGGTTTTCCTGTGTGAATAGTGCACATGTAAATGCATTCAGTCCTTCTAGGAACTTGGGTGCAGCAGTAACAGGCCCTTTGTAAGCTGCAGAGATGGATGTAGTGATAACTCCTGGTGGGATAGATGCTTTTATTGAAGTAGAAAAGCAGGCTGCTTTCAGAAGTGCTTTTCCCCTGAAGATTTGATGAAGAGGCAGATAACTCCTCTTTAGTGCTGTCTGTGAGCTATAAACATCTCCCACTCCTGACTGGGCAGCAGTGATTTTCTGCTGCGGTTTTTCTTTATCTTCCCCACTTTGCACAAGGCAGGAGTTGACTCTTTGCCTCTTACATCTGTCTTAAATGTGAAACTGTTACCAGATGTATTTGCCTTTGTCATGTAGATTCCCTTCATAATTGTTTGAAAAAGCTGGAGATTTTAGTGAACAAATGTGTTCCTTCCCTCAATAAAATATTTTTTGCTTTTACTTTCCATCATCTAGAATTATGTTTTCTCATGAAAAGCAGGTGCTCTGAACAAAAGAAGACAGTCAAGTAAGTCCTTCAAATTTAAGACTCTTCCCAATCCTCCTTGTTTAGAGCTGGCTGATACTGAGTCCTTTTTAGTTTCTTAAAAACTGAGGGGAATAACTCATGCCAACAAACAAACATTCTGATAAGATGACTACAGAACCAAACTTCTTAATTATTTGATTTCCAACTACCTTTTTTGTTTTATTCTTGATTGTATATGAACACCTTTAATGCCTCTGTTCAAGAGCAATGTTTCAGCTGAGGCACAGCCCAGTACCAGAGAAGCCACCGCTCAAGGACAGTTTTGACATGGGGCAGCTGTGAGACCTTGGGTTTGGCATCTGGGAGCACAGCTAAGGTGTGGTGAAGAAGTGTGAGGAGCAGGGACGGGTCCAGCATCTTGGGGAGCTGCACCAAAGTTCAAGCACTGGTTTCTCTCCTGACATAGGGCACAGCCATGCCCACACACATCTCTGATCCCGACCCTTCCCTGGACATGACTTCTTGGTATGAGCTGCCTCATTGCCATGGACTGTCCAGGCCACCTGGCTTCTTGGCTAGTCCTGGCTATGGTCACCCTGCCTGCCCTGCTGCCCTTGCTGCTCCCTGCCAGTGAGGATGCTGGTCCTGCTGCCACGGTGCAACCTCAGCTCCTGCTCCCCTGGAGCTGCCCGTCCCTGCTGTGCCCTCCTGGATGGCCCCAAATTCTTTCTTCCCTGCAAAATGATTGTTTTCCAGTTGCTTTAAAGTATAACTTTGTCATATTGTAAAGAAAAAAAAAAAAAGAAAAGAGAAGAAGACCATTTCAAAAGTTAGGATTTTCTCTTATTGCCAGTGTTGAATTTTGTGCTTTAGCAAGTTGTCTGCTAGAGAAGGGAGACCAAAGGACTCAACCCTTAAACAGAATTTGCTTTGCATTCACAGAAGGAATGTGTTATATATCTACTTATTTTCTTTCTTTATCCAGAAAATGATGCAGGGCAGAAATTTTCTATTTAAGTATTTATTGCTAGGAAATTCTTTATTTATGAGTTCAAAACAGATTTATTTGTAGTTTTCAGCAGCAACTCCCTCAAAAATTCTCTTTCAGTGCAGATATATCCCAAAAGTGTATTGTATCCCAAAGCAAATTGTGTAGTTGTTGAAAATTTTAAAATTTCTGAAGATTTTACTAACAGCTTTCAAGCTCCTGTACCAAGGAAACATGGAATTCCTTTCCCCCATCTATAAAATCACTACATTTTTCTAACCATTCCAATAACACCTAAAAAACTTTTATCATGGTATGTATATAGTGCAATATGAAGATTAAGCCACAGCAAACTATAGTTTATAGTTCCTCAGTTTCTGGAAGTGCTATTACTGTTGTGTGGCTGCAGGATGAGACCATAAAACACGAGCAGAGAGACGCGCAGTCACACCATGCTGCTCTTGTCATATTTGTGCAGAGGTGCAAACAGCTGATCAGCAGGCAGGGGAGCAGGACCCATATCACACCCCAGTCACGAGGGGACAGTCTGGGAAGGGAAATCCAGCCTGCTTTCTCTGAACACCTCCACAGACAGTCTTTCAAGGTTCCTAGACGCCTGCTTTGCTCTCTTTAGGGATTACTAACCGGGCTTCCCTTGTAGTGGAAAAAGCATGGACAGTGAATTAATATATTTAATTTTCAAATCTATAAAATAATTTGGCTCAGCATCAACACCTATTAGTTATTGTTAGCAATGTGAACCCACTGTTCATCTCTAATGTGAAATAAATAACTCTTTCAGATAAAATAATAATACAAAATGCTTTCAGATGTCTAGAAGGAATAACAGGATACTAACTGAATCCATTATTTTATGGGGTCACTAGTAAAAAAAATATAGCTTTAAAAAAGTTCTGGAAAAGATTCATTAGTACTTTCAAGAGATTTTTAGCATTTTTCATTTCTATTTAGACACGTTAGCTTGACTGCAGTAATAAAATCTTACACTAGCCTCTATTAAGCGTGTTATTGTTCACATATTCAACAGCTAAAAAACAATATGCAAATATAGGGACTGAGCAGTAATGAACGCTTTTTGTTAACACTGTTTTACATAAAGATAATAGGATAAATAATCCATAATGGATATATTCTGGGAGAGCAAGTCTTTGACAAGGAAATATTTGTTGCTAAGGAAATTTGTTATATTTTTGCATAGCAAGTAGGTTTTTCAGGAAAATGGCTCACATAGCCTTTGACATATGTTTACCCCTAGTATTTTGGCCAGTTTTAATTTAATTCAAACTTTTCACCTGGCACTGGATATTGCTTTGTGTAAAGTGATTAAGAATCTCGGAATTAACTCAGGGCTGTAGGCAGCTTCAGACATAGAAACCTCAGGGATGTAAACCTCTCAGGGGTGGAAATCAGATTGACTTTTCCATCATTGTGTTGAACTGTCAGGAAAGCATGCAGTTTTCAAAAATTTTCTACTGTGGAAGTTTGGGTTTTGTGCATAAATGCACAAGCCAAGAATGGAACTTGATGGCAAGACCAGTTTGATGCAGTGGCTGTGTCTGGTTTGACATCATAGATTGATATTCTGGGAGGGACTGAAAGGTCTCTTGAAAGTGTACTTTAGCATTAGCTCCCTGGATCTCTTTGTGGAAGGTAAGGATCATCACCTCCTTGCATTATTTTTGTTCTTGCTAGGACTAAACTCAGGACAGCAGACTGTGTAAACAGACTGTCCCATCGCTAGGAAGAAAATGTTCATGCATTCCTGGAAAAAAAGTATGGTTCTGTTTGTTAAAACTTTGGAGGTGATAGAAATGGAAAGCTCACAAATTTTCTTTCTTTCTTTCTTTCTTTCTTTCTTTCTTTCTTTCTTTCTTTCTTTCTTTCTTTCTTTCTTTCTTTCTTTCTTTCTTTCTTTCTTTCTTTCTTTCTTTCTTTCTTTCTTTCTTTCTTTCTTTCTTTCTTTCTTTCTTTCTTTCTTTTTTCCTTTCTTCCTTTCTTTCTTTCTTCCTTTCTTCCTTTCTTCCTTTCTTCCTTTCTTCCTTTCTTTCTTTCTTCCTTTCTTCCTTTCTTCCTTTCTTCCTTTCTTTCCTTTCTTTCCTTTCTTTCTTTTCTCCTTCCTTCCTTCCTTCCCTCCTTCCCTCCTTGTCTTCTTTCTTTCTCCCTAATTGTCTTACATCTGAATTCAGCAAGGTCTTTGACTCTCTGCAAAACTCCTCTCTTGTTAGCCCATCACTTATTTTGGTCTAAGTCAATTCCTGTAGCAAGCTCAG
>VXBO01002068.1:57197-71757 GCA_013400135.1 Rhinoptilus africanus
ACCAGAATATTCACAACCCAGACACAAGAAGCCGACTCTTGGATCAGATTTAGCACGTCAGACTCAGGGGCTTCCTGCACCAGAAAAGAACTTAATATCATCATCAGGAGGATTTCAATATAGAGTAGACTGGCAGCTAAACTTGCACTACATCTAGAATAGTCCATGTATCTGCTTTGAAGTATAGTATCTATAGGACTGTATAATTGATGTGTCACAAGAAAAAGGGAAGGGATTTTTTTTTTTTCCCACTTTTCATGTATGAGGGAGAAATGAAGACGGAAAAAAAGCATTAGGTATTTATTGCTGTGTTTGCCTGCAGCATGCGGTACAAGGCTATTACTTTTTAATGTGATTGCATTCAATAGAGCCATAGATCAATAGTCAGTTGATATGTGCTTTGGAAACACTGGCAGATTAGGAAAAACTCTGTGCCGCAGGCTTTCTTGGACTCAGTGATGCCTTTGATTAGTGTGTGCCCTCAGATGGAGAACCTACTGTTTTAATGTACAAGCCTTGAACCTCAGGCTTTATACTGGAAAGATGATGTAAAGGAGCCAAAGAATAAAAAAAAATAAAATCCACCAATAAATTACACCTATCAAAACAGTTTGGAAAATTAAACACTAAATAATAAACTTGAGCTGATATGCATTCAGCCTAAAGCTGTGTTGCTCTTGGCAGTGATATCTGAGTAGTTCGGTCCCATGGCAGAATGGAAATTACCACTCAGTCAAATGATAATGGTAGGACTGTCTATTCTGGTGGTTTAATTTCTCTTTGTGCAGTCAAGTGTAATGCCCTGACAATCACACAGAATCAACAGATATCCACACCCTTCTGTAGTGCCAGCAGGAGACCAGGCAGGCTGCGCAAGGGCATATTAAATTGCCCTAGATAACCCATGTTTAAACACCTGAACTGCACTATTAGTATTACTGCAGTACAGCTATTGGATGAAAGACACTTAAAAAACAGTGTGGTATAAGAAGTTTCCTTGTAGCTTAAGACAAAAACTACTTGTAAAGGAAAAGAATTTTATTTTTTTTAGGTTCATAAATGTTTAGTTAATTATTTTTCTCCTATCTTTTCCCCAACTTGTTCTCTGCACTACAATTTCTTTGAAGTCTGAGAAAGAGCTCATGAGAAATAAAACACATTCCTTTCCTCTACAGTTTATAGACAGGAGAAATTAAGAGAAACTTTGAGCTCCTTGTCTACATCAAACTGAATCATTCCTAATCCATAGCAATGGATGGTTTAGAACTGCAAGTGTTTATTGTTATAAGAATAAAACAAATCCAAAACGTACAGGTAGGCACAAGCTACTAGCTTGATTGTATCTACTGGTCTGATAAGACAATGACGTGACAATGACCTTCATGATCATTTTACTAACCTTTATGTCATATTTCTCTTCTGTGTAAAGCTGTAACTTTACTTCAGATTAAGCACCTGAAAAGTATGAATTGAATGAATATTAATCTACAGAAACAGGAAAATTATATGAAAATTTATGGCCTTTAATCTGATGCTATTTAATACTGACAAAGGATGAACATGAGGAACACAAGGAAGAAGTTAGAGATTTCCAAATCTCTTCTCCATCATTTAGGTTTCTCCTTGCATGCAAGCAGCATGCTGTAGCAAGTAGAGTCAATGTTGATGTGGTTGCCAGATTCTCAGCTGACAAAAAATTGGCATTAATTTGATGTAAGTCCATTAAACATTATACTTGTTTAAAACATTTGTGAGATTTTTATTTTGGTTTTTTTTCATCTCTATTTGGCAAAAAAAAAAAGAGCTTCATTGTGGTCATTATATTTTTTTAAAAAGTCATTTTATTCCTACCCTTTTCAGGTTTTTTATCCTTTTTTCCCTTACTCAAATGACAATCAGGAAATCTTTTGTGCTAATAAACACACGCTTCACCACCACATGTCTTGCTCAGAACACAAGCTCAGTCTTTACAGCACAATCAGTCCTCACTGACAGTACTGCTGCTACCGGAAATGGCTCCTAATATGCCATCTTTCTGACTAGCTTTTAAAGATGTCTTTTCTTTTCAGAACCCTTGCTGTATGTTTGTGAATTCAGTGTGTGGCTGTTCCAGGGACAGTTTTTACAAATGATTTACGTCTGCAGTAAGTGCATGCACCACTGAACTGCATCTGCCAAGGCAGGGTGACAGGTACAAGCTACACAACAAGCCAGTTCTGAAACTTTACATTTTTAGCTTGTTCCATGATAAAATGTCCCCTGTGTCTGAATATTCTCCATTCCGCCCAATGTCACCAACATTTTGCCACTTCCAGGAAAGTGCTGAATTTTGAAGAGATCTACACTGCCTGGTTGATGTTTCAGACAGTAAATTTGATCAAAATAAAATTGATATTCTGGGTGCTCTAATTCATTATACAAAATGCTGACCTCTTTTTGCTGAATTTTGTTGTTTACAGGAGCCATCTGCAGGAGGCATTGCAGGTTCGGACCCTTTGCCTCACTGTCGGTTCCCTACAGGGAGATGAGTAACAAGAAAATAGTGAGGGGTCCAAAAGTTTCCCTTCAGGGACAACAAGTTAAATAGGACTGCAAACCAGTCCTTTTCTCCACCAAAATCTTTCCTCTAAGCCAGAGGACGATGTAGAGGGATGGGCTGTGAACTCTTATAGATTGTCCATTGCTGGATATGCTGATCAAATATCTGGTCCTAATGGAGGTAAAAATGGCTGGCCGGTGGCTTCACACCTGTCCTGGTTTGGGGTAAAACAGAACCAATTTTCTTCTCAGTGAAGCCAAGGAATGGNACCACAACAGCTTTTCTTCATATAGAAAGCAGAAGCAGCACACAGGTTTGGGGAGAAAACTGCTGCAGATGAAAATAATTCTGCTGTAGTTATTTCTGAGCAGAATGAAATTTAAGACTCTTCTCAGTCCTGAGAAGCCTTTGTTTCTCAGGGAAACTAAAGGCTCAGATTCCTGTCTCTGACCCTGCTGCTCCCTCAAATTCATGGGACACCTAAAAAGAAGGGAAACAGTTGCATTTGGCATCAGCAAAACTCACTAATGGGCAGAAAAGTTGAAATAATGAGGTAGGATTTGTCCCAGCCCTCCTGATCTATTCTGTTTACTGTAGTCAAGATAAAGGCATGGATTACTCTAATCCTAACCCTACACACAATTTAAATGGATTGCTGAATCTCAGCTCTCACCTGCAGTGCATTTCCTCACAGTAAGCTCTTCACCAAATCATCTCATTACACATCACCTTTCTTCAGCAGGGTGCCAGCCAGCTCACTTGTGTTTGTGCACCTTTTAGAGTAAGCGAGGGATGCCTGCTAAGCCAAACTCACAGTTCATATTATCCTGTTAATAATCCTCACAAACTCCTGCAGTGGCAATTTTCCTTACCCAAAATGTCCTTGTGGCTACATATAAGTAACTTACTTTTACTCCTGTGATAGCAAGTTGGACAAAAATGTTATTTCTGAGGGACCAGGACTGTTACCAAATTTTGATTAAGTGAATAAAGAATTACACTCTCAGAGACAGTTCCTTGGTCATAATAACATCAGCCTGGAGTGTAGCCCATCACCAGAAGATGAATATTGGACAGCACAACAAATGCAATAACAGTTTCCTGACACTGCTTAGGTGGAAGATTAGGAGTGATCTTACTTTGTTCTTTAAATCGAGAAGGTTCAATTGAGTTTATTTTTTCCTCTATTCCAGTGAAGGGACAGTTGTGATTTTCACATCTGTATTTTCTTTACTGTTTCCGTTAGCAATATCTTGCTGAATATGGATTTCAGCATAGCCCGCCTGTCCGACCCACATTAGAAAAGATGATGGTTTCCCCAACTTGATTATGGTATTTTAGAAAAGTTCAGCAGGTGCTTTCAGAGACATGAGTATCTGTCAAAGCATGATTAGGTTGGTAACCACTAAAAATTACCTTAGGCAGAGATTACACAGAGCAGTTGCACAGTTTAGTGAAGTAATGCCTCCAGAGCATATTTGGGAAAAGCTCCAAAGTTAGTTAAGTTGGAGGGAAAGAGAATAGTACCTACATTGAAACAGTACCATGCATTTTGTACTCTGGTGCGGGTATCTTCTCCTACCAGTGAAATATACCTAATATTTTTTTTCCTCTTGGCTAGCTCAGAGTGTGCCTGTAATTGCAAAGACTCATTCTTGACTAGATTGTGGTCACTGAAGTAGTGAGCATGAGATAAAAGGGTTAGGCATCTGGGTTTGAAGCCCATTTCTGCTCCAGCCTAGAGTGCTTGCTACGGGAATGCACCTCCTGTATGCCAGCTACTAAAAACTATCTTCACCAATAATAGCGAAAATGCTGTGTTTATGTCTCTATGCAGAAAGGGAAACCACAGAGGCTTGTTTTTTCTTCTTCTCACTTATTCTATAGAAAACAGGCATTTTTGATCACTTTCATTAGACTTCAAAGCTTAATAGGAAAAAAAAATCCACTATGAAAAAAAAAAAAATATGGGTGTGAAGTATTGTACCATAGAAAATTTTGACCCCACAGTTCATTATCTTGCATAACCCATGAAAAAGTTTCACCCAGAGACTCCAGCAGCCTGCTGAAATAGATAGAAATTCAAATTTTCAGGCATCCTGGCTCAACACACTTGTGATTAATCCACTGCGTACAAGAACATTCAATCACACTACTGAATGGCTGTCTGATAAATCAGCAATCTTACAATAGAATGCCTTATGAACTAGAATTGCCTCTTAATTAAAATCTAACGCAAACAAGCAGAATGACATAGTTGTCTCCTGGAAAAGCATTTTGACTATTATATCTTAATATGAGCTGCTGCTCACTGCCAGTGTTTTCCTAGTACCCAGTCCAGATCAGCAGAATATTAAGAAGTGTAATTTTATTAGACAACCAATGTGCTCTGACTCAGCTGAAGTTCTGTATGCTCAGCTGGAGGCAACTGGCTAATGCTGAGTATTGAACCTTTAATATCAGATGAGTACTTGATGATCATTCATGAACACATTTAGTTTTGGAAACTCAGTGCTTTTATTCTTGGGAAAGAGTACACAGAATTGTTTCAGTCATAAGATCATAGAATAGTTTGGGTTGGAAGGGTCATTTAAAGCTCATCTAGTCCAACCCCCCCGAAATGAGGAGGGACATCTTCAGATACACCAGGTTGCTCAGAGCCCTGTCCAACCTGACCTTAAATATTTCCTCTTAGATGAGGGCAAGGTGTGGGTGTGATGATCTTTGGCACGACACTGACCTCTCACCGCTTTTCTCAGACCTGATTCTTCTGAGACCCCCCTCTGTCACTTGCTCAAAGAGCAGCCACCACCTCTGAGAGGAGACACTGCTGGGTGGGTGGTAGAAGGAGAGGGACCTGCTAGGGAATGCAAATTAAAGCTGCGCGAGTGGCCAGTTTTGACCACACACATGCAAGCATATCTTGAAGGTAAACAGTTGGGTTTTGATCATGTGATGTCATAAATCTTTTCATGTAGAGGGAAAGGGCCTTAGGATGGTTTTGTGAAAGGTCCTCTGGAGTGTATCTACCGAAAAGTGTAATGTAATATAATTAACTAATCAGCATTGCCAGAATTGGATGTAGGAATAGCACAAGAATAATCCATATTTCCAGAAAAGGGTTATCCACCAGCAGATAACAGCAATGTGGGGCATTAGAAGTATAAAATGATTCCACATTCAGGTCAGGGAGATCAATAAGAGCATGGATTACACAGTGTGACACAGTCTTTCGAATTTAACAGAGTTCACATGATTTGCCTGTAAAGTACATAGGAGCTTATAAAAACAACTGGAAGGAGTAGACAAGGTCTGTATGAAATTCTATATTTAAATATGACTCTATAGTGCCTGAAAATATTTTCAAAAAGTAGGTTATTCACTCAAAACATGTGCAATGTTCTCAAAGAGAATGTTTCTTATTTACTTTATTGTCCAGAAATTCTTGGCACAATTTCAACTGTCAGCAACCAAAAGCAAGGGAAATATATATTTTCTGTTTATTTTTTAAATTTTAGACTACATCAGGCATATCAAAGTAACATTATTTTTTTCATAAAATATCAGCTCTTTTCCATTTATTTTTCAAAACAGGGTTTAAATCCTCAAGGGAATAGATAAAATTCACATTAATTTTTTTTAGACTTTATTGTTTGAACTGACATTTTTGTGTTAGCAGAAATATGTGAAAAAGAATAGTAACACAGAATGTCAAAATAATTTCATCTTTAAATCTCTTAATAAAATATTGATGTTTTATGTACAACTTGACTTTTTTTTTCATTATTTCACAGAGGGTAAACTATTCTTAAATTTTCTTCAATTAGCCTTATTAAAACATATGTTGAAACCACAGGCACATCTTTTACTAACAGCATGTTAGGAAAAAAATCTGCAAGTTTCTTAACTATTTTGTAGAAATACCAAGATTTTAGCTTTTACAATTGACCATAGAAAGCCATGTATTTTTATATCACATGACAATCCAAGCTTAGCCAATGATTAAAAAATGTGTATTCCTCTATATTACATCTTTCAACTGCCCCACTCTCTTCCTCTTAGAAAAGTTTGCTCATTATTTTGTGCTTGATAGAATTTCTGGACAATTTCTAGATTGTTAAAATTCAACAATCTAACTTCAGAATCCTTTAAAAAGAATTATGAGGAAATGCATGTTGCAGTTCAAACTGATAGGACCTTTCCAAAACTACTTAATTCATCATTATCAAATGCTGATGAACTATGGCACCTACATAGGCTTGCTAGGCAAAACCATATCATATTGTAGAAACTCAGAAGCTCAGATTTAAAATCTAAAGATAAATCCTTTGTCCTCATACTTGGTGGTCCTGCATTTATAACTGTCATGTTGTTTCTGCTAATGCCTCTTTAATATTTTTGGTAAAAATAATAGTTCTTCCTTTCTTTCTATTTTCTTGCTTGTTATTAGTCAAGTTTGCCTCAGCATCATCAGTAATGTCAGTGGAGGTTTAAGAAGTGAGGTGTGAATTACTTGTCTTTTCCAACAGAGCAGAAACTGCAGAGAAGAATGGGATGGACTTTAATGACATTTAATGTAGTTTCACCAGACAAAAATCTAACATACTTGAATAAAAATATTATAACAGAATTGTCTGTAAAATGGAAAAAAGGTTCAGTGATGTTTCATAGAAAATGTAATGACAAATAGAAAGAAAAATCAGCAATGTTTCCTTCTTATTGATCTACTAGCAGCTTAAATTAATTTCCTCAATTTGATAGATATTTCACATTAGTTACTGATTTATAGCATGTCTTAGTTTTGGCTCTGATCACTTCATTAACATGGCTTTACATTTTTCTTTTTAAATGTGATTTGTGATGCATTGCATAATGAACTTTGACTGTTCCTGTTCACACCAAACTACTAAGGAAAGCCAAAGCTGCACCAAGATGGCCCAGGAGCATGACCCCATTCATTACATCTTAGAAATACACTGCTGTAGTGCATCTCAAAATCCTGATGAATACTTTTTCTCTGGTATTGAACACTTAATGAAATTTAAAGCAACTTGTCTTAGGAAAATCTCGCATGAATTAATAACACAATTAGCTCCTACTGCCTCCCAAGACTGAGTGCATAAAAAAAGCAGAACTCTCCCTGAAGTCATGATACCATTGTTACAGTTGCAATATTCTAAATGAGACAAAAAATGTGAAAAATATTGCTGCTTGTAGAAATTACTTGCATATAATTGCATTTCCTCATTCCCAGGACTGAATCAAGCTGAGCTTACCTCTGTCTTGAATTATGGTGTACGATAAATCAAGGTGGTGAAAACTCACTTTTCATTTGACATTCCTTCACTTCATTAGGAAACACCATATGTAATGTTTTGCTCACATATACTTAGACTTAACTTGTGTTACTGAGCTGTTCTCTAATCTATGATCCTTAAAANAGAAACAAAAAGGAAAAGGTATAATTTTCTTTAAGCATATGATTTATATAAGGTAAGTTACAGTGAGATGTTGCTTGTGTAAATGAATTTCAGTGATTTTTTTACACAATTATCTCATATTACTGCTGAAGTAAATGTGTCAGGTGCCTTTAAGATTCACGAGAAGTTGTGTGTTTGGTCAATCAAGACCAAAAATATTATATGGTTGCGATACAGTTCTGCAGTTGGGAAGGACTATGTAATGAAATATTCCAAGTAGGACTGGTATTGAGGGGCATACACCACTTCAGGGTACTGAGAGACATTAAGACTAGTTCTTTGCTGACACGTTTTCTGCTTTGCAGCAACTGGTCTTGCAATGAACATACATGAACTAAAAATAGAAACTTGCAGCATCCTGTGGATCTTTGGGTGCTAATAGACACCAGTCCTCTACATCAATTTTGTTAGCTGCTGCCTTTGTTACAAGAATGTAAGAATAAACTAAACAATGCTTAGTAAAAAGCTGACACTGCGAGGCCACAATTATTAGAAATGTCCTTGCTGTGAATTGAAAAGATATGGCTAATTCTAACTATTATTTTTTCTTTTCAGAGTACTCTAAAAGGGGAGTGGAGAAAGTTCAAATATTTTAAAAAAATGTCTTTGCTGAAGAGCTATTAATATCCAGAAATTTCATCTTTTTTTTTTTTTCATCACTGTGTCTCAAACTGGTGGCTAGGACACCAGTTATCACCTTTGATATTTGTTCATCAGCTTCTATGAAGACAGGCTAGACCAACGGGCCAAGGCCAATGGTATGAGATTCAACAAGACCAAGTGCTGACTCTTGCCCTTGGGTTACAACAACCTCAAGCAGTGCTACAGGCTTGGGGAAGAGTGGATGAAAAGCTGCCCAGCAGAAAAGGACCTGGGGGTATTGGTCAACTGCGAGCAGATTTTGAGCCAGCAGTGTACCCAGGTGGCCAAGAAGGCCAACAGCATCCTGACCACCATCAGGAATACTGTGGTGAGCTGGACTAGGGAAGTGATTATCTCAGAATACTTGGCACTGGTGAAGCCCCACCTTGAATATTGNCTAAGGGGAGACCTTATGGCTCTCTATAACTGCCTGAAAGCAGGGAGCTGGGGTCGGTCTCTTCTTCCAAGTAACAAGAGATAGGACAAGAGTAAATGGCCTCAAGTTACACAAGAGGGGGTTTAGATTGGATATTAGGGAAAAATTCTTTAAGGAAAGGGTTATCAAGCACTCAACAGGGTTCCCAGGGAAGTGGTTGCGTCACCATGCCTGGAGGTATTTAAAACATGGGCAGACTTGGTGCTCAGGGACAAGGTTTAGTGGTGGATTTGGCAGTGATAATTTAATGGTTGGACTCAATGATCTTAAAGTTCCCTTCCCTTCATTCAGTGATTCTAAGTGACCAAATGCTATCTATGCATTTCTTAATGAACAGGAGTCATGTCACCATAGAGAGAGAGAGGCAGAAAAAGTACCTTTATTTCTAGTTCTGCTTGGGGAAGACCAGAACATGACTGAGCATTTAGGGATTGGAAAACAAAGAATGTTCTGATGACTAAAACCTACAGGTGCTCAGCTGTCATTGGTGTCATTTGGGTCACTGCAAAAACACAGTTCTGTAATCATAGAAATAAAGGATAATCTAGATTGAAAGGGATCTCTAAAGGTCATCTTGTCCAAAACTGTCAGCGAAAGCAGGGATGACTCAAAAGTTAGATCCAGCTTCAGAGTTACACCATGTTGTTCAAGTTCATATTCAGTGAAGTTCTAAATAAATCCATTGGTGAATTTTTGATGCAGAGATTGTACCTCTGGTGGATTAAACCCAGTAGCTTTGGGTAGGTAAGAAAAAATTGTCTGTCAGTGCCAGACACTGTCTAAATTCTTGCAATAAAGCTAAAGCTACATGGAATTTTTCTACAACCGTTTGTGCTGCTGATCTATACAAAGTATTTGCTATACATATGTGCATTATGTTTGCAGTGGGAAGTTTAGAGTATTTATGTACAATTTGTAGGTATTGATTGCTGGTAAGTGCAATAATTTATCAAGAGGAAATCTTGCACAGCTCTTGCACCCATTCCTTACTATCTAGTGTGGTATGCAATAGGTCTGAGGTGGTGTAAGAAAGCAACTTAAAAAATTCCATAACTGAAGGGAAAAAAAGGGTGAGTTCTGAAAAACTGAATTCCCAGTGCAGTAAATCTAATGCCTAAAAAGACCTCTCAAAAAAGCACCTTCAAAGCTTTGGTGACCCTACAGAAATTCAGAAATTTAACATGCAACATATTTCCACAATGTTCCATTTTTTTCAGTTGCTGTGAACGTGCTTAAAGATGCAAGGTTTGTATTATTTGTGTAGTGCTTAAAAAAAAAAAAAAAAGGCAAAAAGGAATTTCCATATATTTTAAGGTCAGAAGATTCTGTAAACATAAGAAAGTTCAACAGCAGAGCCCTTGAATTTCAGGCACAGTAAATGCCTTAGAGGAATCTTTAGTACAATCCGTAGATATGGTTGCTACTGTGCATTGTAAGGGAGGATTTTATTAACAAGAAACAGGAATAGATTTTTACAATTTAAATAGTGACTCACAGAATGGCACAACAGTTATCTATTTACCTGTCAACCCATCTACCCATCATCTTTCTTAATATACTTTACTATATTGAATATCAAATATATATGAAAAAGATGATAATGCAAGAGAGTGTATATTGCACGTGAAAAATCATGCTGCCATTTCCAAATAAGTTTCCTAACAACAACAACAAAAATATTACTGAGTTTGATGTGTCATTTGAATGTCTCAAGCTTGATAACAAATTTATCAAGATTTTATGTCACAGTAGAGTATGGCAAGTCTAGAACAAGAGTCCTGGACAGAAGTCAAGGAATTAGCAGAACATGGCCTCAAATGTGACACTAGTATTCTACATTTCCTGAGGGGTTCAATACTCTAGAGCTACAGAAAGATAAAACTGAACAACTTTCCAGTTCTTCCATTTCATCTAGAGGGCTGTTTATGATTTTCTACATGTTCAGAGCTGAATATTCAGTTCTCAGAATTTAGTGCTTAACATTTTTGTCTTTTCAGAGAGTTCTTATTTTAACTCTTTTCCTTCTGTTTCAGTTTATGACAGCTTATGCTTATATTAAGAATTATCAGAACAGAATTTAAAAGTAAGTTACAGAACTAAATGATTGTATAATGCTAATTTAAGGATGTTTTCTGAATTGCCTTTTGCACACAGTGTCTTATTGCCTTTGTGGGTTGTATTTTTTTCAGAAGGTATCTTTTTGCCTTTTCAGTGTGTACCTGAAAACTGAAATAGGTGGTGCAGAACGACAGAATCCCAATATCACAAAATGATTGAGACACCTCACGAGATCACATAGGCCAGTTTCTCCTCCAAGAGATGGTTCAAGCCCTCGGTCATCTTCATGGTCCTTCACCGGACTCTCGTTGGTATGTTTATGTCTCTGCAGTATGAAGGAGCCCAGCACTCACTCCAGGTGTGTCTTGCTGGCTTTGAGTAGAGAGGAAAGATCACCTCTCTCAACCTGCTGGCAACACTCTGCTTAATGCAGCCCAGGAGGCTCTTGGACTTCTTTGCTGCAAGGACACATTACTGGCTCACATACAGCCTGGTGTCCATCAGGAGTCCTAGGCTGTGTTCTGCAAAGAGTCTCTCCAGCAAGTCGGCCCCCAGCCTCTCCTAGCACATGGGGTTATTCTTTCCCATGTGCAGGACTTTTTCTCCTCATTGAATTTTATGAGGTTTCTGCCAGCACATTTCTCCAGCCTGCTGTGGTCTCTCTTGATGTCAGAATAAGCACCTGGTCTGTAGACCATTCCTTCCAGTTTTTCATCACCTGCAAACTTTCTGAGGTTGCACTCCCAGCATCGAGGTCATTCTTGAGGACATTAAATGGTGTATTAGCCTCAGAACTGACCTCCTGTGTGACTGTCCCCCAGCTAGACTTTGTGCTACAGTTCAGCCAGTTTTCAATCCACCTTATCGTCTTCTTGTATAGCATGTGCTGCATGCATTTTTCAATGAGGATATTATTGGAAACAGTGTTGAAAGCCTGACTGAAATGGTGGTAAACTGCTCTTGCCTCACCCACTGAGTCAGTCATCTTGTCATGGAAGGCTATCAGGTTGGTCATGCATGATATTCCTTATACAAATTCATGCTGCCTATTTCCAACTATCTCCTTGTCCTTAGCATGTTTGGAAATAGCTTCCAGGGTGATTTGTTCCATCACCTATTCAGAGAAGCAGAGGAGACTGATCAATCTGTAGTTTACAGGATACTTCTTTTCATTCCTGAAGACAGCAATTGCATTTCCTTTTACCCAGTCCTCAGGATCTTCCCCTGCCTGCTCTGACTTCTTAGAAATAATTCAGAGTGGCCTCACAATGATATGCATCATCTTTCTCAGCAATTGTGAGTGCAAACTGGACTTGTTTCCAGTTTGTTTCAATGATCCCTAACCTGATCCTCCTCTACTGAGGTCATCTTCCTTGCTCCAAAGTTTCTTACTGGTCTCAGTGACATGGGATTCCTGTAACCTGGTCTTACCGGTAAAGACTCAGAAAAATATATCATCTAGTATCTTGGTGTTTTCTGTAGCTTTAGTCACTGGATGCTATTCCCCACTCAGCGAAATCCAAAAGATGTGAACAATCTTCATTTCACTGCTGATATACCTGCAGAAACCTCTCTTGTTGCCTTTCTGGTCCATCACCAGATGCGACTCCATATGGGCTTTATCCCTTCTAACCCCATCCCTGCATAGTCTCATAGTATGTATTCCTCCTGGGTCACCTGTCCCTGCTGCCACCACAGAATTCCCTGTCTCCTTTTTATGTGAGAGTTTAGTGAGGAGCTCATTCTTCTTCCATGCAGGCCTTTTGCTGCCTTGCTTGATCGCCTGCATATTGGCATGCACCATGTTTGAGACTGAAGAGGGGACCTTTGAATATCTGGGTTGTATCCCATGACATTCTTCCAAGCAGGTCTGTGAATTGGCTGAAACTTTAGTTTTAAAGGTTCTTTTGAAAGTTAGAAATGGTAAATAGGAAGAGTTTGTAAGGTTTTGGGCATTTGCCTTTTTTTTTAAGGTTAATAGATGGATTTATTTCATTTTATTTTTCTCTGGAGGAACAGTGGTAATTATTGGTAAAGAAGTGTTGCTAACAAGCTCAAGGAAAAACATTTTAAAACAGTGGAACACAGAAACAAGAATTTCTGAGATGAAACTAATTTCGTCTGCCTTCACTCAAGATCAGGAACTAAGAATGTTTAGGCACATACAGGTTGGGTGGTTTAATTCATATGTTTACATAGAAAGAATGATGGTTATTTCACTGGCTATCTGTCTTTACTACTTACCCAAACCAGGCCTAAAATGTACCTGCCAAAGCCTTTTGGATAAGATTATCCCTGAAGATACTAGCAGGAACACAACTGTAGCTGAAAACGACTGATCACCTAATCAAAATAAGGGAACAAAAATAAATGTTCAGTACAGAAGGCTCACGTCTGACACAACAGCCCTATGAACCATCAAATAAAGGCACAAATTGTGTAGTTGATGGTGCTCAGCTCATTAGGACATCAAGCTAACAAGCATATATGAGGGAGAAATATAGCAATACTTTTAAAATGTGTCTTGAGAGTTGTTTTCTTTGTTGCTTTTGAGAAGAGATTGGGATATTTGCTATTGAACAACTGCTCTGAATTACCCTAATTCAAGAAAACCTCTTTAAACTTGTATAATAAAACTGATCAATTCTCATTACCTTCTTAAAAAGCCTAAGCTAATTGTAGCTTTTAGGTGTCTGGGGATAAACTAGGAAGAAGTTTACAATTACTTAAAGAGAAAAGGGAGGAAATTCTTGTTTAAGCATCTAGTCATTTTCCCAAAACTCAACTCCCAAACCACGATATTTTAAGATTCATTGTTGAGTACTTCTTAAACTGGACGTTTATTTTTTACTGTTCATTGTATGCTATAACCTCAAAAGTATAATTTCTTTGCTTCTTTTGTCCTCTGTGTCTATAGATCAATGATTTTTACCTATGCTACTGATGAAGCTTGAAATTACTTTGCTTTCACATTTGTGTGCTAGCGTAGCTGAAGGTGGTTGATTTCGGCCAAGCCCTTTCCTGAACTGTGTGGCTGCTTGGAGCTACTTTCTTGAAGCAATATATGATCGGTTGTCTGAATGTGCCCTAAATCATTTGAGTCATTCTGCCAAACTACTTTACAATATTTTCCTCTGTGACTTACGATATTTCTTCCTGTTTGGATAACATTTGACAAATTTATGTAAAAAAGGAGTTTCTCTCATGGTATATTATTCTGACACTGACGTTTGTAGCTGATCACCCTAGTCAAATTCTGTTACAGACACAGTGCATCTTTTCTTTCACGGAGAAAGAAAAGTCCTGCAGTCACACAGAAGAGTTTGACTTTGAGTTCAAGTATCTCCAAGAAGAATAAAATCCTTTCTTGCTGCCCTAGGATTGGAGCTGGAGACCACTACCCTC
>VXBO01002068.1:78328-92533 GCA_013400135.1 Rhinoptilus africanus
AATTTAAGAGTCCTAATTCTGTCAGCATGGTAAGGTAAAATTAACACCCAACTTTAACTTGAGGTGTATCAATTTACCAAAAATCAAAGCCTAATTCCATTCCCGACAAGAAGCAGCAAGTATTACAAGTTGGAGTAAAGAGGATAAATGATCTAGCAAAACCCTAGCTTATGTCTCAAATGCAAAAAAANATGCCTGTTTCTAAGTATCCAGATAAGAGGTTTGATTACAAGGGCTGCTGAATATTGCAGTCCCCATTTTTGTCAATATTAATCACAGATGCTCAGCACATGTTAAAACAGAGCTATTTATTTAGAAGCTGGGTTCCAAATGCCTCACGGTACTCAGTCAAGTTTAAAATTGATCTGCTCAGCTTCACCTGTTTCAAAAAAAAAAAAATAAAAAAAAAAAATCACAGTTTGGAATTAAAAGCTACTCTGATCACTAATATGGCACTTGGCCAATTAAATCTTGTGTGCATTAGAAAGGTTAATGAATTCATCCTGGAAAGGTAGTATTCATTATTTCCTTTCCATTATTTTCTATCTGCCATTATTTGGTGAAAAAGTTTAACTCTTCAAATAAGGATAATGAAAAAAATATTTTACTGGTCGGCTACTTTTCTGAAAACAGTTGAGAGACATAATTCTTGAAGGCATGTTTTTGTGGCAAATCAGAGGCCTTAAAAGGGTTTTAGATCAAAATGTTATTTGACCACAGATGTAATTTTTTGCCTGAATGGGGTGACCTGCCTAGAGCTAAAGGTTAAAACCTAGATCTGATTCCTAGAGGGGTGAATACAGATCCAACTGACTATGATGATGCAGACAGTGCCAACAGTCCCACAGGACCTCTCAGGATCCCCTCAAGTCCTTAGGCAGGATGGAAACAGATAGGGATTGCCCTCAGTTTACAGGAGGAAGTCCATACAGGAGCTGGTCTAAACAGGAGAATGGTCAATCCCAGGAATACAAAGCAGTGGGTCAGGTCACACTTGGAACAGCCTCATCAAGGTGAGGCTGAGCTGTGTGATGGTTGCCTATGTTACTTCTGAGGATACAAAAAGAGACATGAGAAGTACCAAACTCTTTTTACTTGTAAGTGGTCTGTCCGGACTCTTGGCAAATATGTGCATCTCTCAGATATAACCAAACAGTATTTATACAAATTTCCGATTTGCTAACCAAAATAAATTAAGAAGACAACTGATTTTCTTGGTTTAGTTTATGAATACCATCCAACTACCTCCATCAAATATGAATTTCCTTTGACAAATACAAATGTGATAATCACAGAATCGCAGAATGGTAGGGGTTGGAAGGGACCTTCATAGATCATTTAGTCCAACCCCTCTGCCAAAGCAGGTTGCCATTGGCCTTCTTGGCATTGCTGCCTCATGGTCAACTTGTCCACCGAGACTCCCAGGTCTTTCTCTGCAGAGATGCTTTCCAGCAGGTCAGCCCCTAACCTGTACTGTACTTGGGTTATTCCTGTCTAGGTGCAGGGCCCTACGCTTGCCCTTGTTGAACTTCATTTAGTTCCTCTTCTCCCAACTCTCCAGCCTGTTCAGGTCTTGATGAATGGAAGCACAGCCTTCTGGTGTGTCAGCCACTCCTCTCAGTTTTGTGTCATCAACAAACTTCTTGAGGGTACAGTCTGTCCTCTCATTCGGGTCACTGATGAAGATGTTAACAAGACTGGATGAGTATTGGGTCTATCATACTGCCAAATGGCTACCTGGTTTGTGGCCATACTTGCTATTATCACAGAAGCAAACACGGATGTCTGCAGTCTTTGAGGAGTGAATGCAGGCAGATATTGGCCTCTAATTACCAAAAAAATTCAGTGCATGTTCCCTGTCTAGACTAATAAAGGTCATATTTTTTTCTATAGAGTTAAGGAAATGGCTCATCTTATTTCTCAGGGAAAGAATATTCTTCTAAAATGTTGAAGACAATTTTCTGAGAAATAGCTTCCCCCTATTCGGAATGAATTACATGGTACCTAAAGCTGACACATACTCAATGATGTAAATCAAAGATCATAAGAATGCAGGAATTGCATAAGTACTGTTGTTACAAACATAAAATCCTGAAAGCTTTCTGAAATCCACTTGCATTATCTTTTAAATTGATGCAAGGGAATTTTTGACAATATATTTCCCCAAACCAGTAATTTGGCTCGCCAAAAGTTTGAAGATCTTACATTCCTTTGCCCTAATATATACATGACGATGATTCTTGAGAGGTTGATATAACAAAAGAATGAAACAGACTTCTCCTGCCGAATGTGCTGAAGCCAACCTAAAGTGAGGATGAAAAGAGAGGGCAAGGACAGGGCTGAACTAAGGTCTTGGGGGATCAGGGCACAGGAGGAATCATAGAATCATAGAATGTGTTGGGTTGGAAGGGACCATTAAAGTCCATCTAGTCCAACCCCCCTGCAGGGAGCAGGGACATCTTCAACTAGATCAGGTTGCTCAGAGCCTCATCCAGCCTGGCCTTGAATGTCCCCAGGGATGGGGCCTCCACCCCCTCTCTGGGCAACCTCTTCCAGTGTCTCACCACCCTCATTGTAAAGAACTTCTTCCTAATGTCTCATCTAAACCTACCCTGCTCTAGTTTAAACCATTGCCCCTCATGCTATCAGAAGGAGAAGTGAAAGATTATGTTCATATTCATTATATATATTGAAACAATTCACATAAGTGGAAGATTATATTCATATATGTGTAACCATACATATTCATATAAAGACTTTAATTTAATGCCAACAATAACTCTTCTCCTCTATATTGTTTTTGTGATAAAATATGTCATTCAGAAAGATGAATTCAGTAAGTTCAGTACTCCTTAACAACAGCTTCCTTTTATTTCTGTAATCAACAGCTTCATTCATGTTGCTGTATCTAAGTCTACTCTTTTTTTTTCTATATTTCACACCGACATTGTGTCCTTGTTTAAATCCTTTGTTATAAATCTTTTAATTTCAAAAGTGACTGTTGATGGCCTTTATAATTGAAAATGCAACAGTTATGTACAGTGCATGAATCTGAAACCAATATTGACTCATTAAGCTCTTGCTCTGGAACGGCTTTCCATGTCCCCAGTTTAGGAGCATTTTCAAGAGCTTTCTAAAGTGCTTCCCAGGCTGCATAAAGATTGCCTGAAGCTGTAGAAAAGCCATGCAATGTGAAAGAATTTTAGTATTGTTAAATATGACACTGTCTGCCTAACACCTTAGAGGATCTATGTACAGATTGTTAAGGACTGAAAATCTCTCTTTCTTTTGGAAAGTACTCATTGCACGTGCACATTAGGTGTTCTTGCTTTTGTGCAAATGTAATCTGTGGGAGATTTTGCCATAAATCAGATGGAAGCAATTTTGGCTTTGCAGGATGCTGACCTCATCCAGACCTCAGAAAACAAATGGTGAGTTTCTTGATCAGCCTGCTTGGTCCCAAGTGATTACTGGACATAGCTTTTAGCCTCCACTATAGATGGATGGGCCAAGATGGTAAGCACATGGGAAGCAGTATGCATTCATTAACCTCTGCAGTGCTCTATTCATAGGGAAGTGCATTTAGAAAATGGGTGGCTATCATCCAAACATATTTTTTAGAAATGAACTTCAGAAGAAGTAATCAGGAAGAAACCTCTTAATGAAGACTTTTATTGCTTGCAGAAGCAGATTTGTTAGCTATCTGGAAAAGGTAGCAAAATCCCATATAAGAGTGCTAGCAGGAATTTTTAAAAGTTCCTCAAATACTTGAATATGCTCACAAATGCTCAGATAGGAAAAAAAACTTGCAAGTACTGCAAGTAAAAGATAGACATGGCTTTTTTAAAAATGTCAGTGTGCTGGTGATGGCTTGTCTAAAAATAGCGTAGCTCTTTTGCTGTGAAAATAAAGCCTGTTTAGCTAATGGATTTGCACCTGCTTGTTTCAGTGCTTGAGCACCCTTGACACAGGAGCTGTGAATCCCATGTCCTGTGGGGGGAGAGTGCAGAGGGAAAGATGTGCTTAAGCCAATGAGGGCTGTGGGATCTTAGTGCCATAGTTGTGTGACCGTCTCACATTTTTATTACAGACATGCTAATAAGACATCAGGTATGTTCTTGGGTTTCACGACCAGGCCTTTCAAATATATCACTGGAATCTGAATGTTTAATGTGTCTTGCTCACAGATCCAAGCAAAAGTGATTGTTTTGTCTTCTCAGTCTCCGAACCTACATAAATTCACACTTTGAATAATAAAATTAGAGTATCATTTCAGAACCAGGAGTGCACAAGCACAGGTAAAATTTGGTGTCTTGTTTTACAAAAAAAGACAGGAGAAAATCACTTCATTTATGAAATGGAAATTGTTTTTTCTTTTGCTAATTTTAAGCTAAATTTACCATAATTGTCTTTTAAAAATTCAAGCTAGAGGTAAAAAAATTACATCTAATATATTATATAATTTTTTTGAACAGACCCAATTNAGGAGAATACGTTCTTCTTTATCGAGAAGAATAAATACATCTTAAATGACATTGAAATGTCTTGAGAGAAACCAAATCATACTGTAAAGAGTGGTAATTCAAATACCTGTTAAAATGGAGAGGTGGCTTACTCACTGAATAAAAAACCCAAATGATAGAAAACCAAAGCAGTTTTTTTAACATGTGAAGAAGGATTTGTGAAGTGCTATGAATTCTACAACAGCAGAAAGGTCTATTATCTAGAATAATAAATAATCTCTTCAATGTGTCTTTAAACTGGGTCAATACTTATCACTCCTGTAATGTTTAAGCAGACCTGATAGGTACATTCTTTTAGATGGTGGTGACTTGTATAGTAGCCACTTGTAGGTTGTGAGAATGGTTGTTGGCTATTTTCAGGGTTCTTTTGAAAAGATCAGAGTCAGCTGAAACACACAGCTGCCTGAGGCAAAGGGTGATCCACATGCACCTGTCAGTACACAGTTTATGGCAGCATTGGAGAAAAATGATGGGAAGAAACAAGATCAGTGGTCCACAGGTAAACATGTTTGAAGTCAGAATCAGAAAAATCCAAACAATAAAAGCTGGAATGCTTTTCTACTAAGGTTCTACAATACACACAGTTTATATACAGAAGGCTTCTAAAGTAGTCTGAACTTTAAAACATTTGGGAACAACCTATAGGAATTAATGAAGTCACTCTCAAATGCCTGAATGCCTTAGGAGAGGTGTCTTAGCTCTTTTTTTGACATTACTGTTGTTCTATGTCTCTGGTAGGTGGAGATGTCATCCTGAGGAAAAAAAATTCAATTGTTTATTGCAAAGTTTATGCTCTTTCTTCTGTGTAAAATCTATTACTGTTGAATGAGAGAAGAATAATTCTTACATTAAATTATTTCAGTACCTATATAAACCTATTATAAAATAAGAAGGACTCAGACAATTAACTGGCTCTTGAGGTGCCTTAACCTACTTTTTTGGGTGGTTATCAACAGTTGTTTGCTAGCTGAAACCTTTACAGTCATTAGGAACAAGAAACGAACAAGTCACCTAGAAACATGTAATTTCAAAAAGCTGCCACTATGTCTAAATCTCATATATATATATATATTAAGGCCATTCGTTCCTAATTTAATAGAATTCCAACACAACTACAATGAATTCTTTGCTTTGTTTTTCTGGAGTCGCACTTGCAGTATCTCCTTAATTACTAGGAAGAATCAGCGGATGCAAACTAATTTTAAACGTAAAGATTAGTATGAGGGGAAAAAGAACTTTGTCTTTCACAAAGAAAAGAATCTGTGGCTGTCACTTCTTTAAACATGCTAGAAGGGAGAGAACACAAAAGAACTCAGAGCCTCTTGCTGGGCATAAACATGCTGACATACACCTAAAATAGGTCAACTGAATCTTTCTGTTGGTGTCCAGGATCCCATGCTTCAGAGATAAAAAACGACTATAAGCAAAGAGATGTGGAGTAATTTGTCCCATATTAGATCTCAGATTGATCTCTGACAAAGACTGTCTGAAGTCTCGAACCATGGAGTGAATTGGTGGGTAAAAACTGAAATGGGACAGAAAGTGATGAATATGGTCAAATCTTTCTGAAATGGCTCCTCATACAAAGAAAGATAATCCTTTTAGTTTAAAATTGCTGTGTGTCATTCTAATATGATAAAAAGAAGTCAAAGATGCCCATCCATCTGAGTTTAATAGGTAATGTGATAGTATGAGTTAAAGATAATATATCCAGCTGCAATCCATCCATGTACCTTCTTAGAATCCATATAACCAGACTTTAACATATGAACTTCTAAGTCTGTGACTAGTGTCATTTCTGTTGCTGATGCTGCTCAGATTAATACAGTAAAATACACATCTCCGTTTTTAACAGTATCATAACAACAGTGACATCCAGTAAGAGAATACAAATACAGTTTAATGACAAAATAGCTGAATTACTTGAGTATTCTGGCAAGACATTAGTTTGGTTTTGTTATAATGATAACATTAAAGCATGCATTCGGGAAGTGAACTAAGGGACCACGTCTCCTGAATCACAGTAAGTCCGTATGGGCACACTTTTAGTCTCATCTGAAAAACCTCCTCTGATTAACAATCATGATGAGTATTTCAAAAGGTCAATAAGGTGGAAAATAGAATTGAATTCAACCTATTCAAAGTAAGAATTAGTTTGTGCAAAAAGTAAAACCACTATCAGTACGTGTTAAAAATAGAACATTTTTATTTAATTTTCAGGTCAGGTTATAAATCACTCTAAGTGGAAAGAACATAATACATGATTCAACTTCACTGCTGCATTATTTAAAGTTAAACAGAAATAAATTTTTTTGGTGAAATCTGAAAAGGCGGAAAAGACAAATTGCTAAGTTCAAACCTTGTTTTCATTGCTGAAAAATAATTAAAATGTTGATAGCAGCTTATGATTTTTCAGTGTAAGTTCTGATTAAAGATATGCTATTTTGTCTCTACGCCATTGTCAGAAATCAAAGACAATTATACTTTTCACTTTACCAGTTTTATAGTTTAAAACCCTCTACTGCCCTTTGTACCCACAAGCTTCAATACCCATGCAAGCAGCTAACTGTTTTGTCTGTGAAAATGTAGTTTTGTGAAAGGTTTTCAGAACATATGGCAAATTGAGGGGAAGATCTTCCAAGGTGGAGTGCAAAGTCTTCCTTCTCTAGTTGTCCCTTCTTGTTTTGTCACATGTCTTTACATCAATTAAAAAAAGAAATAATGACATGGTGTTTTCTTGGTGTGCCCTTACTTTTGCTCAGTTGGTGACTGCACCTATTCAAAAATGCCAATAACCACATATACTAGAACTTCCCAGGGCAAGAACTACCCTTTTCTCTTTTTTTTCCCCAATTCCTCCAGAATCAAAACATGTTAACTTCTAATCTTGTTCTCTGAAGGGGGTTAAAATTTTACATAGATAGCTAGATAGATCAATAGATATAGATAGAGATAGAGATAGAGATAGAGATAGATAGATATAAATATAGACATAATGTGTGTGTATATATATATAAAAATAAATATTAAGAAAAAGCAAAAAACCTAAACAAAACAACTAAAACATATCAGTAATCTTGTACAGTAAACCAAAGATGAACAATAAGAACCTCACACATGGCATCTTTTTATAACAGCTCAACTGTATACATTGCCTATAAATATAATAAACCCAGGATCTTTTGGCTCCTGTCATTAGCGAATTATCTATTTTGTTCAGCTGACATGTGTAATGACTAAGGTCTTCACCTCTTCTTGTAAATTTTCATGCCGTTAGGACAGTGGCAAAAAAAAATATTTGTAGAGCCTTTCCAGGATTTGGAAATTTGGAAAAGTATTCCATTATCATACAGCTTCCTTAGTAATATTATTTAATTTTATGGAAGTGTCCATGAAGATTTGCTTTCCATCCATAAAGAAAGCTTTAGAGATTTTTTATTAAAATTAAATCCAACTCCAAAGATTTTCAATGATTTTACAGATAATTTAAGTTCAAAACAAACTTCCACCTCTCCCCCCTCCCCAAGTGGGAAGAACATGGGAGAGAAACACTATTCCATGATATTTCGGAAAACAAATAGTATTCCCACAGATACTGTCGGCGCTGCTGCCAGTCGAAGTGATACTCTTCTCAATCCTGCAGCTGCTGAGAAGTGAGATCACTGGAAAAACATGCCTTGTGCTCATGACTGGTTCCATTCAGCTCTGCAGTTTAGGGCAGTCTGCTCCACTGGTCTCCCTGGGAAGTCCAGGTTTTGAGTGCTCATGTAATACAGTCATTGATCCATTAGAACCACCTCCTGCCTTCACCAGAAGTTCAAAGGTTAGGTGTGCTTCAGCTGAGACAGTTTGGAGTGAGCAAGCAGACATTGTGGATAAACCTGAATTTTGTGGAAATCTTCCCACTAAGTCAACTTCATTAACTAAACCAATAACAATAACAACAACAACAACAACAATAATAATAATAATAATAATAATGATAAACAAACAACTATAATAGTACTATACAGCAATAACGATATAGTCTCCATAAACATGGGAGACAATGATCGAGCTAAAGTTATGTTTTCAATGTGTTTGAGTGTCCTCTGGGTGCCCAGGATATAGAGAATTCTTAAAAGTAAGACATCTTTTTTGTTAATTACCACCTAAGAAGCAAGGCAAATGGAAAAAAAGTGTAGTCCTTGCTTAAATGAGTCTTTTTTCTATAAAACAGAAAAATAGTGGTAACTTTTCAAAAGACATTGAGTTATTTGTTGATTTCTTTTACATTAGATTGTCACTCTGTTTAGTAACTCTTGCTACTAATTTGATTTAGTATTTCATTGGACAAATTTTGAGGTGATTAGTAACAATGTGGTACAATTCTTCTTTTGGTTTGTGTTTTGGCTTGCTTTGATTTTGTTTTGTTTTGTTTTATTTTTTAATTGTTGTTGTGTGCTGCTATTGTATTTATTCAGCTGGTTAATATCCGGATGACTTGACTGAATTTCTTAGGGTCTTAACATATAGTGCTAAAGGAGGTTTCATAGAAGCTTTCAATGATCATTCAAATGCAAATAAAGCCAGTCAAATGACTATGGAAGAATTTAACCGTCTCTTTCAAACCAAGCCATCAGCAGCCTCCAACACACTCAGCAGACTTCTTTCTTTACTGAAAATGTCACTATATTTAGGCTATTTTTTGATGGGTCAGAGGGTGTGAAATTATGATGGAATCACAAAACTCATAATAATAGAAAAGACTCGGTTCATCTCTCACAGTTTCATGGATATTCATTCACAGATAGGGCCCTAATTCAAAATGGTTAAGCACATCCTTAGAACCCTAACAGTATATACTTAATATACCCTGGCATGTGTCCAAGTCATGTACCAATTTCTAAAAACAACTCAAGCCTCCTCAGGCTTCTAATAAAATCTTAAGTCATCATATTCAATCTAGTGCTATTTGGATCTAAGTGTATTGTCTGCTGTAAAAACAAACTAAAACCAAAACTAAACCCTTAGAAGTTAATATTTTCCCATAAAAATTGCACCATCAATTTGTAGTCCAGGCTAAAGGAGGGAAGTATATTAAATATGAATGTTCTCTACTGCAATAGAAAGCCAAGTAGAGATATCAATTCATCACTTTGCTTTGAATAGTTGAATGGAATTACTTAAGCAAATTTTTCTCCATCAGTTCTATGCTGGTAGTGATCTTAAGGGATTTCAGGGTTGTAGTGAAGTGTTAATTAATCCTGCACGTCTCGCTGAGCACCAGAAAGAACAATGACTTTGACTGATGTAACTGTACAGGGGTGGATGTTTTCATCTTTGGGATAAGCATATTAAGAGAAGCAAGTACTGCACAACTGCACAGCTTCAAAAGGAGGTGTATATTATTTTCAAGAAGTCTTAGAGGGGTAGAGAGCTGTGTCCTTCTGGCAGTTCGTTTCTCAGCCTACAGACGCCAATAACCACTTGACTAATGTGTAGGGCATGGGTCTGCAGTTTGGTATGCTCTAAGGATGTTGCCTCAGTCAATTACAACCTTTCCCTCCTCCAACGATATGGTGAGGGGACAGGCTTGTTTTACACACAGGTTGGGCTTAAGAATTAACAGTGAACTGTTCCATATCAACAGGACCGAAGTCCTTCTAGATGTGCCCTCTTCAGCCCAACACCCCAGATCTATAATATTGCTGGGGCTATTGTAAGGAAGGAAAGAGTGTTGAGAGCTGCTGAGACAGGTGTCCTAGGAATGTAATCTTTGCTCCTCAAAATCTGGGGGGATTCACATAGAATGTAATCTCTTGAACTGCTTTTAATAGAATCATAGAATCATAGGATATGTTGGGTTGGAACGGACCTTTAAAGGTCATCTAGTCCAACCCCCCTGCAGTAGAGATCAGGTTGCTCAGAGCTTCATCCAGCCTGGCCTTGAATGTCTCCAGGGATGGGGCTTCCACCCCCTCTCTGGGCAACCTGGGCCAGTGTCTCACCACCCTCATTGTAAAGAACTTCTTCCTAATGTCTCATCTAAACCTACCCTGCTCTAGTTTAAAACCATTGCCCCTTTTCCTATCGCTACATGCCCTTGCAAACAGCCCCTCTCTGGATCCCCTCTCTGGATCTGCTGGCCATGGCTCTGTTGATGCAGCCCAGGTTGCGATTGGCCTTCTGGGCTGCAAGCACACATTGTTGGCTCATGTCCAGCTTTTCATCCACAAGTGCCCCCAAGTCCTTTTCTGCAGGGCTGCTCTATCACATCATGCCCCAGCCTGTATTGATAACGAGGATTGCCCCTGTTTTCTTTGGTTCTGGTACCGAGTTGTTGTCTCCAGTGGCTGTAGGCTTTGATTCGCTGAATATTGAAGCTTGAAAAAAATAATAATTTTTCTTTATCTGGACATATTCCTGGGACTGAACTTAAAAGCATGTCCTCAAGGATGCCTCTAATGGCCTGTTACTGTAAAATGTCCATTCTCTTCACTGTTGCATACTCCTACCCTTGCCATCTCACCCCATTTTATTCTAATGTAGAATACTGTAACAATAAAATCCAGGTTCACTTGAACTAACACCCTGGACCAAAAATGTTTTAAATTTCATTTTTTATAATGTCATTGCAGTCATTTTCTAAACACATCACAGAGGACGTTGCCTAAGGCACATTTCAGCTGAATGGCCAATCTTTCTTATCAAGCATTGTGACTGAAAGGAGAAGAAATGCAAAGTTGCAAAGCACTGAATAATTATAGTCACAGCGGGGAGGCTGTTTTCACAGCTATCCTACTACCCATGTAGGCATTTAGATGTTAAATTACACTTCATAAAGCCCTTTGCAAATATTGTTATGGTAGCTATATGAAAAAAAACAACCAGAATTTCTTGAACTTCCTTTGTCATCAGTATTGTATCATAAAAGTTACAAGAGATGTGGCTTAGCTGGGCAGCATGGGCAGCATGTTAAACAGTTGTTCAGCTTTTGCTTCCTGCCCTCTTTGGGAAAGTAAACCCAAAAGTTAATGCCTAGCACAGGGTCTCAGCACTAACAGCAGTGCAAATGTGCTTTTGGTTGTACAAGAGCTGAATTGCATCTAGCTGCCTGAAGTTCCAAGTAAGTCCCTTAAAAAAAAAAAAAAATCTTTCTGTCTGTTTTTTAAATCCCACATTTCCAAATAATTTATAATATATTGTCTGTGTACCTATCTGTGTGGTGGCGGGCTAAAATGTGCACTGTCCATACGGGTTGCATGCATTACAGTAACTGTACAACCTCCACCTCGCCGTGTGAGATGTTGGTGTGAATCAGACTTGGTTTGGGTGATACAAGAACATACATGACCCCTGGTTTCGGGATTCTTGCAGCAAGAAAACAAGACATCCTATGCACATCCAAAACCACCAGTAGTCCAGGGAGTGCCACTCAGAGAGACAGTGTAATTCTGGAGGGATGAGGTGTGTATAGAGGTGTCACACAGGAATTTGTAAGGAATCCAGTTTCAGATTCATGGGGGACTGGCCTGAGCCAGCAAATACAGCTATTTGCCCCAAAATATGTCGTTGGCTCTGCTCAGAATACTCTCGGCACTCAGAAAATAACTTGAAATGACTTGTGGATTAATGTCTCCCTTTTGACCTTCTCGCTAATAGAACTAACGGCCCATTACTTCTATTAACTGTTCTGCACCAGGCCAAATCTGGACTAAAATATCTTTTACCAAATGCCTTGTTAATGCTGCAAGCCATGGTGGCAGCTTGATGAATGCAATTAAATTGGTAAAATTGAAACTTAATGCAGTGATGGTCCAGAGGTGTGATTTTAAAAAAAAAATTTGCTTTTTCATTTCTTTCTTTATTACTTTTATTTTTTATGTTTCAGGTTGGCTAGTCTGTTACATGAGAGAACCTGGATTATGGTTTGTCACCATTTGAGAACAACGCATGGCACAAATCCTTTGAAACATAAAAACTGAACATGTTTATTCATTCATTTTCTGAGTTCCTTGTTCCTGCTTCTGTTATTAGTTAACTTGCTTCTGACTAAAATGACTTCTAAGCAAGTATGCAATTTTTCATTAAAATTATTCAGTGTTTCCAGAATTTGGGAGCTGAGATATGGTCCAAGATTTGTTAATATGAGATGAAAACTCACTTTGATTAAAGCAGATTTTAGATAAAACCTGCAAAGAGTTCCTAAGTGAGTCAAAAACATATAAGTATGAAATACATTTGATCCAAGGTACTGTAAACAAGGGAACATCTTGTGATTATTCCTAGTAGGTATAGAAAAAAGACATAGAAATACTGCATATAACTGTACTCAATACAGCTAAACCACCCCCATCTGCCTAAACCAGTTCACACCAGTTTCCACTTCCAGGGGCTAGATTTTTCATAATTCTTGGATATTTTAGTATATTAGATTACATAGTTAGACAGCTGATATACCTCAGGCTATTAAATTGCAGAGAGGAACTCATATGCAAGACCATTCATCCTGTTTACTGTGCTTACATAGAAAATATCATAGAAAATGTGAACAGCTATTTTTAGTTTAGGTTCCCTAGACATCAGCATTTTGCCTGGGGTCTCCGGAACATTGCTATGCAGTAAATGCTGCTTCACACAGAGGGTCTCAAAGCAGGTTCTGGATGACCAGCAGCCAGTCAAGGTCTGCTGGCTTGGTGTTTACAATAATTGGGAAAACTGGTGTGTGGACGAGCTATGATAGAGACAAGAGTGCTATACTAGGGACTTGCACACATGGATACAAAATCTGAGAGCCATAGATTTTCTGGATTTTTTTATATGTATTTACCAGGGATGTTCTTTCCCATATCCTGTTTTTTATAAAAAACCAGTTCCTATCAAAACATGCTTTTGACTGATCTCCACAGCTCTTTAGTTTTAATTTTCATCAAAGATGATTTTCAAGAATCTGATCTTAACAAAAAAGCAGCATTTTAACTAGTAAAGGGAATAGTAGCAGAAAAGAGTAAAGTTTGAAAAAAAGGTTGGTTCTGCTTCTCTTTCTACGGCACCAGTATTGTTTGACAGCAGTCTATCAAACAACTATGGTTCAGAATATATATTAAACTATTATCACTTAGCATCTATGACTGCAGCAAATTATGACTGACACAACTTTTATCCTGTCAGCTGCGTCAAAAGGAGACGAGGTCACACTGCCGGCCTCGTTGCTTTTGAATATTTATAAGTCATTACTTGTGGTGACATATACTGTAGAAACCATTGAAAGAAAACAGTTCCCGATCCCATTGCAGGGACAAAAAGTATGTGTCCTCTTTTTTTTAACTAACCAGCAATTCTCTTTTTGAAATGTACATGGAGGCACATTGAAACCAGAAGAAATCAAGGGGTAAGTCAAAGCTGAACTGATTTTCTCCACTTAGTGAAGGTCTCTAAATAACCCAGAAATTCCGATTTTATGCTGGAGGAAAGGAATTGGCATTTGTATCAAGTGGGATTTTCTCTCCTTTGTGGAAACCTCACAGTGGAGGTCAATGCAAGAACTTGGGATGACCTCTTTGAAGATGTCTGGGAGGTGGACTGACAGTGAGGATGTCTGGGAAGAGTAAGAGGAAAATTTGGTGTTTGGTGTGGTTTTTTCAGTGTTAAAGGCTTTGTGAAGAGGACTCGCTAGTAAATCTAGATAAGAGAGTGAGTA
>VXBO01002070.1:0-10176 GCA_013400135.1 Rhinoptilus africanus
CTCTTTGAGTTTAAAACCGTTACTCCTTGCCCTGCCACAACAGGCCCTGCAAAAAAGTTTGTCCCCATCTTTTCTGTAATCCCCCTTCAGGTACTGGAAGGCTGCTATAAGGTCTCCCCGTCTCCTCTTCTCCAGGCTGAACAACCCCAACTCCCTCAGCCTGTCTTCATAGGAGAGGTGCTCCAGCCTCGGATCATCTTCGTGGCCCTCCTCTGGACCCGTTCCAGCAGGTCCATGTCTTTCCGGTGCCAAGGGTTCCACAGCTAGAGGCAGTACTCCAGGGTCTTGCCAGAGCAGAGGCAGAGGCGGAGAATCCCCTCCCTGGGCCTGCTGGCCACACTTCTTTTGCTGCAGCCCAGGATACTAGAGCTAGGGAGTGTCCTGCCTACTAAATTCTCACAGAGAACACAAAAGGAGGTAAGTCAGAACTCCTACTCATTCGACTCTCACTCCTGAAAAATGGAAATACTTACCTCAGATAGCAGCTTTCCAGTTGGTGGAGTGGTGGGTTGGCCAGCACCTGCAGTACCTAATCACGCACACCCCACCCCAGCAGGGCAGGGGAGAGAACAGGAACAAAGAGAAGTCTCATGGGTAGAGATGAAATAGAGTTTAATAGGTGGCTACAGTAGTAAAGAAAAAATAAATCAATCATTTGCCACCCCTCAGCAGCAGGCCCATGCTCCACCAGACTCCAAGCAACACCATGGAAGAGCCCCCCCCTCTTCTTCCTCAATCCCATTTTTTATTGCTGAGCATGACATGGCAAGGAGTATCCCCTTTTGGCCAACTCGGGTCAGCTGTCTTTGCATGTCCTCTCCCCACCCCCAGCTGATGCTGTGTGCAAGCACTGCTCAGCAATAGCCAAAACATGGGTGTGTTATCAACACCTTCCAAGCCATACACCCAAAACATGGCACCATATCCGCTTCTTGGGATGGAAGCGAACTCCATCCCCGCCAGACCAAGTACAGGTACCTTAAGATACACAGCTTTGAGCCCAGCAACCCACCAGCTTGTCAAAGCCAAGTGAAGACAAGAACAAGTTACCCATGGAGGGAAGTAATATTTTCAACATTAAAAAGCCACACTGTCAGTACCAGTCACCAAAATCTTCTTTTTTTTTCAGTTTGAGCAGAAAGATAAGGACAGCCAACAATTCATCTAATTGAGGCCTGTCTTAAATAACGAAAAGCTTTCTTTGAAACTCAAGTTAGATGCCAACTTAGATTCGTCTGACTGTCATCTCCCAAGGTGATCCATAACTTGTCTGTAGAACCATGATAAACACGGAGATACTTTATCGCTACATGGTCCAAATTCTCCAGCTTTTCAGCCAGAGGTTTAGAGGAAAACTGTATGGTTTTGTCTTGTTTGTTCAGGTATTAATGCATTTCAGACACCTGCGGATTGCCTGACATCAGTTTAAACACAAAGAGCTACAGGACGGCTCCAACTAAACACACGTGATACCAGTTCCCTGGGACCACACTGCCACCTTAGCACCTGAGACAAGAAAAAGTTAAAGGACACTGCTTCCACAGCCATGCAAAAAAACCAAAAAACCCACTCAACCCAAACTCAACAGTTACTTGAGTCTGCTCAAGAATTATACTGGAACTTTACAGGAGTCTTACTGGTCATCCCCGTGTATTCCACAAGCCTCTTTCTACACCCATTCTATTTGTGAATGATCCCAGTTCTCCGCATCAAGACAACTCATATCCCCAGACCTTTAATCGTGGGGTAAATTATAAACTAAACCTATGCATCTTTATAATCGTGCAGAAACTAAAATTATCTTCAGGCAAGAAGGAATTCACTTTATGTCAATGGACAATAATTAAACACACCAAATGTTTTATTTAATAAATTTTATTTATGCAAAGCCAATCCAAAAGTGTTGTGTAAAAGTGAAAAGCTCTTTTTACATATTAATAAAAACTTTGTGGTTTGGGTTTTTTTGCACACTTTCAGTGTGAGAAGAGTGAGGATCTGACTGTTTTATTTACAGGAACCCACTAAGTTTGTTTAAAAATATAGACATAGGTATTAAGTCCTTCTTATTTTCCCTAAAAGCTAATTGCTGTACAGTATACAATATCTCAAAGTGCCCAAATAACCAAGGGTATCCCATGACAATTTGACTGTGCAAGCTTTTCGTGCCCAATTAGGAATATTATCATCTTGACGTAATGCTTCTGCCCAGTTCTTGGGGTTTTTTTTAATTTTTTGTTTGGTTGTTTTTTTAGAGGGGGGGGCTTTTTTTCCTTTCTTCCCCCCCTTAAATGTATACAGTAGTCAAATTATATTACTATGTCACACCCAGTATTTCCTTAAGGATGAAAAGTTACGTTCCTTGACCTTCCAGTTCGGCTGCTGCTATATCTGGTTCTTCATCATTGTAAATGTTCTCTGCCTAAAGACACAAAATATTACAAGTGGTAGACACAACTGTTCTTAAAGGATCTTCTACACTTTACACAGAAAAAAACACGGTGATAAGAAGAAAACACAGATATCACTCCTGCCTCAAAGGGACCCTCTCCCTGCCTTTTCTGAAAGGGTAGCCAAATTCAGGAATGCACATACAGTGGCTAGACTTTAGCAGTTGTCTTCTTGTGTTGTTTTATTTCAGCAGGATAAGCCTAAGCCATTTAATTCCTTACCACGAACATTTTGTTGTTTGGACTTATCTCAACCTGAGTCTGAACACGCAACACAAGTTAAAGAACAGGTATTAAAAACTGAAAGCCTGACGTGACGTTCATTTAAGTCTGCTACATTTAACTCGTTATTCCCAAGTGATTTTATTCTACATTCATAAGATAACCGGTCAAATTCCTGAAATGTAAAATAATATAGGAAGTAATAAAATAACTGGAGAGTTAGAAGGCATCTTGCTTCACAGTCAACATGCAGGGGTGGAAAAAATAAAAAAGAGTAAATCTTGGCTAGTATTGGATGTAAGTTTGCAACTGCCACATTTATTCTTACTATTAACTAGTACCTAAGACTCGGAGCAAAGATTTAGAGAGCAGTTGCATCTATTCAGGTTGGTTTAGTCTGTTTTCTTTTGAAAGCCTTACTCTCCAATTTAACAGTGTAACAAGTACAGGGGACAGGCTACTTTCAGCCACTGAAGGCACAAGCTGCCCTAAGAACAAGCCATTTCAGTTTCATTTATGCAACAAACTTCAGAGCAACACAAGAGCTGTTGTGACACTCACCATTTGCCAGATCTGCATGATGTTGTCCTCCGATACAGAACAGATTACCCAAGGCTCATTAGGATTCCAACTGAAGTCTGAAATTTTGGCAGTGTGTCCTCCATGAATAAACTGTTAAAAAACCCGCAAGCTCCAGTTAGCCATTTCACCTCTAGAGACAAAGCTGTTAAAACTCAAGATTCAGAAGTTAAATTCATTATGTTGACTACAGAAAGAAGAACAGCTTGCTACTAGAGGGTGACAATACAGATGTAAAGGTGTGTGTGAAACAGCGCGTTCCATTCACTGCTTATGGACACAGATGCAATTGCTGAGGCAGCACTTAAGCCAAGGGTTCATCTTACTGTAGCAACTGACATCCTCAGAATGGTGCTACTTCACGTAAGGTTGGCCTGTGAAATGCAGACATATTTTATGTCTATTACCTCATCTAATTAAATGAGCACTTAGACACAGGAAATGACGGAGAAACCAAACCATAAACATTTTTAATTGTTTCCTAAGGAAGCAAAACAAAACGTAAGCCTTTGCACTTTCTGCATCAGTAACGTTATATGGGACCTAACTGATCCAACGCAAGATAAACAACTTGAGACCTTGGCTTTATAGGCATTTAGCTATAAAAGAGTACAGACAAGCACATGGCCAAACCGTAAATATGTTCAACAATAAAGATGTTTAAGTAATGTCCAGAACAGCTGTAAAAAAAATTACTGCCCTCAGAACTGAAGAGAGGATGTCTACTGCCAAGTTAGAGCAATGGACTGAAAACTGGTGAAGAGATTTAAGAACTGCTGCAGTTTTAGTAGCACAGCCATAAGGCATCATACTGCCGTACAGCACGTCAGCAGATTGAAACCTGAACAAAAGCGTACCAGCAGCTCAGGAGGCCCATCTTCTGCGTCCTCTGCAGACTGCTCTTCTCCGATTTTACTGTAAGGAAGTAGTTTATACTTTTTATTAATAATGAAAATTACATCCTATATCAGCTTAACAGTTCCTAGCCTTTGTTTCCAGTATTTGGTTTTCCTCCCTGCCAAATAACTACAAGCCTCAGGTATAAAACATCAGCTGTTTGGCGTTATCATTACTGAAAGGGAAATCTAACTTGTGAAGCACATGGAGGCAGAAATCACTTATTACTGAAGACAACAGAAAACAATTCTACCAGCAAGAAACCTTCACAGACAAGTAACACTAGAAGTACTGCACTGCTTCTACTGCATGTCCAGAAGACCAGGTCCAAGGTAAGCAAGCAAGGAAGGACACAGAACAGCACAAGTGTAGTTTACCAAATAAAGCAAGTCTGCACCTTTTTTTTTTTCTCCTATATATTCATATATACTAAAAGAAAGGAAGTGTTCTTCACCTCAGATCCCATACGTTAAGCCGACGATCAGTACCACTTGAAGCAAGAATTGTTTCATTATGAGGAGACCAGTGAACCTATCGAGAGAAAACAACTTGACTGATGCAAAGTTACTGATTTCTAAAAGCATATCCTAGATAACCAGCAGACGGCCACTAATTTTCAACAACTATACTCAATACATCAGTTCCTCCCAGTACAAAGAATACCCTATAGCTCAAATAGAGTGTTTTCAAGTCTTAAGATTACTCAAGTTGAACAGCCAACATTATTTCATTGTTACAGATTTACTGTATCACGAAATGTATTTGTCTAAAATTTACTGTTACTTGCACCTACTAAATAGGCAGAGTTCACAGTATTAGATTTGAACCCAAGTCCTCCCTACAGCAGGACATTTTAGAGAAACCTTCTACCTGCGCTGAAGGTACTTGCAAGCAATAAACTGACTACTTGCTTCAGAGTCAAGTGGGGAAAGAAACTACGTGGTACTCTCTGTATTTGTTGAGCCAAAGTTCGCTATTTAACGTTGAATAGACTTACTTATTGTAGTTGGCCACCACATGAAAATTTGTGTGGTTTTGTCCAAATCAATACTCTTCTAGGTTTTTTTTCTACAGCTTGTGAGAAAAGTTTACCCACCTGAAAAATTTCATCTTTATGCGACTCAAAAGAATGGAGTTTCAATTTTAAGTTTCGAAGATCCCATAGAGCCACCGTCTGGAAGAAGTAACAAGAAATCTTTCTTACTATAATGCCTATAAAATTATCATGTAGAATACTTACGAATTCAAAGTATACACAAATAAAAACCTTGTCAGCAGAACCAGTTGCTAGAATGAACTCGCTGTAAGGATTGAAGGACAGACAGTTGACCTCAGCTGTATGAGCATCTACAGAGTGACTTGGTTTGGACGTGGTATTAGATCTTGTGTCCCAACTGTTGCAGCAAAGGGTTTGGGGGAGGGTGAGGGGCAGGGAAGAGAGAGCGAGAGTGAACAAACATTAATTTTCACGGGAGGTTCTTTTTCACTACACTACACATTAGTTCAAGAGACTACATTATTACTAAACCCAAGTCTGAAGCTACAGTCTTTATGCCATTACCTTTCAGTATTTTTTGTCTGTTGCATGTGAGCAGTTTGCACCAGGAAGCTGACATACATATTAATTACATCTTATTTTCAAATCATGTGAATGCATTAAATCACATGGAGATTTCAGTGATTCTGCAGCATTACCACAGTTGATTGCACTAGAGAGCTACATTAGACCATTTCATAATTAAGATTTTTTTATCCAACTGCTCTGAACTGGTCCACTGATAGCACACAGCAGACACTACCCAGAAACCATTTAACCCCAACTTACATCATAAGCTTCTGGTCATCTGCCACCGATCCAAACAGAGATTCATGGAGCAGATGCCACGCCACGTCTTCTACTACTGCAGAGTGTCCAGTAAAGATTGCTTTCGCATCAACAATTTTGCCTTCTTTTGGTCCAGCACTTACATCCCATAAACACACAGTCTGTAAGTAAGAGTCATGTTCTATTGTTACAGACTCCGAGTGTATTATCTTTCAAATAAATAATCACATTCTACATAAAAACAGAGAGATGACACTCCTGAAGCAGTTCTTTGTTTTTGAAGAGGAACGCTTAATATGCCCTAAGTGAGAAGTGCGCCAAGTTATTAATTCTGCAAATTCAAGGCCCAAGGATTCTTGATAAGGTCACAGAAGCAATTTACACTTTTAAAGCCCACAAAGAAATTTATAAGCTATTAGTTCAATTCATCTTTGAGAGTCTTACTAATTTATGGTCTCAGACCCAGGCCAGCTTAAAGGGTTGTTATACAACAATTTCTTCCAGCAGACAACTATAAAAACATTCTGTTCTTAATTGTTACATAGAACTGGTTGTTGATTACAGCCTGAAGTCAAGTGACAGCCTTTAGAAATATAATTACAATATGTGAGGGCTTCCCCACATAACAGTATACAGCTACACTAACCCAGTTTTACCTCTAATTATCTATCACAGCATAAATTAGGATGGGTTATTTGGTTGTGGTTTTTTTTAAATAGGGGAAAAGATGTGGGTTTTACATGATCATCTGATGCGCTGAGAAGATGTCCACTCAAATTTGAGTTCCATGATAAACCATAGCCTTCCTTCTGGTGCCCTCTTAATCTAAGGTCAGGATTACACTCTCCACTTGGGTCTGAAAGAGAGGAAATGCCTTCCATTTAGCTTCACCTTGTACATCAATCCATAAGAGCATCATTATCACTTAAGAACTTTGTTTCCATTACAATAATCACATTTTATACATCAGCCTCTTCGAAGAGCACTGCTTCTATCAGGATTCTCTTATGATATTGAATATAGCCAGGCAATTATAGTCAACGAAGATATGGGCCTTCTTATTTGGATTCCAGAGCCTATCACCTCTCTTCCCAACTACAGTTAAATACAAGTTCATCCCTCAATGACAAGAGGCATTTTGCTTAAATTCAAGCGGTTTGACCCACCTGGTTTTGAAGGATGCTTAGTGTAATCAAATACCAACACATCAGCAGATGGTGTTTTTGTAGCAATGATACAGGGATTCTGTGGCATGTAACGAGCACGGTTTACTTCACCTTCATGGTTAATTTTGATCTCTGTTTCAATTTTGCCGGTCACAGATCCAAAGCCACCAAACTCTACATTTGTCAGAAAAAAGTCAAGTTTAATCATATCAACTATTTTAAGCAGGTGAAAACAGCATTTCACATCATATCCCCCACTCTAAGAAACAGTGGTAAGCATCGTATTGTGAAGCTTATGAAAGACTAGCATCATGTAACACACCAGCACTAATGCTTTAGATACTTTGGATCCTCTATGACACAAACTCTTTCTGAGCTTTAGTCTCTATTTGAGGTAGATAACGTATCAGTTTTCACCACAACTGACAGAGCTGGCAAAACTGCTATAGGGATTGTACATCATGTTACCTAAGTTCTTCTAAGTCTCCTCTTTTTAGTCACAATTAACAACCTAGAATTAGTGTAAATTGAAAAGTATATATCAGCTTTAGTACTTAACAGAAAGTTAGAATACCATTAGACAGAACACTTATTAATGCTACTTCTAAAATATAATTTAAGAATGCACGCACTACCCACCTCCTTTCTCACTGTCATACTGAGAGGCATCAAACTGGTCATCATTGGGAATCTGGACTCTTGCAACAACCAGGTGGTTCTGTTCATCGGATGTGTGGGTTCCCAAAACCAGCCAGTGTAGAGCATAATCCTTTCCTTCTGGCCTGTTTAGAGTAACAAACACATGGAATAAAGTTATGTGCTTGGTTCCAGAAGTTCAATAGCCAGCATCAATAACACTCAAGATCCAAACTTCTTCAGGGAGCTAGAAAAGAGAGACTCATTTAAGCAATCCTTTCCTTGCCACAAGAGACTTGTGCAATAAAGTGAACCAGACTCTGACATAAGCAAGCCAAAGAATGTAAGTCAGTAAACACTACCACTATGGCTTGAAAGGGACAATTACAATTTGCACAGTAGTTAAAGGTGACATTAATACCTACTTCTATCTTTAATTCCCCTGGCAGCAGCATAGCATTGAATTAAAAAACAAACAATATGACTTTCTGTAAAACACAAATACCGAGGACAAGTGGCAACCTATTTTAGTTACTCCTCTTAGAAGATTTACCGGTTAATATTTTATTTCAGAAGCTCATTTTTTATAACTGCACAAATCCTAGCTAACTAGAATAAAATTTCTCCTCTGGTGCTTAAACGCAGCATTTAGCAATAATTGAAAGGCTAGATGGACACTGACATTTATCTGTGAAAGGAAAAATCTGAACAGTCAAAGCCAAGCAACTTCTGCATTCTTGAGAACAACAAACTGATTATGCTGTTTGAATCCAAGCAAACAGGAATCATTTGGGCAATCATAAATCACCACAGGTATTACTACACCACTTCTAAGCCATCATCATACATTTTGAGGGGGAAAGAAAAATATGAAACAAAATAAAAAACACAAAACAAAACACACAATGCACACACACTTACTTGCATCAGGAACAGGTGTCCCATCATGTCAGGTGCCATACAAAGAGACAGTCCTTGCCTTAAATGGCTTACATATTTTGACACTGGATAATTGGAAATACCAGGTTTTAAATTGAATATTAAGTCAATCTGCAAAATATGAGGCAAGCAGAAGTGTTCCTCATCAGGGCTCCACAGCCTCACATCCCCACTTAGTTTTCTCTATGCCATGACTAGTTAGCTCGCATCTCAACATCTTCCCCAAACATTCTGGTATATAAAATTAAGCGATCGTCTAACCACCAAGTATAACATCATATATATAAAGTGAAACTTTAAAGAGGAAAGAGACCATCCTCTGATTATTGCATGAACTTTACACGCAAGATATTTTAAAACCTAGCTCTATCCAGTTTACAACAACATGAGGGACCTGGTTCTTGTCCACTACCTCGATGGAGCCCTCAGTGGTTACTGAGACAATTTAAGCTCTCTAGTAGCTGGCACATGAACAGAATCTATCCCCACCTTCAAAAATATTTAAGAAATTAACCAGTGAGCCCACAATTTTCAGGGGGAGGTGGAAGAATGGGAAATTATGATGTATGAAATCAATAGTGAGCCAGGGACAGAACCAGGACATGAAGCACCAGTCTTAACTTAGAACAACAGTCTCTGAAATTAATCCAGGCTTAAAACAAACCAACAAAAGTGGAGACATACTATAGCTTCTACAGAATAGTTATCTGTAGTGCACATGAGGAAAAACAGTCTTCAAGAAAAAGCTAATTTGGTACGTACATTTCTCTGATCAGATTTAATTACAGAAGAGTGTTAGGTCTCTTATATATCATTAAATTGAGAAAGGTTTCTCTCCTTACACCTTCTACTACCTCACATCTACTAGGCTAAGCTAGAGTTCTGTAAAGTATCAACTTGTGACTTTTTTCCTCAAAGCTCCTGCATACCCAAAGGGTTTTTAAAGCTCACAAAGAGCAGCCTAACAGAAATTATTCTCATCTTTCACGGTTTTTATCTTCACATTACTTGGCAGACGTGGTTAGCAGAGACAGAAAGAGCAGTGGAACAAGCAATTGCGCACAGCCTCGGCTCCTGCTTTGCAAACTAAGCAACTCAGCAGCTAAGCCCTCCGCCTCCCTAAGACCGTCATTCCAGGCCTCTCTTCCCTTCTCTCACCTGGTCACGTCAGGCAACCACTGCACGGTGAGGCTGGGCCACTCCAGCCCATGTGTCATCACCAGGTCGTACAAGAAGGGGGTGTTTTTGTTCCAGATCTTGTACTCCTCGCTGATGACGCGCTCCTCCACCGTGTCCTCCAGCACTGCGGGAAGGGGGGGGAAATGAACCGGGGGCTCCCGCCACGGGCCGGAGCTACACCGGGGAGGGGGCAGGGTGGGAGAGGGGGGTCCCGGGCGGCTGGCGGGGGGACAACTGCAGCCGCCCCAGCCCCGCTGCCATCCCACCGGAAGCTCCTTGGAGAGGA
>VXBO01002070.1:10364-34784 GCA_013400135.1 Rhinoptilus africanus
CCGAGGGTGCCGGAGCGGCCAGCGAGGGAACGGGCGTCGCGCTGCCAGCCCGGTCCAGAAGCCGCCTCACGGCAGCCGGAGCGAGCTCAGCTCGCATCGCGGGGGCTCGGGCGTGGGGTGCGTTTTAGGCCTCCGGGTTTGATGAGCGTGATCCGCTCACCAAAATTTTGCCGCTGCCCCAAAATCCCAGTTTAGCAGCAGGGCGTGAGTGAGGCCGAGAGGCTGCTACGCGAGCGGCAGGGAGCCAGGCACACCGCAGCGGCCTTAATAACGAGTTTGTGTGCGTGGACGCTGCCCCCGGGGACAGGCCCGCTCGTCGCAGAGCGCACTGGCCCCGGGTAATTAATTTCACGGGCGGTGGTGCTACGGTCGGGGTGTTGCCACACACCAAAAACTGGGAAGCACTCCCCTCGGTGCTGCTGGAGAAGATCAGAGTACCAAAATGCTACCCGCGAGTATCCTTTATACTCTTCTTCCTTGCAAAGGGATAAAATAAAAACTCAGAATTCAAGATGTGGTCAATAAAATCCCCCAAAACACTCAGCAGCGGGTGAAGAACAACAACATTCTTCTGGCCCTTCTCTTTTAACTTCCCTCCTTGTTAGTGCTGCTCTGAGGCAGATTTACTGAATAGGGCATCTGTCATTGCACATTGGAAGTAGAAATTAGGGAACAGGAGTAGTTTTATTATTACTTAAATCATTCATTAGTTTTCATGAACAAAACCCAGGGTACATTCAGAAAGGAGGGACAGTGAAGTCAATAAGAGGGAAATGGGAACAAATTACTTTCTGCAGAAGCATCCAAAATGCAAGATACCTCTTGCCACCGATGAGAAATTACAGTAATTTACCCATTAAAAGGGAGAAGAACAATCCACGTCTTTAACATCAGTTTAAAAATGATCCCAGCATGAGTGAAGACTAGAGATCAGCCTCATGGAAACAAGCAGAGGCAGCTACACCCAGGAGACTTGGGGGAACCCAGAGGGGTGAGGGGGAGAGGGGCTGTGCTCAGCCTTCAGCGCAGGGGCAGCGCAGGCTCTAACCACCACAGCCTGTCTCTCTGATCCACGCTCCATGGTACATGGAGGTTTAGGACTTTGGCAGTAGAACAGAAATTTATTGGAGATGTAGTAGCTACCAAGCAGCCTGTCTGCATTTGATGCAAAATGCTGCATTTAGCAGCGAAGAATGGCAGTTGACCTATGTTTGGTATGTCTTAACTAATAAACCCTAAATTATGTTAAAAACGTAGCTAAGCTATTAATCGCACTTCACAGTTGGAAATCATAGAATCACAGAATGGTTTGGGTTGGGAAGGGACCTTAAAGATCATCTAGTTCCAACCCCCCTGCCCTGGGCAGGGACACCTCCCACTAGACCAGGCTGCTCAAAGCCCCATCCAGCCTGGCCTTGGACACTTCCAGGGATGGGGCAACCACAACTTCTCTGGGCAACCAGTTCCACTGCCTCACCGCCCTCTAGTGAAGAAATCTATAAGTAAAAATGGTTACAGAGGCAACAGCTGAATAGTTACTATTTTTCATCAATGGTGCTGAAGACAACAGAATGTTGCTTTATTTTATAGAACAAATGCATGTTTGAACTATTTGTTAGTTGCAATTAGCGCATGGAAGACACTGAACTGCATTATTGAATCCTCAGTTCATAATATCAGTCAATCTTACAAGAGTTTCAAATCCTGTTGTTGTCTAATAGGGCCAGTGGTATTGTCTGACTACTTTGGCGAGTGACACAGCTTCTTTTAAGCAGTCACGCACAAATCAAACGTACGTCTTTGCCACCATGCCTGCCCAGGCTTTCCATTTTCTGTTTCAGCTATCACTAACCGGAAGACCATTTAATTTGACTGCTTTCCATTCAGCTTGAATGAACAGCGCTTGCCACAGGTAACAGCCTTAACCAGGGTAGATCCTTCTGGCAGTTAATAACACTTTCCGTCAGAATAATGGAAATGGAGGCAGTTAGGAATTGAGTTAGATTCTCCCGAATCTCCCTAAACATTCAAAGGAACTTTTTGCCTCCAAATTGCATGGACTTTACCATGTTGTGACTTAGAGTCTTCAGATGAATTCTTGCTTCAGTATTAAATTCAGGGAGCTGAATCCTGGATCACTAAGGCTCATATGCTTTGAGCCCTAGAAGGAGAGGAAACTAGCTCCATAGTGGCTATCTCAGCTAGAGATAGTGGCAGGAGAGAGAAGAACATGCAACTGACTAAGAGACAATGTTTTTAATTTCCCTCTGTGAGGACTCTCTTCATGGGCTGAGCCTTCTATGGTCTGGACTCCAGTTTTTCAAACAAGGAATGCAGTTATGGAAAATGTTCATGTGAGGCTGGAGAGTCAGGGGCTGGTAATAGCAGCTGAAGGTTGCAGCGTGGGGAGGAAGGCTGAGGTAGGCAGCCAGGTCCTCAAACAGGAAGCCTTCCCCAGTGAACCGATGCTTTTTTGGCCAGAGAGTTGAAAAGCAGAAATCTTTTGGTGAAGAAGCTAAATAACTATATATTAATCTTCCTCTCAAACCTGCACAAATTGGAATTAAAGTTACGCATGGCTTACTTATTCCAAATGGGAATCTTGTCAAATTAATTGGAAACTGCAAAATAATCCATTACATATTAGTGCACGAACAAGTGTGTTAACAGACACAGAGCCTTGATCATACAAGATGCGTTACCAGCTTGCCTTTGGCAATGCTTATGAGTTGTTTTGGTATTTGCTGCCAAGTATGTGTCTGCTCCTGCAAAGTGCTGAGGCTTTCCTCCAGTGCTGGAGAGTGAAGACTGAACCTTTCAGAGTCTGTGTGTTGTTACAGAGCGTTGATCACTTAAACCTCATATACTGGATAAAATAAATCTCTGTCAGGCTTCCTGCTTTTCAGTGACCTCTCTTAACTCTCTCTGAAGGGTGATTACATGGCCCTTTGAAGGATCAAGCCTGTGTGAGCATTTGGGTGGGATGCTGTTTGTGCCTTTTCCTGTAAACAGCAGCATTTTTTGCCACAGCTTACCTGGAATATGGTGGGGAAAATGTGTATGAATTTTGTAAAAACAATAAACAAAATTGTCCTTCCATGATGTCACGTAGGGCTTGGCTAATTTATAAGCAAAGGGAGGAATTGTTCCCTAACCTTCCACAAATTTTTGCAGACTCTGCTTAGGATCTGCAAATTGAGTTGGATTCTAATGGGCTGCTAGGACTAGCACTAGCTTTGGTGAACAAAACCTGAAACACCTACATATCAAAATAGTTGGTGACCAGCACAGTTCTCTTCTCCTTGCTAGCAGTTATACTTGCACACAGCTAAGTTTTGTTTTAATTTAAATCCACACACTAAAAAACCTAGTATTAAGTGCCTTTCTCCCATTGAGATTGTAATGGAAAAGGCAATTTATAAACAATACAGCTACCAAAGAAGGCACATCGTCGACTCTTAGGTTGGTTATTTGCAATTCGTCAGCATGGTCTTATCTGTGACCACACATCTAAAACATATCCTTTGATTCCCACACTTTGTAAGGAAAGCAATTATCCAAGGCTGTTGTTCATCACTTGCAGTATGTGTAAAATGCACGATAAATTAGTTTTGAAGTAAAAGAGTGACTTGAATCATAAGCTTTATTTTATTAAGCTATAGTTCCTTCAAAGTGAAGCATGGGATACTGCATTTTCATTTCAGTAAAAAAAAATCTGTCTCCTGCATTCTCAATTGTATGTCACATCATGCTTCAAATCACCTGATACACTTATGAAGAATTATATGCACTTACTAATTTTCAGCTTGAAGACACATATGCTGATTTATTACGCTGCAAAGAATTAGCTGGCTTGCTGACGCTTATGCCTCTTATACATTACGCAGACCTGATGGATGTTCATAGCACAACTCTGCAAATAGGTGTAGGTATTACTGTGAATGACCACCTCAATCAGAAAATTGTTTAAAGAAAATCAAGTTTCATATGTCATGGTTTAACCCCAGCTAGCAACTAGGACCATGCAGATGCTCGCTCACTTCTCCCCCTCCCCAGTGGGATAGGGAGAAGAATCATCAAAATAAGGAAAACTTGTGGGTGGAAATAAAGACAGTTTAATAGCAAAATTTAAAAGTTTAAAAGCAAGCTGAGGAATTAATTCACTGCTTCCGATGGACAGGCAGGTGTTCAGCCATCCCCAGGAAAGCTGGGCTCTATCACACGTAATGGTTACATTGGAAGACAAATGCCATCACTCTGAACGTCCTTCCCCTTCCTTCTTCTTCCCCCAGCTTTATATACTGAGCATGACATCATACAGCATGGAATATCCCTTTGGTCAGTTGGGGTCAGTGTCCCAGCTGTGTCACCTCCCAGCTTCTTGTGCCCCCCCCAGCCTACTCGTTGGTGGGGTGGTGTGAGGAGCAGAAAAGGCCTTGACTGCTTAGCAACAACTGAAAACAGCAGTGCGCTACCAACACGATTCTTATCCCAAATCCAAAACAGCACTGTACCAGCTGCCAGCAAGAAAGCCAAGTCCATCCCAGCTGAAACCATGACAGCACAAAAACTCAAAATTGCCCACTGGAAAAGTAAAGCAGCAGCCTCAGCATTTATTCCTCTCTAATATACTTGCTATCATTGCATAGCCTCAGTAGCCTGTTTGGAATAAAGCATCATTTTCATCAAATGTGCAGATAACAAAAGCACAAGTCAGTTTAACTGATGCAAACATCCATTCAGAATGTCTTGAACTGCAACCGTGTTTATTTTTCCCACTGCTCATCCACTATTTCTTTGTATTTACCTAGTGATTATTATCTGCCCAGTATAAATCACACCTAACCAATACCCTGCTGTCACAGAAAATCTCGAGCTGTGGCAGTGTAGCAGTGTCTTGGACTTTCTTGTTCTGTGTGGCGTGCAGTTTGGCCTTTGTCTAACGACAACATGTCCCTGGCAGTTCACTTCTAAATAGGCTTGGCTGTGTTTTGTCCTGATATGCAACGTATGTATGCTTCATAGCCATGTGCAAATGATAGCTTTCGCTTTGCAGTGAATAAAGTACACTTCTAGGAATGTCAGTACTTAGGGGAAGGCGTGACTCACTCAGATTATATTCAGCATTGTAGACAAATACTCCTCTTGCTCCCAGAGAAGCAGAAGAGTGCTCCCACCCACTCTTCCAGGTGGGATTGTTCCCACTATTGGGATGCTGTAGTGGCAACTCATGATATGCATGTTTTGGATAACTAGCGCTGTTTATCGCACTTTTGTCTAACCATTGTAGCTTGTATTGAACTTAGTGCTGCAAAGGAGAAGGAATCCTGTGGCAATCTTGAGCATTCCTCCTAGTATTCAGGAATATACAGTGTTTTACCTTTGATGTAGGTTATGTTTATGTTGGAACTTACAAACTAAGCTTGTTCTCATATAACAAGCCCTCCTCTTCCCCTCCTGAAATAACATTATCACTGCACACATAAATCCACCCCTGCTGAACACTTCTTTATTGCTGGCCATGGACATGGCAGCATTCCCTCAACACCTAGGCTTGCTGGGCTATTTCCGTGCTTTGCAGTATTTGCTTAGCATTTTCTATGCATTTTTTTAATAATTCCATATAGAATGGCAGGTAAATTCTTCGAGATGTAGATATCAACATTCACATAACTGGCTTGATATGCTTTTATTGATTTTGCACAGAGCAGTGGACCTGGTGGAATTACTGAGGAGCAGGGGGCCTGTGTGAGTAGTTTTTAACAGGTCATCTTATGAATCAGTGCTGCAATATTGTGCTGCTTTGCATGCTATACATATCCAAGAGGATTTCAGATGTGCCTTCATTGTATAGTCTGCTGTAGTTCTGCAGCCTAGTGGCCTGGACAGTTTATTGCCCATATGCAGAGTTTGTGGACCTATAGGATATTAAAAGAAACGGCAGAGAATATTTTGCTTGGCAGAAAATACTTTGGCTTTTTGACAGAAGTATCAGACATGCAAATTTGTTCAACAAACAATCTATTCTCCTAAAGGTACAAATGCTTAAATGCCTGCCAACAGGGGGATTTTCAGTAAAATGGAAGGAGACATCTGAAGCTTCCAGCACGTGGCTCAGTGGAGTTCCTCTTTGCTTGTTGCCCTGGCGTCCCTGCTTGTGATCTCAGAGGAACTTGAGGAGCAGGAATGGGGTAGTGCCATGCCTGTGCATGGGTCACAGGAACTAGAGGAGACTGTAATCCAGAAGCTGCTGTTTTCAGTTGTGTGGAAAGGAGTGGAGGCAAACTGCTGCTCTCAGTGATGTGCCGAAGTATCGTGAAGCACAGGAAAGTCTAAGCCTTCCGTGCTAAAGGAGGTGAAAGGGAGATGTTTATTATAATCTGTTTCCTCTTCATCTTCCACTCTGGGGATTAAAAGCCTCTGCAAGTATTCAGTGAAGGAAAGTGATATCTGCTCTTGCCTTCTAATCCTTGGGAATGTCTCTCCCCACCTTAGCTGCCTGGCCTTCTTTTTCAGAGACTTCTCTGAGGTTACCATATGGTTTCTTTCTTTGTTCTTCACTCTTACTCCTTTGAGACTTGAAGCAATTGATAACAGCATTATCTTCTAGGTTCTGGATATCTCAGAGGTGAATCCACTGAGACAGGAACCGTGCCAAGCAGTTTTAGCTCACTGATGAGTTTCTGTGGTAATGAAGATTTTTGTTTGTTCTGTTTGATTTAGTCATTGTGTCAGGACAACCTCAGTTGCAGTCTTCAGAAGCTCTAGAGATCTTGGATTTTATATGCTCTCTTCTTTCCAAGTGTTTTGAGTACTGAGAATCACAGTACTGCACCCAGTATGTAGTAATGTGTAAGTGTTAGGTCAAATGGCTGTACGGCTTTTTACTTTGGGAGGCAGAGGCTGGGGCCAGATTAACGGTGGGGTCACAGTGTGTTAGGGACATCATATAAGGGAAGAAGGAACAGGCAGATAGAAGATATGCTGAGACCAGGTTAGTGCCTGTTTGCATTTCTGCAGTCAGTTCTAAAACTGGTGGGTACCCAAGAATCTTAGGAGTATCCAGCAAATAAACTTCACTGCTGTTTATTCTAGTTACTCCCAGTGGTGTCTGCAGCTAAGGCAGCATAGCCATGTGTTCAGAAATGGGAGAAAAGAAAGACAGCAGCACTGTCCTGTCAGGTCAGAACTGTACTTGAACATGTTCTGCAATTAGCAGTTTGTCTTACATTCCCTATGGGCCAGTTTAGAGTTCATCATGCTGTTAATGCCATTTTGTGATATGTTTCAGAACATGTTTTTATGAACAGCTGAAGCCAGTCTAAGACCATAATAAAGCTAAAAGGAGTAGACCTGGTCTCCCCTCTTGCTAGCCACTCTTCTGCCCCTGCCCTTGTGTCAGCACCGCCATTCACATGGTCAATGGGAAGCTGAATCAGGTCCCCCGTCTAATTGATTTATTTTCTTTAGCAGAGTTTGTTTTCAGACAGATGATCAAGCTGAGCATACTCACTGCATGTCTTCCTGCCCTTAAACCTGGCATGAAGGGGAGCATGTGACCAAGGCCAAGAGTGGGGATGGCTCCATTCAGGCCCTGGTTTCAGATTAGTTTGCCCCAGGTGTGAGGTTGCACCACAGGCCATTCAAGTCAGTAGCGCTAGCAGTTCGCTGCTCACTGCCCTGTCTGGAGCGTTCAGTTCCCTGAACAGACAGCTAGTAGTATTGTCTCTCTGCCTCTTGTCTGTCTGCTGCAGATAAGGAAACTGAGAAAGAAGGGGAAAACTCCATTCACATGCTTTCATTTGCTGGCGCGGGAAGAAAGCTTTAAATTTCTACTTAGTTACTGGTATAGATGGGATATATAACTAGGACTTCACTGGGAGACAACTGAGCTAAATATGAGTACAGGGGCTTGTGACACCGTTCAGACCTTATTTGACATGCATTTAAAATACTCTTCAAAGAGGTTTTTTAAAGGAAAAAGGTTTTAACAAAATTGCTGCTTTGCTGAGAGGCAGCACAACTGGATCAAATTAAATAAAACCTGAATTTTAAAAGCATCTTGTGATTTGAAATACTGCAGAGCGCCTCTATAAAAGGTGTCTGAGACTAAGCATCCATCAACTGAGGAAATCCCTAACACTAGAGGCTTTAGAAAAATCTATGCTTTCACATTTGAACTATTTCTCCATACAGCTAGAAACATAATGTAAACAGGGCCTAAGCAACTTGGCCAAGGTGTTGTAGGGAATCAGAACTGCTGACTGCTAATCCTAGCTCAAGTTTCTAGTCACATGCCTGGACTGCTAACGTTTGGCTTTGTTGTTTTGTATTTTTCCTTTAGTCTCTGCCGTGAGGTACATTGGGGGAACAGTAGAGCCGTGAAGACTGTTAACATAACACCTCTACCCTCTCTGTTATGAAGGAGGTGGTTTTTGCTGAAGCTTAGGGAGACAAGTACAGACTACATGATAGCATATTTCTGTGTGAGAAGTCATTTTTGGCTATCTCTCACTTTAAAAAACATTGCACATGGGAGGTTAACGAGGGTGTGAATAACCTGGTTTCTTTTTCGGAAGAGTGACGCAGATGCAGTATGTTGGATGTCAGCATAGTTTTGTTATTAATTATGTGTTATCATTACATCTGCTTACCACAGTCACAGGCCACCGCTCTACAGCCACCACAGGGAGACGTCAGTTGTTGACCTGAAGGTCTGTCTTCCTCTTGGATTTTGAGAGTAAGACAGTTGGATACAGGAAGAGGGGACTGTGCAAGGTGACAATTATTGGTGAGCAAAATAAGCAGTTCTCATGGTTGCAACCTCCCTGGTAGCAGAGATAATATAGAATTTGAAAGAGGCACAAAGTGGCATTGTGACTGCTTATGGGAGAGCTGTGCCCAGGTTAAACAACCAAGTAGGAAAAAAAAGTGATAGATAACTTTTCAGATAATGCCTTTTTCTCTTTTTTTAAATTTAGGTTATCTCCCAAAAGAGTTGCTCCAGAACCCTGATTGTAAGTCTTCTGGAGCTAACATTAACATTTTAGCGTGGACCAGGAGTGAATGTGAATGTTTGAAGCAAATGCATTTGTCCCCACCTACTGTACATTGGTTTACACTGCACACTGTCACAGAGCACATGAATTGGATTCTTTTTGAGTGAAACTAAATCAGAAATATGTTCCATCTGCAAATGAGGGAATCAGACACATAGAACCGGACAAGTCTAAAATAATTTTTAAAAATCCCACAGATATATTTAGCATAGAGTCAAGATCCTCGAAACCAATTGCTTTGCTCTTGCATGGTACTAGTGTACCATGGTACTAGTGTAGACAGAAATTATCTTGTTTCTTTTATTTCTTTTATTGAAAAGAATACAGCTTTTTGCTAGGCTTTCAAGTGCTTTGTGCTTATATTTCTTAAGTATGCTTATGTCCTTTCATTTGTAATGACTCAGTGGCATTTGCTCAGGTAGTGTTATATGTTTTGCTTAGTATTTGCAGTGAAATTGAACCTATTTCAGGACAAAGGTTCTAGATTCAGGACAAAGGTTCTAGACTGGAGGATCAAGTGAGGGATCAGTTAGGTCAATTACATGTTCACAAGTCCATGAGCCCTGATGGGATGCACCTGAGAGTGCTGAAGGAGCCGTCAGAAGTCATTGCTGGGCCACTCTCCACCATCTTTGAAAGGTCCTGGAGAACAGGCGAGGTACCTGAAGACTGGAGGAAAGCCAGTGTCACTCCTGTCTTCAAAAAGGGCAAGAAGGAGGACCCAGGGAACTACAGGCCGGTCAGCCTCACCTCCATCCCTGGAAAGATGATGGGACAGTTTGTTCTGGGTGTCACCTCAAGGCATATAGAGGAAAAGGCGGCTATCAGAAATACTCAACGTGGATTCACCAATCCATGTCTGACTAATCTGATCGCCTTCTATGATGGTGTGACTGGATGGATGGATGAGGGGAGAGCAGCAGATGTGGTTTACCTTGACTTAAGCAAGGCGTTCGACAGAGTCTCCCACAGCATCCTCCTAGGGAAGCTTATGAAGAGTGGGTTAGATGAATGGACAGTGAGGTGGATAGAGAACTGGTTGAAGGACAGAGCCCAGAGGGTTGTGATTAGGGGCGTGGAGTCTAGCTGGAGGTCAGTGATGAGCGGTGTTCCCCAGGGGTCAGTACTGGGCCCAGTGCTCTTCAATATATTCATCAATGACCTGGATGAGGGGATAGAGTGCACCCTCAGCAAGTTTGCTGATAACACAAAGCTGGGAGGGGGTGGCTGACACCCCAGAAGGCTGTGCTGCCATCCAGAGAGACCTGGACAGGCTGGAGAGCTGGGCAGAGAGGAACCTTATGAAATTCAATAAGGGCAAGTGTAGGGTGCTGCACCTGGGGAGGAATAACCCCCTGCACCAGGACAGGTTGGGGGCTGACCTGCTGGAGAGCAGCTCTGAGGAAAGGGACCTGGGAGTCCTGGTGGACAACAGGATGACCATGAGCCAGCAATGTGCCCTTGTGGCCAAGAAGGCCAATGGCATCCTGGGGTGCATCAAGAAGAGTGTGGCCAGCAGGTGGAGGGAGGTCATCCTCCCCCTCTACTCTGCCTTGGTGAGGCCCCACCTGGAGTACTGTGTCCAGTTCTGGGCTCCCCAGCTCAAGAAGGACAAGGAACTGCTGGAGAGGGTGCAGCAAAGGGCTACCAAGATGATTAAGGGGACTGGAACATCTCTCTTATGAGAAAGACTGAGGTATTTGGGTCTCTTTAGTCTAGAGAAAAGATGGCTGAGGGGGGACCTTATCAACACTTACAAATGCTTAAAGGGTGGGTGTCAGGAGGATGGGGCCAGGCTCTTTCCAGTGGTGCCCAGTGACAGGACAAGAGGGAATGGGCACAAACTTGAGTACAGGAAGTTGCACCTAAACATGAGAAGGAACTTCTTTACCTCAAGGGTGGCAGAGCACTGGAACAAGCTGCCCAGGGAGGTGGTGGAGTCTCCGTCTCTGGAGAAATTCAAAACCCGCCTGGATGGGTTCCTGTGCAACCTGCTCTAAGGTGGCCCTGCTCTGGCAGGGGGGTTGGACTAGATGATCTCCAGAGGTCCCTTCCAACCCTGTGATTCTATGATTCACGGGAAGCATCTTTAAGCTGAAATGTCATATTGAAGGTAAATCTCAAATACCTACACAGCATTTTGTCAGTGGCACATATGGAAACAAACAGTTAAAGATAGTGAAGGTCAGAAATTCTGTCTCAGGGGATTTTGACCTGAAATGTGAGAATTTTAAAAAATATGTTACAGGTTTTAACAGAACATTTGGAAACACTTTTCCTTCTTTCCCATGTGTGGCCATAGAGTCATTCATCAGTCTCTCCTCCCCACTTACTTGGCTCCACAATTGAAATATCTGGGGGCATTATACTGTTGATCTTGTATATGTTTTATTAAAGTCTAGTACATTTTCAGATCCTACAGAAGAGCCCAGAAGAGAAATATTCTGGTAACATATGGAACGCAAAGAGATGAAGTAGTGAGCAGAAATGTGGAAACCATTCCCCTATCTCCGTACACTCAGGGAGAGGGAAGAATTTACCACAAGTTGTTAAGGGGTAATGTAACACACTCTCACAACCAACCACAAGGAAAAGGAGGGCCCCAGAGAGGTGGAACCTGGTTCTTCCCTCAAACTTTCCTTGGACTTTTACAGCTACCAACAGCCTCTCCTGTGGTGCTGTGTCTTGGGACTTATATACATATGAGACGGTGGTCAGGGAGGGTGGTCACAGAAGAATCCCAGCTTCATTGGGACTGAACTCCTACAAGAATTGAGGACAATAAATTTTACCACCTGTCATCACAAATCCCAGGCACATTTATTCAGGAAAGCCTTTGAAATACAATATAAATAAGTAGCAACATAGGCACTTAATAGCAAGGGAAAAAAAAAGTCAAAAGTCATGCTAAAATTAAAAGCAGACTACCCTTCTCCTAAGGGATGAAAAATACTAAGCTGCACGTTACAAGTGTCAGGTCACTTTTGTAATTCCCTCCTCAAAGGATTTCAAAAATGTGCTATGAAGACAATAAAACTATTTTAATAGAAAAGAATCCTCAAAATACATTATATTTGAGTAGTATTTTCCTAAGCAATTGATAATGGCATTGCATGTTGTTCACATAACAATGCAAACCTAAGTCTGTGTAAAGACCTGTTCCAAGTGAGGTATGGCAGAATGTGGCAATATGCCATGATGCCTTTTTTTTTTTTTTTTCTGACATCAGCTTGCCTCTTTATTTCTAGGGTAACAGCAGCTTACAGGAAGCCTGGAAAAAGTGCCATAGTAGTTTTTGTTTCAGAGGAAAGCAAGCGATCAGCTGCTCCCACTGCAATCTCGCAAGTGCTGGGCAGCAAGCTGGTTTGGGAGTCATTGCTGTACAGGAAGGCACAGCACTATTCAGGATTCTCATTTCTTTGTATTCAGAATGCAGCAGGACCTAGATAATGCCTACCAGGTGATCTTTCTGCACAAGGGTCTTGGACAAGACTTCTGCTAACAGGGTCCTGTTTGATCACTTCAGAAATTTCTAACCAGCAAAAAGAATTTGTGTTAAAAGTAAAGAGAAAAAAACCAAACCCTTTTTGTCACAGTGGTTGCTGTCGTGCTAAGAGAAAAGAAAAAGAAGAGGAGACTCCTTAGAAATGTTAGTGAATATGCTGCATACCAGCTAACGTTTGGTTTATTGCATAGAGTAATGCTGAAATCCACCTAGGGGTTACAGCATGCTGCAAACTAATTTTCTCAGGGGAAAATGAAGGCTAGAAGCACTCACAGTATGTCTGTGCCTGCAGCAGGGTGAACACATACCTGACTGAACTTTACACCAGCAAGTGCTGTGGAGTTCTGTGGAAGTGGGCAATTTGCTGTATTTCTAGATTTTTTTAAGACATGAAATATCTAGGTTTGTGTGTGTGTGTATGCATTGCTTTCCACCAAAATTAAAGATGCTTACTGCAGGGGGGTTGGACTAGATGACCTTTAAGGGTCCCTTTCAACCCAATACATTCTATGATTCTGTGATTGTCCGTTTCTCCCCAAAAAGAAGCAGATGTGGAAAGGAATGTGGAAGAAACACAGCTCCCATAGCTAGAAGATCTGTCTCTTGTGATGTCCCAAGTTACGGTTTGTTTGCTGAAGGGTGAACTGTGAGAGAACTCCTGTGCTGTTTTGCTCAATAAAAAGACAAACCTGTTAATAAGTCCATCAGACAGTATTGTGCAATGAAAGACAGCAATGCTTCTTACCAGCATTTAGATTAGCAAGGAGAGGGAGGAAAGCAGTGTAGCAGAAAGATGAGGCAAGTGTTTGATGTAATCACTGTATTTTTCCCAGGCATCTTGTTTGGTAGCTTTCAGGCCAGCAAAGGTTATCCTCCTTATGACTGATCCTGCAACAGTGACTGGCAGTACTGGGGGTCTGATGTTAAAGCAAATGATATCCACTGCAGATGCTGTCTGTCAGGTTGTCAACAATTGATACAGTTAGTTCATTTTCTCTTGGTCTTCTGCTCTTGTTCTTCTCTAGATACCTTTCAGTAAGGACTCTTTCCACTTTGGTTCCGGCAGGAGGTTTCAGCTACATCCAGGGACTCTCTATCCTTCAGCACCTTTAATTAGACGTTCAGGGGTGTTCCTTTACTCAGGGACTCGCAGATGAAGCTGCTCCTTGTTTTAACAATGCAAAGAGAAAAGAAATGAAGAGTTAGCTTAAAAGTATGAAGTTTATACGTCCCATGAGCTAAATCAGTTGCAATCTTTTAATCTTAGAGACTTTAATGGGTTTCATGAGTAACAGTATCACCAGAACCAGTACTATGACAGTATCATCTCTGCCCTTTCTGGACCACTGAATGACACAAAGTGGCTGTCCCCCCTCTAACCTAATTCTCCTTTACTCCCTGTATCACAGAATCACAGAATAATGGAATTTCAGAGTTGGAAGGGACCTCTAGAGATCATCTAGTCCAACTCCCCTGCTAAAGCAGGATTTCCTGGACCACATTCCTCATGACTGCATCCAGATGGGTCTTGAAAGTCTCCAGAGAAGGGGACTCCACAACCTCCCTGGGCAGCCTGTTTCAGTGCTCTGTCACCCTCACCATAAAGAAGTTTTTTCTCATATTCGATTGGAACTTCCTATGTTCCAGCTTGTGCCCAGTACCCCCCATCCTGTCACTGGGAACCACTGAAAAGAGCCTGGCTCCATCCTCCTTAAACCCACCCTGTAGATACTTGTAAACATTAATAAGGTCTCCCCTCAGCCTTCTCTTCTCCAGGCTAAAGAGTCTCAGCTCTCTCAGCCTTTCCTCGTAAGGGAGATGTTCCAGTCCCCTAAGCATCTTGGTAGCCCTTTGCTGCACCTTCCTCAGCTCCTCAGTCATCTTTGTTGCCCTACACTGGACTCTCTCCAGCAGTTCCCTGTTCATCTTGAGCCGGGGAGCCCAGAACTGGACACAGTATTCCGATTGTGGCCTCACCAGTACAGAGTAGAGGGGGAGAATGACCTCCCTTGACCTGCTGGCCACACTCCTCCCTGTGCAGCCCAGAATTCCATTGGCCTTCTTGGCACATTGGTTGCTCTGGGATAATTTACTGCCTACCAACACACCCAGATCCTTTTATTCAGAACTGCTTTCCAGCAGGTCCACCCCTAACCTGTATTGGTGCCTGACATTCTTCCTCCCCAGGTGCAGGACCCTATGCTTGTTCTTGTTGAACCTCATTAGGTTCTTCTCTGCCCAGCTCTCCGGCCTGTCCAGGTCTCTCTGGATGGCAGCACGGCCCTCTGGGGTGTCAGCCACCCCTCCCAGCTTTGTATCATCAGCAAACTTGCTAAGGATGCACTCTGTCCCCTCGTCCAGGGCATTGATGAATATGTTAAATGATACTGATCCAAGTATTGACCCCTGGGGGACACCACAGGTTACAGGCCTCCAACTCGCCCCTGCTCCATTAATCACAACCCTCTGAGTCCTGTCACACAGCCAGCTCTCAATCTGTAGTGGCAAACAAGTTTTTCCACCATTCCCTGTAAAGAAACTCATGGTACATCTCAGCTTACCAGAGTACTGACAATCCGGGAGGTGATCCCAGAGATCTTGGTGCTGCATGGAAGTCTTGCTTTCAAGCGCATTACCTCAAGGGACATCATTTCAGTGTAAATAATGAAGTCAACTAAAGGTCATTTCACATGCCTGGATACTTGCCTTTGACCCAAGGCTGCTACTCCTGCTTTCCAACCAGTATTCCTCCCTATATGACAAAGAAGTTAGGGGAATGCCTCACAGCTTATGTGAAGATACAAAGCCTGTATGGTGAAGTAATATTTTTTATTAGTGTAACAGGGAAAAAAAAAGACAAGCATTCAAGCTCAAAGTTCTTTCAGCAGGTGACTCAGGGGACAAAGCCACTTTAATGATGATTAACATAAGTCTCATAAACACTTAACATTCCGAGATGTTTCTCTTTGCTGCGTATATTCAGGGGTGCAGATGTATTATGTCAGGTCAGCTGCAGAATAAAATGAAACCTGTCATACCTTTTTCCAAGTTGTCCAATTTCAATGCGCATCAAGAAATTTTAATAATGAGCTTCTAAAATCTATCCTTTGTTATTTTCTCCTAACATTAAGCACACTAGGTATTGACACTTTTTCAGTTATTACAGGTTATTGACAAGCTCAAACCAACACTCTGAAAGTAAAGAGTATTCAGTTCAAATTCCAACAAATCGTAGTCACAAACTGGAGTCACCCATATAGAAGAGATCTATCACTGAAAGACAATGATTTTTAGATTATTTTTTTTTTTAATTTCCTTGCCTGATGGAAAAAATTTTGTCAACTGGAGTTTGGAATTTGTCATCCTGGCTTGAATCAGTCTAGTAGAGCTCTGTCTTCAGCAAATGCATCTAGCCAAGTAATGTAGGATTGTGGAGCCAAAGAGAATAGTTTTTCTTTTATGACTCTTACGAATTATAGGTTTATTTGATTAGGTTTATTAGAGTGCCTTGTAACTAGTTAGTAGTCACCAAAATTACATAGCACTCAAAAAAATATTGGTGCAGTAACTAACTTGATCAGCTGCAGAGTTTAGCTCTGGATTTATTCCCTTTGGCATTGCAAAATTGTAGTTTAGGTGTTAGACACAAATTCAGTAAAAAAAGAGCTGCAACAATAAAAATTATTATTGACCAGCTCTTAGTTGTTGTCCTTCTGCCAGAGGTGAACACAACCACATTTTCCTTGTCCTCACCTCTTGAATCAGTAAAGCAAAATGGTCCTTCAGCCTTGTAACTGAACCCAAATTACTGCGAGAGGCAGTTGATGCTGAGCTTACAGATTTCATGTGATACTGGTTTAGGAACACTTAAACATCACTTGCAAGAGGTTTGGAAAAGATAACTGGGTCTGGGCAGGGAGGGGAGTAAGGATTGGCAATATCTTAAGTCACTGCAACCATTTCTTCAATGAAAAAGCACACCAGCCTTGGAATCCTAGTCTGCCACCACAGTAATTACCATGGCTTTTTTTTTGCCCTTTACAAACCCCTTGGAAGTGCTGATAAGAATATTCAGAATTAGATAGGCTGCTGACTTACATTTGTTCCAGCGGTATGGCCATTAGTCACTCAGGAGACAGTTTAAGAAAAAGTTTGGCGGTTCCACTGTATCAAAAGGAGATACTATTTGATTTTTGCCTTGAAAGGCACCTTTCAAAAAGTTGAGTTAGGAAATCTGTGTGAAGAATGCAAGGCTAGAAGTTCACTGATTCCAAGGTTTAACAGGTACTATTTTTTTCTCCCCCCAATTGTCAGTTGTTCTCAGTGAGAGGTAGAATGTGTAAAGGCCTCCCCAGGATTTAATAAATTATAATTGTCAACATCCTAAGGCCATGAAACACCTTCACAGAAACACAGCTAGGAGCAAAAACATTCACCAACAAAAAAGCACCAGACCAAAAGAACTTTTGAGTTTGAGTGAAAAAAGAGCTGCTATACTTCCCATTCAGCACTATATATGCACAGCATAAAATCCACAGAAAACTGAGGAGAAAACTCTTCCCAAAAACCTAGTACCTATCTTAATCTTCCACTGTATTTTTAACATGGGAACATTGCCAGACAGCATCACTTGGCAGCCTCCTATAGTGTTATTTCCTTCAACTAGACTGTCTGAAAAATCCAAGGAATGACTTTGCACTCATGCTTGTACCAAGGAAGCTGCAGGAAGTTTTCCATCCTTCCTTAGCGCAGTCAGTGGTACTAAGAGATGTATTTGTCAACAGCTTTGCAGTGCTCTTGGTATCGTGCCGGTTATCCTTGCTCCTAAGGTTTCTGCTGGCAGCGCTGTCCATGCTAAAACTGCTAACAACAGTGCAGCTGAATCACTGCGAGCAAAATTCTTTACACTGCACCAAGCTCGAAAGGACTTAAAATAGCAGTGATGCCCTGTCATCACAAAGTGTCTGCAAGTGGAAGAGATATCCTTAAGGCTAGCCAAAAGCTGCCCAGTGTGAACGGCTGTGCTTCTTATATCTAGCTGGGCTAGATAGTAGAGTTCTTTTTTCAATACAAAAGCTTTGTCTAGGAGGCTGCAGTTATTTGGAATATGCACAACAACACGCTATCAAGGGTGGAAATGGGAAAAAAAATATTCAGTGGGAGATTTTTAGGAGTGCTGTAGTCACACTATTCACCTTTCCTTCACCAGCTGTGGGAGCATGGTCGGGTGACATAGCTCATGGTGTCTCTATCCTGAAGGCAAAGACATAAATATAACTTAGAATCATAGAATCATAGAATCGGTGAGGTTGGAAGGGACCTTTAAGATCATCAAGTCCAACCATTAACCTACCCTGACAAAACCCCAAAAATCTACTTAAGTAGATATACTGAAGCTAACTTGCAGCTAGCTAGAGAGGCTGTAGAAGGTGTTGCCACATAGGTCAGTAGAGGCTGTGAAGCCTATTTAAGTATCCAGGTGAAAGTTTGCATAGCTGGCCAGCCCAAACTGCTACATCTTTCTCCAAATCATTTACACAGAAATTAACCCCAGACTGTCCCTGCAAGCTGCAGTCACACACTGATTGCAATATGGGCACATACTCTGTTTTACTCAGTACTTTTAGTGGTCAAGCTCTCTACGAGTTCATCAGAGCTGACTGGCAATCAGAAACTGTTTGTTGGTGAGGATTTTATATCCTTTCCCAAGGGAACTCTGTTGACACGGGGTTATTCTGAAACGATGTGGGGAATGAGAGTGCCTTTTTCAGCACTAGTTTATTCAACTTTGCTGGTGAGCAAGGCATTCTTAATTCTGTAGCAGTTGTTGTCCAGACATGGAGTTTCTCTGAAGAAAACTGCAGATTCTCCCTGTTTTACTCCAGACTCGTTTGCACGGTTCCCTGCTTGGAAGGAGGCAGCTCACTGTTATTTCTCAACCAGCTCCCCAGACGTTTTTAATTTCTTCATTAATACCTTAGTATGGCTTCCTCCATATAACTCCCCCTTGGCAAACCTCAACTGAAGGGCTGTGCCTCTTCTGCTGGCAATTCAGGACCATTCTTCTTCTGTAGGCCCTATTGCAACTTTTCTGTCTGTGCAATTTATTAAATACATCATTTGCTACCCAATTAAGACGTTTGCTTGCGCCCTTACACCTGCCAGCAGTAACATTTCTGTGCTATATGAGCTTTAGGGGCTTGCTTGAGAGCTGAAACCTGTTTCTGGGTCCGAGCAGGCAGGTATTTTGGAGGAGAGCAGCAGGCTCTGATCTCATTTCAGATCCCCACAGCCCTCTTCCACCTCCAGAAGAAGACCTTGTGCCTTCCACCCTCGTCCTGTGCTAGCCAGGGCCAGACTGGCACTCCTGCTCTGCGGCAATTAACCGAAGTGGCATCTCTTGTAATGCTGCCAGCATTATGAGACAGCAACAAGGACGATAAATGCCTGCAGTTTATGCTCTGCCTCCGGGAGAAGGAACAAGTATGCCAAGGATCTGGCTGGATCCTAACAAAGCCCTGCTTGGGCAGGTGGTGGCAACCCACAGCTCAGGAGCTGCACCCCCCCAGGGCACTGGCCCAGCTCTGGGGGACCCCAGACCACTGGCAGGGCCTCCCCAGGCACTGAGAAGGGTGTCCAGCACCACCTCTTACTAAAATATGGATAAAACACCTTGTACACTGCACTATGGGATTTTAGCTATCTGTGTGAACATACATAACCTGTTCTTTTTTGCTGGCCATAACCATTTGTAACATACACACCTGATTTTTCCCTTTGCATTACTTGTGTTGAACTCAAGTGATTTTTATATTTAAATGGTCTAAAGGAACATCTCTCTAATGAAGAAAGGATGAGGTATTTGGGTCTTTTTAGTTTGGAAAAAGGATGACTGAGGGGGGACCTTATCAATGCCTATAAATACTGAAAGGGTGGGTGTCAGGAGGATGGGGCCAGGCTCTTTTCAGTGGTGCCCAGTGATAGGACAAGAGGGAATGGGCACAAACTTGAGCACAGGAAGTTCCACCTCAACATGAGGAGGAACTTCTTTACCTTGAGGGTGGCAGAGCACTGGAACAGGCTGCCCAGGGAGGTGGTGGAGTCTCCGTCTCTGGAGACATTCAAAACCCGCCTGGACGCGTTCCTGTGCAACCTGCTCTAAGGTGGCCCTGCTCTGGCAGGGGGTTGGACTAGATGATCTACTAAGGTCCCTTCCAACCCTAGGATTCTATGATTCTATGATAAACAAAAAGTTGCAAAATGTTACTGACATTAATTTCCACCTTGCCACCAACTGTCACTATCTGGGGTCTCAAGTGGAAGGAACTTTGCCTTCCTCCCCAAACCTTCTCACAGGCCTTGACAGGAGGCAATTTCATTTAATGAAGACAGCCATACTTCAGTATAAAGGTGTCAAGTGAATTATTCATGAGTTCCTTTATCTCCAAAGCACTCCAGCTGCTTTATCTCCTTGTAAAATTGTAAAAGTAAATTGAAGTTTTTTTGTTGAAGTGCAGCTGTTGCTTTGAAAAGCATCTGTTTACCAACTAATACTGGCAGACAGTAACAGTCGCAGCTTCTGCTGTCAAGTGTCAGAAGGAAAAGACCATCAGAACTGGGCAAACAGATACACTGGAGAGAAGTGAGCATAAGTGATAACATCAGCACTGTGAGGAAATCTATATTCAGATATTTTTAGGTGCCTCATTTTCTGCAATTAATGTCTTGAGCAGTGTTGGGAAAATGGAGCAGCTGAGCTCTTTTGCTTTCTATATTCCCCTTTCTGTAACCTATGGCTTCTCTTTACTGTGAGGTGCTTTATCACAGGGCAGCTCTGTCATTAGCGCACTATGTTGATATGTATCTTTACTCATGAGGAAACCTGTATAGTCACCATGGCTATACATGAGCACAAGTCTTTGCATTTCATCTAATTTCGGAGCTGAGATGCACACACGCTGATTCAGTTACAGAGTAGAATTTGCTGCAGCGACTGTGGGCCTTACTTCACTGGCTGCATGCTTATTTAAATTTGGACAGATGTGCAAAAGCGATGCAAAAGAAATGATTTTTTTTTTCTTGCTGATATTTTAGTATTATGGAAGTACAAGTAAGCTCTATTTAGAAATATGCTTAAAAAATCACCACACCCTTAGAAGTCAGACCTGACTCCGCATAAGGAGCTTGCTGAACTTACTACAGCACTCTGGAGGGTTGTGAAAGCAGGCGCACCACAAGCTTTTGCCCTTTATTTCACCAGCTGCATCCTTCCACCTTCTGGAGAGAGTTCTGGTTTAGAAGACAAGTTGACATGGTTTATACTTTCACCTCTTCTCCTTTAGAATCTTGCTGCTAAGTATTTTCTCATAATCATTTCATCATAAAGGAAGTGGACCTCTGCGCTGTGCACATTTTTACAGAGTAAGGCTGCATCTATCAAATAGCAGATAATCTGCTACGTTCCATCACTTTTTAGCAAATATAGCTAAATATTAAAGAATTCATTTTTACCTTTCACTTATCAGCCTTTGTGCCCACAACAGGACAGAAATAACATTGTGTTGGCTATCTTACTCGTGATGTTTCCTAATTTTGGGGCACTTTATTTTTTAATCTCAATATTTATTTTTATGTAGGATGTTTTATCTAGAACAGTCCTAATACAATGGTGTCCATCCTCAGATACCATCTTCAGTTATCAACCCAAAGTAACATTTTAAAATGCGATCATAATCTTAAAAGCTCAAACATAAAGATAAGAAAATGCATAATCGTAAAAAAAATTACTCTCTTCCGTGCAGAAGTAGATTGCAATTACTCCTAATTAATTCTGGTGCTGCTGAGATTGGTATCTGGTTTAATATAGCTGCCTTGCCAACTGGATGCTAATTTCTTCCTCCTGAGCATGAGGATTTTTTTCTCAGTTTTAATTTAAGTGATAACATGTGATATAGCTAAAAGCGGTATGGCGGATATAGTGCTTTTTCTCCCCGGTACGTATGATGCTAAATTTCACAGACGATCAGGAGAAGCTACAAGCAAGTGCTTCCTTGAATTTGGGCGATACACATCTGTCCAGCTTGTAGGACAGAACTTCAGGAAAGGGAAGAGGGAACAACGGGCTGATTCTTTTCCATCATCTGGACTGTGGAAAGCAAGAGAAAACTGACGGATCTACCACAGAAGAAAAAAGTGTCTCAGTAAAAAATGATGTTATGAGGTCGCTGCACAGTGGCTTGAGTGAGTGCACCATGTAAAAGGTAACGCCAAGGCCTTCAAGGCTTCAGAAGGGAAGAACCTTTTTGACTGAGGCTGTCCGTCAGCATTGCGAAGGCTGAGACAGACCAAAACAGCGCTCTCCCTGGGGACAGTCTGTGGTGTTCCTTTAGCTCCTTGTGGGCACCCAAGAGAACTGTGGGAAAACCACACTTCAAAAAACCCGCTTCTCACAATTTTTTTTTTTTTTTAATCAGGAATGCTGATGACTAAATTAATTTCCATCTGCATATCTCTTCCGCGTTTTCTCAGAATGTGTTATTAGGATTTTGCTGAATCTATAGGATCATCAAGGATTACTAGAGCTGACATTAAAAAACAAAAACACAAAAGAGAATCTGTCCTTCTTGCGAACATCAGCAGCTATAACATTTCTCATACGGTTTTGATTTGTAAGCAGCAGACTGCCTCTGAACATCTGCTCACTGAATGTCCCGGAGAGACGGGTTTTGTACTGCAAATTTCAAGCATCTCTAATACTACCATGTGATTCTAGCATCTTTGCTCTCCTTGCTGAAATGCTTTTAATGTGGATAATTTAGAATAAATATATTTGACTGAAAGCTGATAAATTCCTACATATAAATCTTGAAGATTTTGCAAAACTCATACCCGGTCATCCTGCTTAGCTATTCTTTCTAGCTTTCTCTTTTCTTTGTATTTAATTTTCTTGCCATGGCATTTCTTACAACTGGAAAAGTTGTTTGACTTTTTAGATGATGACTTTTCATTTAGATCCTTGCTCAGGGTGTGCTCTTCCATTAAAGCTTCAATGACAAGTCACTAAAATAGAAAATTATATGTTAATGTTTGAGATCAGGCCTTGTCTGGCACTCTCATTTATTGCAAATCTTTGCAGTGCCATCTATCTTGCAGTAAATTTTTAGGCCGTTATCCTGCACACACTTAACTTTACAACTGTGTGTAGCCCTATGTAAATTCAAACTTTGCAACTGTATGTAGCCCTGTGTAAATTCAGTATTCTTTCCCAGATTTTAAAGTTAAGCACGTACAAAGAGCTCTGGCCCTCAGGGTATGGCCTTACCTGGCTGTGTTTATTTTAGCAAGAGTTAGCAGAAGGAAGACTCGATTACACTACAGAGTGTAGTAAAATTACCCCCAAAACTCAGTATAGCCTTACTCTGGTTTTGACTGTGGATCTTCATTAAGTTTTTCATATGGTTTTATCACAAAACTGCAAGTTAATAAATATGACACCGATAGCATAAGCTTTTCTGGAAATTAATACGTTCCTCTGTAACTATATTAGGATACAGACTTCATAAAAAATTTTCTTGTTTACCCTGAATGAGCAAAAGAAAAATAAATTAGCAACCAACAAAGAAGAAAATCAAACAACAAAACAGGGCCTCTCTGAGCAATTCTTACTCCTTCAAATCAATTTCACTTTGGATATGTATACTCATTAAATTATAACAGACACACTGGAAATGTTCCTCCCTTTAGCTAGCCACGGTTTTAGAGAAGGCTAGACTTGCCAAATGTATATTACTTAAACTACGTGGAAAGTACAACAGTGTTCAAAAGTGCAACTGTTACAAAATGCTTGTCTGCTTGCTAAAAAAGAAGAAGGTACATATTCATTAGGAACCCAAGGATAGTAGCGAGGGCTTTGCTTTTCAACATCCCTAGTTCAAAATGGTTCTTCTGTGACTTCATCAGATCCCTTTACTGCTTCTCAAAGGCTACGGTAAGACACGGACACCATTTAATCGGTTCATACATTAAAGTAAAACCAGCAGGCATCCCCAGGAGTTTTAGAACTTTTGTAAAACCTTTTGTCTCTAGCTGTGCTTCTTTAGGACAGACTGAGGCTGAGTTTCACTGCCATGTTCTTGCCCCCGAACAGCGGGGACTGCAGTATGAGTTATGCGTGGAATTGGAGCATTGTTGTAGAAAATATTTGTAAAACATCGAGCTGAGCAGGCGCGAGAGAGTAGCGACACATCCTGTGGCCCAACTCTGATTGTTTTTCCAATATCAGGGCGAGGAGTGGCTGATGTACCGCACCCAGAGGAGTAAACAGGAAAGGCTGCATCCATGGCTTTGTTCTGCAGCGGCGCGTGACAAGGGGAGACACAGGACATGTCCAGGCACGGGACACATCCAGGCGGATCCATGCAGGCGGATGTGAGCTCTTCAGGGCTATGCTCAGAGCTGGCTGAGGCAGCGGGCAGGAGGATGGTTGTGCCATTGCAGTGGTGCTGTTCCCTGCTCCCAACCACCTTGTGCCCAGGGGAAAGGCAGAGAGCCTCAGCTCTGCCTGCGCCTCTCTATGTCGACGTCCTTTCAGACAGACCTCTGCGGTTCTTTCTTCCTTTCTTCCTTCCTTTCTTTCTCCCTTTCTTTCTTCCTTTCTTCCTTCCTTTCTTTCTCCCTTTCTTCCTTCCTTTCTTCCTTCCTTCCTTTCTCCCTTTCTCTCTTCCTTTCTTCCTTTTTTCTTCCTTTCTTTCTTCCTTTGTTTCTTCTTTCTTTCTGTCTTTCCTTCTTTATGTCTTTCTTTCTTGATTTCTCACTTTCCTTCCTTTCTTTCTCACTCTCTTTTCCTTCCTTCCTTCC
>VXBO01002071.1:18130-31256 GCA_013400135.1 Rhinoptilus africanus
TACCATCTTCGCCGCCGCGAGGAACCGCCCCGCCGCCGCGCCTCGGCCCGCCCACTACCCCCGCTGCCCGCCTCCGCCGAGCGACGATTGGCCCCGCGCCGCACCGCTCTCGCCTCCTATTGGGCGCCGCCGCCGTCACTCAACGCGGCGCCGTGTAGCGTAGGGGTAGGTTGAGGCAGGAAATGCCCGCTCGGGAGGGCCCGGCGGGGAAGGTGGGGTGCAGGGCGGCAGGACCCGGATGGGGCGCCGGCCGCGGGGCACGCTGGGAGATGTAGTCCTTTCCCCTTGTCCCTCGGTAATGAAGGCGCTGTTAATTACGCGGCAGGAAGGAGGCAGCTCATTAGCAGCGCTGGGAGCAGAGCGGCCAGGGGAAGGCAATTCCTTCCCTGCACCCCATCCTCAGCGCACAGAACCAGGGACCCGGTGCCAAAGCGCCCAAGGGGGGTGGAAGAGTGGGGAAGGGTCACAGGATGGTTTGGGTGGGAAGGGACCTTAAAGCCCCCCCAGTTCCCCCCCTGCCCTGGGCAGGGACACCTCCCACCAGCCCAGGCTGCTCCAAGCCCCGTCCAACCTGGCCTTGAACCCCTCCAGGGATGGGGCAGCCACAGCTTCTCTGGGCAGCCTGGGCCAGGGGCTCACCCCCCTCACAGCAAAGGATTTCTGCCTCACATCTCACCTCAATCTCCCCTTTTTTACCTTAAAACCACTCTCTCTTGTCCCATGGCCCCCCTCCCTGCCCCAGAGGGGTGCTAACTAAACCGAAGCTAACTAAACTAAACTAAAATCCCCAAATTCCCTCCACCCTCAGCCCCAATCCCACACTCCTACCATCCTCCCGAAGCCTCCCCACACCAACAAGTCACCTTTCCCCCCCCGACTCAGTTTTGCGTTAACGATCAGCGCAGGAGGTTCAAGGCGAGCGGCTGGGGTTTAATTTCAGCTCGAGTTTCACCCCCCCGGCGTGGCAGACAGCAGCCATAATTTCACAATTTGAAAAGCCGCCGTTCGACGCAGCCCTGGAAGGCCACCGGCGCGATTGCTCACACGCTGCCGACACGGAGAGAGAGCGGCAGCAACCGACTGGCCCTCTCCTGTCGGCAGCCATCGTCCCTCAGCGCAAAGTGGGAGACTCCAAAGCCACGGCGGCTCCGGGGCTCCATTTGAGCTGGCCCCAGGGAGCCACGGGGCAGAGCCCTCAGTGGCTCAGAGACTTCCTGCCCTTCAGCATTCGCCGGAGGATGACCTCGATGCCTCCCGGCGTGCTGATGCGCTTGATCCAGCCGTGGGTCCGCTTCCGCTTGCGGTTGTTGGGTTGGTATTCGTTCCCGCGGGCTTTTGTGCGGATCTGCTGGTGATTCCAAGGAGATAGCGGGATGGGATGGACGCCGGCGGGGCTGAAGGAGGGACGGCTTCCTGAGGAAAGGTGGCTCCCCAAGGAGGGATGGCTTCTCAGGCAGAGACGGCTTCCAAGGGGCAGCTCCAGGGAGCTCGAGAGGATGGAGGCTGTTCGCAGCTGGGAAGGGCAGGCTGCAGCTTGCTGCAGGAGACAAAACCTTTGGAAAAAGGGGGGGAAAAAGCCAACGGAGAAGTGAGGGGAGAGAGCCTGGCGCTGCCGCTGACAGGAAAATAACGGGCTTTTTCGCAGCCATGGGGGGGACGGGGATCACCCAGCCCACGGCCCGCTCGTCCCCGCTGTCTTTTCCCCTCAGCCCTCCCCGGGGGGGGGGGGGAGGGGGGGGGGCGCCCGCCGTTACCTGCCGCCAAGGGCGGGCGGCCAGAGGCGGCCCAGCGCCGCCATCGCCCTCAGCCCGTCCTGGCAACACCGTCCTACCAACAACGCCGCCTCCTATTGGCTGCCTCCCCCCGGCCGGCGGGGAAATGCGCATGCGCGTTGGGCGGGAGGGAGGCGCGCATTGGGCGGGCGGGAGGCGCGCACGCACGGTGCGGGCGCAAGGGACGATGGGGGTTGTAGTCCTGCGGGGAGAGGGGCGCTGTTACCATGGCAACGGCGGCGGGGGGCGGCCTGCGCCCCCCGGTTTCGCCGAGGGCCGCGGCCTCCTGCGACGGGGGGCTCACAGACGGCGAACAGAGCAAGGGCCGCCGCTAAAGGGTGATTTATTCCTCTCCAGGAGGGGTCTGCCGGTGGCGGCTCTGGTGGTCGGGCCCCTCACGGGGGCAGGAGGGTCAGGCCAGGCCCGAGGGGGGCACAGGGCCCCGCCACCCTCCCGGCCACCTCGCCCCCGAGGGGTGTGCTCTGTCTGCCCCCCACATTGTCATGACAAGCAGCGTGGAGCAGAAGCATCCCTTTTGGGAAGCCCCCGCAGGCACCGCCAGAGGGAACCTGGGGGTTGGGACCAGCGCCGGACTCTGCTCCCTTTCCGTATATAAAAATACAGAGGGAGAGCAGCAGCCTGTGGGATGATCCAAGGCACCTACGGAAAGGTTCAGCCTCTGCCCATTCCTACGTAGGTGAATGTGGTTATTTGCGTTTTACAGAGCGGGGAAATGAGGTGCAGGAGGAGGAGGAAGAGGAGGAGGAGGAAGGTCAGAGGGTGAGGCACCCGCAGGATCCCAGCCACCCTCGGCTCCGCTCTCTGCCCTGCTCATCCAGAAGATCCTCCCGATTGCTTTCCTGGAGGCAAGCCCGGCCGCGTCGCCGAGAGCAGGCACCGGCTCCGGCGTTTTTCTGCCCTGGTTTGGTGTATTCCTGCCAGGAATCGGCCCGCCGGGGTGAAGGGATGTGACTGCAGCCCTGCCGAACCGGCGGCTGTGAAATGAAACCCCCAGAGACATTCCTCATTTTATGTTTATCCTCCTCTCCCGGCCCCTTGGGCTCCGCGCGTTGACGCTTTCGCTGCGCGGTTCCCCCCTCCTGAGCTCCGACGCGCTCATGGCACCCGCACGCTGGTGGCCTCTGGGATACCGGGAATGCCGGAACGGTGAGAAAATGGCCAAAGGTGAAAAAGGAACTTGGTAACTCATCCCACTGGAAGGGGGAAAAACCCAGGGCGAGCCTTGCGGACCCCCCCCCAGCTCCTGGCAGGCTCCCCATGGGCGGGCGGCCGGGCTGTGCCGGGTCTTGCTTTGACTGGGAAGTCTCCCTGTCTGTCATGCCGAGAGCCCTCCTCTTTAGGAGGGATTTAAGGGGCTTTCTCTGGCTATAGACTACAAGGACAAATAGCACCCCCCAAACCCCCCGAGCTCAGTTATGAAGCTGCTCGCGGGGAGAAGATGGAAGGAGAGATTTGGGTCGGAAGCGGGTGAGCTGAGCTGAAGGCGTTGCTCCATCCTTCCCACCATAAAAAAAAATGTAACCGCGGGAGCTGAAAAGCTGAGCACCCGGCATCCTGCACAGGCTCCCGCCACCTCGGGCATCTCCTCCTCTCCCCCTTTTTGCCTCCTGCAAGATTTAAGCTTTTCATTTGCAGCCTCGACTCCTGGCAATCCGTGTCGATAAATGAGGTGAGCATCCTCTTCTCTCTCTCTCTTTGCGCGGAGGGCTCGGGGCGCAAGCTGTGGCGGAGGGCAGGCGCTGGAGGGGAGGAAGGTGCTCTGCACGGGGAGCGAAATGGCCAAAAGATGTGGTTTTTCCAAGGTGGGAAGGGATTCGAGAGACGTTGGATGGGTTTGCGGGGAGAGAAGGGGAGGCGGCGTCGCTTGCGCTTAAATAACCCTGGTGTGTTGAGCTTGATGTGAGCGGGGGGTTACAAAAAGCTGCCCAGCAATAAAACTTAAAGGACGGGCTTCTGTTGTGATGCAATTGCAGTAAACGATTGCCGGCTCTTCCCGAAGACCTGCTGTTGCTATGTGCCTGTCAAATCTGCTTGGATTTTCGGTTGGAGATCGAGGGGGCACCTGCAGGCATCGCTGCCCGGCGGAGGGGGCAGGGTTTTCTTCTTCTCCTGCTTCCTTGCAATGGTTTCTTCCAGCTTGCTGCTGGAGGACGTTTGGCTGCCGGAGGAATCCCACCGGCTTTTTCTGCTGCTCTGCAGTGGGCGATTCACCCCCACCCCCTGCCCTGGAAATCCAGGAGGTTTGGGAAACGCCGGGGGTTAAAGGGGGATTTCGGTCGCGGAGGTCAGGCGCAGGCTGTGCATTGTATAATCTTTTGTTTCTCAAGGTCTTCTTCCTTCCTAAAGAGAGCCCTGTGGCAGGCAGCCAGCCGCGGCTCCCGCCTGCCCTATGCCTTACAGACGCTCCGCTCTCCCCGCCGTGCCGTTTCTTGCCTGAAATCGCGTCCTGCGGGGCCTCGGTGAAGTCGTCCTGCCCCCGGACGGAGACCCTGTGCTGAGGATTCGGGGCTGCTTCCTTGGTTTTCTCTTCCCGACTGCTGTCCTGATAAAGCCGCTATAATTGTATCAGGACGGGGAAGCCGGGCATAACAGAATGAATCCAGGTGCTTGCCACCAGCTGGAGTGGCTTTTTCCCCTTCCCCCAGAGGGAATTTTACTCTGCAGGACCCGGATTAAGCGGCGTAAACATTTTCTGGCGTGTATCTGAGATGGGTGCTTAAACAGTTGTTCTCTTTACGTGTTTCTCGACGCTGCAGTTTCTCCACTTCGCAGAGCCTGAATGACTGGGGGAGGCTGGGAAGAGCATCATAATATTTGCCCATTCCTCAGGAGTGTTGTGTGTCATCATTAATACTCGCGAGCCCCGGAGGGAAGGGATTAGAGCTGAACAAATTATTATGGCAGGTCGGCTTCTGGCTGCCGCACATCTCACGCTCCTCTCCGGCACCTCTCCTCTGAGGATTTGCAAGGAATTAGCAGATATCAAGCCCCTGCTACTCCCCGCGAGGGTCCAGAGCTCAGTGCAGGGAGGGGAGCGGAGGTGCTGGGGGGGGAAATGGGACTTACTGGGTTTTGGGGTGCTGCGCGCAGTAAACCGTGCTCTCGGCTTGTGGGGCCAAGCGTTTACCAGGACTTCTCTCGGCAGGGATGGGCTTGCTGCTGCCCTGGGGGCCGTCGTGGAGAAACCCGCAGTCCTTTCTCCTGCCCACAACTCGAGGTCTCCCCAGCAGGGAGGGGAGGAGGGTATTTTTGTTATTCCCAGCCCCCTGGAGGTTTGGGATGCCAGCTTTCCCCAGCAACCCAGTGGGGACAGGACCCCAGTGGGAGGCAGGACCGAGAGGCTGTTTGGGGCAGGGGAGACGGCTCTTTGGGCTGCCTTGCAGAAAGGGCCCTGGGGGTACGTCAGCCCCGCGGGCTTTCTGTTAGCCCCATGGGCTTTGTGTTAGCCCCATGGGCTGTCCATCAGCCCCACAAGCTCTATGTCAGCCCCACGGCCTCCGTGTCAGCCCCACGNCTCACCCATTCCATGATTCTATGATTCTTCTCTGCAGGGGTGGCAAAGGAAGAGCCAGCTTGGCTAGTCCATCCTGCCACAGCCACAGGAGTGCCCACACCGTGCTGTCACATCCCGGGGGCAGATGCGGTGCGAGCGCCGCCTCGCTATACCACCCCACGGGCTGTACGTCAGCCCCGCAGGCTTTCTGTTAGCCCCATGGGCTTTGTGTTAGCCCCATGGGCTGTCCATCAGCCCCACAAGCTCTATGTCAGCCCCACGGCCTCCGTGTCAGCCCCACGCGGCTGCCTGTCACGTTACCCCGCTGGGCTTTCCGCCCTCCACCCTGCCACAGCGCATCTCGTCCCATTTTTTCTCCAGCTGTGACACGGTGCCATCAAGTTGTATAAAATCTGAGGCGCCGCAGCCCGAAGTAGGTCAGTAAGTTGTTTTTTTGTTTTTTTTTTTTTCCCCAGCTGCATTCTTCATCGCAGCGGCAAGGGAAGGGGGGAAGGCAGAGGACTCCGCATGGGTGCTCCGGGATGACGTCCGGACCTGGGCAATAAATCCTCCTGGGGGTTAATCCCCATCATCCCTCGAGCATCCCCTCTCTGCTGGGAGCAATTTCCTGGGGCAAAATGTGATTTTAGGGGGAGGGGGACCAGGATGTAGGTATCAGCTCGGGGCGATGCCATCCGCCTTCCCAAGCCTGGGCCGTACCCGCGGCCTCGCGGGACACGGTGACCGACGGCAGGTTCGCGCCGCGCCTGACTCATTGTTGTGCCTGGCCTTCTGTAAGCGGTGCCGAAATCTCGCTCTCTGCCGGGGGTGGTGATGGAAGGAAGCTGGGATGGAGGGGGGGGGGCGGAAAAAAAAAAAAAGCAGCTAATCGCCATGGTTACCAGCATCTCCGCAAAGTTCTTCGCATCCATCTGGTTTCATTTTTCAGCCCTTTTCATCCCGCGGAGGGAACAGCCCTTGGTGTTTGCGGCTGCACCGGCCGCGGCAGACGGCGCGGTGGGTTGGAGGAGGCGCGGGGGAGGTGGGAGACGGGCACGCTTTGCCTCCCAGCCCCTCAAGACGAAGCCTGACATCCAGTCGAGCCGTTTACCCTCCTCTCCCCTCCATTTTCCGCCTGGCACAGCTCAACCAGGATGTGCTCTCTGATGGGATTCGGCTGGTGTTTTCTCGGTCTGACATCCAGCAGGGATTGCCACGTCCTGGAGCACGAGCCCCAGCCTGGCTGTATCGGCGCGGTGGCATCTCGGCTGAATAATCCCAGTGGGATCCGGGAGTACCCAGAGCCGATGATGCTGGAGGGTGGCTTCGAAGCCGGAGCCTGGGCTCCCGGATCTGCCTGCAGAGCTCCTGCCCCTCCAGAGCCTTCCAGCAAATCAATTCTGGAAATGAACAGGATGGACTAATTGAGTTAATCCTGAGAAGTTAATCAATGTCGAGGCGGTTTGGCCAGAAGTCCTGTTTATAATCCATGCAGAGATCATTAGTGCCCTGTGAGATGGAGGCGCAGCGCAAAGCCAGGCTTTGTGGAAACCAGAGGCAGAACCCTGTCCGGATCCCAAAGGCTGAGCCCAGGGGATCCGTACCCAGCGGAGGCGCAGGATGTGACCCGCCAGCCGGAGGCAGAGCTTGCCGAGAGCTCGCCGTCGTGTCCATAGAGAGCGTGAGGCTCAGGCTCTGCCTGGTTTCCCCTCTCCCCACGGGTTTTCCACCCGCCCCATCTCTCTGTTCAGCATTAGCATCCCAGAGCTGCTCGGGGACCACGATGGCGTGTCCGTCCCGGCGCAAAGGCAGCTGAGCATCTTCCAGCCAGGGCTCCAGCCAGTCTGGGATCCTGCTCCTCGGGCTCATCACCGATCTGTGGCTCAGCAGAGCAGACCGGCCCCTCGCCAGCGAGGTCTGGATTTGGCTTCTGCTTCCCGGGGCTCTGAGATCTCCTGCTCTTGCTCATCATCACGGATGGGTCCATCCGTGGAGCAGTGAAGGGTGCCTGGCGGGTGACACGGCTGTTTAGCACGGTGCTTGGCCGGCCTGCGGGGAGCAGGAAGGTGCTGGAAAGCTCTCGGTGCAGCCGGATCCTGCATGGATGTGCTGGTGTCCAGAAGGGAGATCGTCGATGCAAGCCCAGGCACCAAACCGCAGAGAGCTGGCGCTGCCGTGCCCCACGCTGGGGGGAGCCCCCAGGGACCTCCCTGGCCAGCGGCGAGGAGAAGGAGCACCCGGGAGCAGCTTTGCTGCATTTCCAGTCCCTCCAGTTCATCACCCAGAGCTTTACGCGGCGTTTGCGGGGGAGGCAGGCCACTGTCCTCACCAGAGCCGGGCGAGAGCCGAGCGCTGGCTGCCGTCCCCAGAGCTGGCAGCGCTCCCCGGATAAAACGCTCCGGCTTTGCCAAGGGAACCGTTACCCGGATCACCTGCCTGGAGCAACCCGGCTGCTTTTTCCTGGGGAAACCCGCAGAGGCGTGTGTTGGGCTGGGACCGGAGCGCCGGGGCTCCTCGCTGGCCGGCAGCTCGCCGGTCCTCGGGAGGATGCGGGGGCCAGGCTGGGTGTGTTGGGGCTCGGTGGATCTCCGAGGAGGAGGCAGTGGTGGCTTCCCTGGTGAATGGTAAAAGCCGCCGAGGAGGCGGCAGCCCGTGCTCCCAGCCTGCCTCCATCCCTCATTTTGTTTAACTAATTCCCTCTCTTGCGGTTTGCCAGCAAAACGCCCGTAATCCTGCCGTGTGCGCTTGAAGGGGTGGCTCAGGGAGCTAAATGGGCTGCTCCTGACAGCACCACTGGGATTTAGCCTTCAGTTCCCCTCTGGGAATGAGGTTTTCTTTCTCTCCTCCGCAGGGGTTGTGGTCGGTACCCACAGCCAACCCCTCGGGGGGCGGCCGGTGCCCCCTCCTGCAGGGACAGCCCCTCTGCGCCGTGCCCTCTCCGTCTCTCTGCCCACCGGCATCAATAATTCACCGTGTTTAGCGTCATCAATAATAAACGCGCATCAGGCTGCCAGCCAGGGGAGGCAGGGACCTCCCCAGCCCCCTCCGCAGCCACCCCCGGCGCTGCCGGGACGGCATCGAGCCCTGGTCCCAGCACCCATGTCCCCGGTGCCCCCGGCCTTTCCTACCCCCCATCTGCCCTTGCTCAGGTCTGGCTTCAGGGGGGTCGGTGGTCCCCGCACCCGCAGCCTTCTCCCAAAGCCACCCGTGATCATCTAGAAGAGCAAATAGCAAGGAATGAGCCTTGGGGACAATAAGGACAGTGCCATGGCCCCCCCAGCCCGTGTGGTGCCAGGTTGGGGGTGTGGGGAGGGGGTTTCGCGCCCCCCCAAGCAGGCATTTCCCCCTCTTCCCCTCTTCTCTTGCCGTGTTATTTTCAGCCTCGGTTTGCGCAGTGCCTGTAATTAAAACCTTCATCTCCAGTCCCTGTGATTTCCACCTCTCCCTCTTTGTCTCGGTGGTTTAGACTAGAGATACGTATATATATTTAATTGGTATAAATAATGCATTTTCAGAGCTGAATCTTCCCTCAGCCCCATCTTTGGTGACGGAAATAACGTTTTCATTTCAAACAGGCTTGCCTTGGCGTGCACCGTCCCTCGGCCAGCGCAGGTCCCTCCTCGGAGGCGGCCGCGTGCCAGGGACTGGGTGGATTTCCAGCCGCTCCAGTTCACCTCTGCTGGGCCGGCACACCTCACTCCGGCTGGGTGACAGGGACCTGGCCCAGACAAAGCCGGACGGGGAGTGCAGGCTCCATCCTTGATCAGAAATAAAAGCCCGTTTGCTCGGGGCCGAGGAGGGCTGTGCGTTTGGGGGAGCACCGCGTTCACCCCTCGATGCATCCCCCGAGGCACGTTCTCCCCTGCCTTGTGGGGGCTGGAAGCGAAGCAGGGGGGGGACAGGGCTGCCCCCGCTCCCCTGTGCCACAGCCAGGACCCCCAGCGGGTCCCCGCTGGGTGCTGGAGCTCGTGACTAACCCTTCCTTCTCCTGTCCCCCCCCCGTCTTGCCTTCGTTGCAGGGAGCATAATGCTGAACAGCATCACCGATGGGCTCCTCTGCTGCCTGATGGGCAAGACGACGAACACCGTGGGGCCCCTGGACAGCGTTGAGTCCAGCAACGGCTACAGCTTCATGGAGGTGAAGCCGGGGAGGATCCTACGGGTCAGGCACAGCGCTCCCAACCGCCCGGCTCCAGAGGAACCCCAGCCGGGGGGGCCGGAGCGGGGCACGGTGCACTGCAAACGCAAGATCACCGTCTACCGCAACGGGCAGCTGGTGATCGAGAACCTGGGGGACGCCGTCCGCTCCGAGATCCTGCACTGCCAGAACAGCTCGGGGGAACCCAACAGCACCGTAGAGCTCGAGCTTTCCGACGTGGCCGGCCAAACGCCTGCCCAAGCTCCCGCCGGCACGCCGGGATGCGGCACGCCGGGATGCGGCACACGGGAGGCAACCGCTGGCCCCGCCAAGCGTCGGAAGCGTAAACCCAAGAAAGTCGTCAACATTGACTGCAAGAAGCAGATCACGAGCTGCAAAGGGACGCACAGCGACGTGGTCCTCTTCTTCATCCACGGCGTGGGCGGCTCGCTGGATATCTGGAAGGAGCAGCTGGACTTCTTTACCAAGCTGGGCTACGAAGTGGTGGCTCCCGACCTGGCTGGCCACGGCTGCAGCTCAGCCCCCCAAATCGCCGCCGCGTACACCTTCTACGCGCTGGCGGAGGACATGAGGGCCGTCTTCAAGCGCTACGCAAAGAAGAGGAATATCCTGATAGGACACTCATACGGGTAAGGAACATTCATATGGATAAGGGCTGGGGAGATCCCAGGAGGGAAGGGATTCCCCCCGCAGGGTGGAGTTCTCCTTGGCAGCAAAAACCCAGCAATTGCTGCACTTTGGGGGCTGAGAGGCAGAGGGGGGTGTGGGGTTTCCCCTTCTGGGTTTATCCCTCAGCTCTGATCTCCTGCATCCTCTTGGTGTGTGTCCCTGGCTCCAGCTAATCCCAGAGCCCGTCCTCCAGCAGGGAAACTGGCAGAGCACAGCCTATAAATAGAGTAAGCCCGAGAAAGTCAATTAGATGGAGACTAAGCAGTGCAGAGAGCAGCGCTGGGAGGAGAAGGAGCCGGAGATGGGTCCGAGCTCGGCAGGATTTAGATCAGAAGGACGAGGCTGATCCTTGGGATGTGCCTTGGGGTTACCCTGCCCCAGAAAGGGGAGCACGGATCAAACGAGGGGCTAGAGCCTGATTTCCGGCCATGGATCCTTGGGATGTGCCTTGGGGTTACCCTGCCCCAGAAAGGGGAGTACGGATCAAACGAGGGGCTGGAGCCTGATTTCCGGCCATGGATCCTTGGGCTCTGCCTTGGGATTACCCTGCCCCAGAAAGGGGAGCACAGATCAACTGAGGGGCTGGAGCCTGAGCTCCGGCCATGGATCCTTGGGCTCTGCCTTGGGGTGCAGCAGCCACCGGTGCCGCGGGCTGAGCACGTGGTCCCCATGCCCACCGTCTCTCTCTCTCCCCCCGCAGGGTGTCCTTCTGCACCTTCCTCGCCCACGAGTACCCGGATCTGGTCCATAAGGTGATCATGATCAACGGAGGGGGCCCGACAGCGCTGGAGCCCAGCCTCTGCTCCATCTTCAACATGCCCACCTGCGTGCTGCACTGCCTCTCCCCGTGCCTGGCCTGGAGCTTCCTCAAGTGAGTGGCCGTCCCCCCACCCTGGCACCGGGGAGGGTTATCCCTGGCCACCCCGGCTTCCAGCCACCAACGGGGACCCCCAGCATGAGCAGGGACCCCCCCACGCTCCTCTTCCCCCCATGGCGAGGCACTACGGAGGGGCTAATCTGCCCACACCGGCTCCATCCCGCAGGGCTGGCTTCGCTCGCCAGGGTGCCAAAGAAAAGCAGTTGCTGAAGGAAGGCAACGCCTTCAACGTCTCCTCCTTCGTGCTGCGCGCCATGATGAGCGGGCAGTACTGGCCGGAGGGCGACGAGGTTTACCACGCGGAGCTGGCCGTGCCCGTCCTCCTTGTCCATGGCATGCACGACAAGTTTGTCCCGGTGGAGGAGGACCAGCGAATGGCCGAGGTAGGGGGACGGAGCGGGGCTGGGAGGGTGGGCGAGGGTTGGGGGGGGCCGCCTGGCAGCACGTGGTGATGCTCATCCCGCCGCTGACGCCTGCCGCTGCCGCCCTCTCCCTCCAGATCCTGCTGATCGCCTTCCTGAAGGTGATCGACGAGGGCAGCCACATGGTGATGATGGAGTGTCCCGAGACAGTGAACACGCTGCTCCACGAGTTTGTCCTGTGGGAGCCCGAGACGCCAACTGGGGACGGGCAAGGGGAGAAGAAATAAAGCGGCGGGACGTGGTGACCGGGCTGCTCCGACGGGAGAGATGTTTCGGAGAGGAGAGAGGTTTGCGAGAGCGGAGGGGTGCGGCGGAGGCTGCCCTCGCCGATTTTCTTGCCCGGCCGCCTCGGAGGCTGTTGGCAGAGCGCGGAGGCTCCCCTGGGCAGGGGCGCGTGGGGCCGGCAGCGGGAACACGGCAGACCTGGTCCCCATCCCCGTGGGGACGGCATGGCAGCCGCTGGAGCGTCTTCATCCTGTTTCTTTGTAGTATTATTTTCCTCACGCAGCAACTCCCCCCGCCCCAGGGACAGAGAGGAGGCGGCTGCGGGGAGACCGGTCGCACCTGCAGCAAAACGGGAAGAAATCGGAGGGGTTCCTCCAGAGAGAGCGCGTCGGCTCCGGCACCTTCCCAGCCAGGGTTGGAGGAGCTGAGCTGGGATCACTTTAAGGGGAAGCCAAAGGCTCCTTGGCTTCAGCAGCAGGATTTGCCTCTCTGAGCCCTGGAATGCTTCGCTGGAGCTTTTGGCGGGGCCGGGAGGATGGGACCACCGTTATCGCCGGCACGGCCCGTCTCTGCCCGCACAGCTCGCCGCTGCCTGGCCGGGAGCTGAGGAGGAGGAGGTGACCCGCTCCCGTGGGCACGGCCAGGACCGTCAGCCCCCCCCCGCCGTGGTGGCACTGGCATGGCTGCGGTGGGGAGGACAACGCCAAACCTGAGCTCTCCCGCCGTCCCCGCAGTCTCGTCCCCGACCGCCACGGCTTTAGGTAACCGCAGCACCGGCTTCCGCAGAGCCCTCTGCTTCCCTCCCGCTGCCGCATCCTGGAGATGCTCGGAGCCATCGCCATCACACAGCGACTCCTGCGGCGTCCCATCCGCTCGCCCTTCCCGGCTTCCAGCTCCTCTGTGACTCCAGGACCCACTTACCTGCTCCTGGACCACATCCCTGCCAGGATCATCCCCGGCACACCAGGGGATCAGCAAGACACCGTCACCTTGCCGCTGCGTCCGTCCTTGCTGACAGCTCCCGTAGGGATCCGTGAGGTCTTGGAGCAACGCGGGAGCGAGGAAGCAAACCGCGACCGTCTGATCTCAATGGACAACAGCTCGTTACCCGCCGACACCGCTCTGTACGTAACCCACCGATCCCATCATCTCCTCCCCTCCGCGCTTCGCATCCCGCTGCCAGGAGCCGGGCAGGACCGAGAAGGTACATGAGAAATGCCGAGCAGGGATCCGGGTGCCATCACGGCATCCGGGAGCTCCCGGCTGCAGCGGGAGCCTGAGCGAGCCGGGAGGATTGTGTTCTCGGCACGGCCACTCTCCAGCCCCGTAGCCACACGCTGGAGATGGCCCCAGCCCCCCCCCGCCCCCCGGCTCTCCCAAAGCTTTGCTTCCTTATTTCCCCCCATTTTAAACCAAAGAAACACCCAGTCCCACGGAAACCTCATCCTTGGCCCGCGTCCCACCCAGCACCCCGTTGCCCCCAGTGGG
>VXBO01002072.1:0-17636 GCA_013400135.1 Rhinoptilus africanus
ACCTTATAAATAACTCAAGAAACAGGACAACTCTGCAGCCACGTGAGTGGACACTGGTGGATCTCCCTAGCACTCAGACAATGCTTTCTCTTTTCTGAATCTCTTCTTGCTTGCACAACGCAGAGCTCTCACCGAGTGTTGTCACAACAAATGAGAGGTCGTTTCAGTTGCCCCCAGTTCAAAATCTACCCAAAGGCGGGATGATTATGGAAGAGGAACCAAGCACCAGGAGATCTTTCACTGCAGGATGATGGCTGGGCTACTACAGCACTGTGTCTCAGTTTCCCCATATATGAAGATGGAATGCATCTTTTAAGAGGAGACTAATTTTAACTTCTTACTGACAGTTAAGAGGTTAAATTGGTACCTGTCACCAATCCTGTACGTGGTCTTCAGCAAGTTATTTAGGCTGCCTGCAGCAGGGACCTGTGTAGCAAATTCCCACTCTCATTGCTATTTTCCATCTTCCATCTCCTTTGGGCAAGTCCTTCCCTTTCACAGTGCTTTGCACAAAGAAATGCCAGTTTCTGCTGGCCTCTCTAAGCCCTTATGTGCCGCGTAAACCATCCCTGAGTGCTGCAGCTCTTCTCCTGGGGCAGGGGAGCCCTGCAGCGTGAGCTGGATCTGCGATGATACTGGAGTGACGAGGTAATTGAGCAGAAAGGTGGCCAAGCCTGCCTCTTCCAGGTGAGGTGAGAGAGCACCTTACTTATGTACTGCACCGGGGAATTAAACCCACCCCCCAACCCCAGTCGTTCTACCAGCTGCGTTGTGCGTCCCTACACAGGCCAGCAGGGCAGGGGAGCCAGCAAGGCAGCAGAGCAGACAGGGTAACTCTGGCAAATCTCCTTTGGAGGGGTCTCCAGCTCGTAGCAGAGCAGATGAACAAGAGCTCAATCACAGAAAGCCCTAATCTCCTCCTAACCATGGGACATTAAAGGTTTTTAATATTCTTTGCCCTGTGTAGGAAAATGTTCTCTCTGAAGGCATTAGCAAGTAAATCTCTTCATTATACAGCACCAGCAGGGAAATGATGTCTGTTTTCAGGCTTACAGGAATTTTGTTCTCTCAGTTCCAGCTCCTGCCTTCAGTATTTGCAATTGCCTTCCCAGAAAAGTCATATGGGTAATGTCGGTGGTTGAAAGGAGCTAACGGTACTAAAAACCTGCCCCAGAGCACAGACATAGGCAAGCCTAGTCAGAGGATAAGGTAATATCTAGGTATCCATCTTGCCCAACTAGTTTTAACTTATGAAAGAAACTCATCTCGTACCAGAATATGTAATGCTAGCCGGGCTAAATTATCCCAAACTATTAGGTGTCTACCATAATCCTCATCCAGAGTCACATTTACTAGCTTATCCTCAGCAGCTAGTATTTCAAAAAATAAAAATAAGTGGTACTAATCCCATGAAGAAATTAGGCAGTCTTAACAGACACGATGGCCAAGGTCGTATCCTCATTTCCCTTGACTGATGGGAAATAGAGGAACTGGCGCTGAAGGCTGGATCCAGCCGAGGCCGTGTGTGGGGCTGGCGGTCAGTCAGTTCAAGGATCTGAATTGTGCAGCCAAGGCAGGAGAAGGGATGGGCACTCTGCATTCTTAGCCCCTTTCGCCTGATTTGTGGAGTGGAGACACGGTAACACAGATTGTTTGAGATTTACAGATGGAGTATAGATACAAAGGCAAAATATTACCATGAGAGAAGAAGCAAACCTTCTAACCCGGGGAGTGGAGGGGGAGGAAATTAAGACAAGATTACTTTATTTTGCAGAATTAAACATTCTCTCCTAGTCCAGAATAAGGAGTCACGGGGCATCCTTCAGGAAAAATGGCATTTAAGACATCCATACTTTTGCCAGCTGTGAGTCCTTGTATTTAATACCAACAGAACAGTGACTGTTGCAGTAACCTGACTTTCAAACCCTCCCTGTTTATTCTTGCACGTCAGCCCTCTAGGCTATATAGATGTCACATACGGATGCACAGACATGCCACAGACAAACTGCTATCTTTGGATCCTCTTCTTATTTCCACAGTAACCTTACAGAAACAGCTCGCAGTCAATAGAGAAAATCAAAGGCAGGGATAAATCATAATATTAGGTTAGGGAGGAACAGACCTTGAATACCGAGCAAGTGATACACAGCGTAATACAATTTAGGGTCTTTATTATGCTAACCCAGGGTAGGAGCGCATAGGCATATGATGTGGCGTTTACGGCACATATTTGCTGTTACTTAAGCAGAAGCACAAATGAGAGAGCCGGTAGAGGGATCTTTATGCTCACAGACTGTTTAATGGCTTACTCCTCCTGCTAAACTGAGCTGAGCTTGGCTTTGTACGTGATGCTTCCACACGTTCGTCCCAAGACGTGACACTAAGACATTTATAAACAGGTGCCTCATCATTATCAATGAACTTTGTACACTTAGATTAGTTCAGGGAAATTAACAATAAAGAGAAAAGACTAATCAAATACGTTAATTCAGGAATGTTAAACTTAATATGAATTGGTGCCCATGAGTGTGACAAGTGTCACATTAATTGAGTCCTTTTTTGGTAGCTGTCAGTATATTGCTGTGCATTTCACAAATAGTTTTTCTCCCAAAAGTGTTTCTCTCTAGACAGCAGTTTAGGCAACCGTCAGATGAATTACCTAGTGAAAATTGAAAACTGTTTTTTCTATTAGTCACTCAAAGGATAGTACTCCAAGTAAGGAGCCTCAGCAGCTCTAATCCATTCTCCTCCAGACCATCAAATCACTTTGGATCCACATGGTAGCGAGTGTGGGGCCTACGAGTACCCCATACTTGATTTAAAACACTTAATTCTCAAGTTAAGCACTAAGATTGTAGCTGCAGTAACAGGGGTAATCATGTTTATGGCAACTCTACTCCAAATATGTAGTCGATATTGCTTGGTCTGGTTTTGAAATGAGATCAGGTTTCATGCTACTGGTATTAACCTAAAGATTTCAATATTAGCTTGTGCACACCAGCAAAAATTGAGGGAACAATAGTACTGACATGAGCTTCACTCTGTGAGAAAATTGGTGCTTTGTTAGACCATTAAAAAGTCCCATTCCTGGGATCATAGCCTGTTTAACTTGACTCAGAGTGGCACGTCAAATTGGAAACCTAGGACTAAATATATATTCCTGCTGTTTGTTATTTTAAAATCCTATTTGTCTCTCTAATACTTTTTCTTCCTGACACCAAACAAAATAATGTGAGTTGTTTTGTTTGGTTTTTTTTTTTAAGATGGATGTTGATGACTCCACCACTGCTCTCCCTGGAAGAAATGCATGTGCCTAAAACCCGGTAGGACACAATGTCACTCAGCTGGACTCATTAGCATGGTAGCAGTTTTGCATTTACATCTCTGCACAGCTCCTAGGGAAAGGTAGCTCCAGTTCAGGGCACAGCATGGGTCTGTCTGCAGCTGACAATGTAGACATGCCCTTAAAAGCCAGGCCATCCTTCAAGTAGCAGGCGAAACGGGCAGCTGCAGAGAGGCAGTGGCAGCTTTTGACGTGCAAAGGACAAGGGCTGAGTGAGTCATTCCGGATGAAATCTCTTATCTATTGCAGATGGTCTCCATGGCCTTGGAAAAATATGTATCAGCACCTGATCCGCAGAAGTACGTAGGTGTCCTTGGTTCAACTTTATGTAGAATTTAATTGCCTGAGTATACAAGCGCGGAGGTAATTTCATTTCTCCCTGTCGTGACNTGGTATTAACCTAAAGATTTCAATATTAGCTTGTGCACACCAGCAAAAATTGAGGGAACAATAGTACTGACATGAGCTTCACTCTGTGAGAAAATTGGTGCTTTGTTAGACCATTAAAAAGTCCCATTCCTGGGATCATAGCCTGTTTAACTTGACTCAGAGTGGCACGTCAAATTGGAAACCTAGGACTAAATATATATTCCTGCTGTTTGTTATTTTAAAATCCTATTTGTCTCTCTAATACTTTTTCTTCCTGACACCAAACAAAATAATGTGAGTTGTTTTGTTTGGTTTTTTTTTTTAAGATGGATGTTGATGACTCCACCACTGCTCTCCCTGGAAGAAATGCATGTGCCTAAAACCCGGTAGGACACAATGTCACTCAGCTGGACTCATTAGCATGGTAGCAGTTTTGCATTTACATCTCTGCACAGCTCCTAGGGAAAGGTAGCTCCAGTTCAGGGCACAGCATGGGTCTGTCTGCAGCTGACAATGTAGACATGCCCTTAAAAGCCAGGCCATCCTTCAAGTAGCAGGCGAAACGGGCAGCTGCAGAGAGGCAGTGGCAGCTTTTGACGTGCAAAGGACAAGGGCTGAGTGAGTCATTCCGGATGAAATCTCTTATCTATTGCAGATGGTCTCCATGGCCTTGGAAAAATATGTATCAGCACCTGATCCGCAGAAGTACGTAGGTGTCCTTGGTTCAACTTTATGTAGAATTTAATTGCCTGAGTATACAAGCGCGGAGGTAATTTCATTTCTCCCTGTCGTGACCAAGCAATGTAGAAAAAGGGTCAGCGGGAGACTCAAAATCGGGTTTATTCATCTTTTCATGCTTAAATCCTCCGAAAAGCTTTGTCTTGCAGACAGACTCAGAACATATCTCCAGCACAGAGCAAGCAGTGGTCTGAGCAGCCACAGTAAGTTCCATCATTAATGTGGCTGGTGGGAGGACCATCTCCTGGACCGAGCCACAGGTCCGAGCTCTGCACACTCAGAGAGAAGAGAAATGAGCTTCCATGACTTCTTTGTGGAAGGACTTTGAAACCCTAACTTCTTTTTCCTAGGGGATGCCAAGCATTTGGCAAGCCCACGAAGAGCAGAAATGTGATGTGCATGGGAGAGCCTCTGTTTTTTCTGCATGTTTGTAGCAAAAATACCAAGATTTCATCTGTCAGTGAACAAAGAAAAAAATTTATGTAGAGATGGTTTGGTGCAGAAAACCCCATGAGATAGGCTTCAGATAAATTTTGTTTACACAGGAAAAGAGAGAACCTGTAATTTTAGTAGCATTTCACAGGTTTCCTTGATCTTTCTAGGAAACTATAAGAAGGGATAACTTCAAAACTAACAGGTGCTCTCCAACAGACTCTACAGCTGTGTGAGATGTCGCTAAATGAACTATAGTGCTTCTGTTCTTTCCAGCACAGGTCAGTGAAAGACTGGCCATTTTGCAATAAAAGAGTTGAATGGGCTTTCGTCTTTTCAATCAATCCAAGGTTGATTTTTATGAAGGAATATACATTCCCTCTTTGACCTTAATAAAAGTGAGGAGGTCATTGTGTAAAAAAGATAATTAATTTTCCAGGGGTTTTATTAGGAAAAAAAAAAAAAAAAAAAAAGTAAAAGAAGTGCCCAAAGAGTGCAATTAACTAAAATTGTAGCAATAAAATATTGACCCTAATTTTTCCCTGTATCTATTCCCTTCTAGTTCCAACATTTGAAGCAATAATAGTGGCTAACAATAAATGGGTTCCTAATGAGAGCAGCTCACACTACACCCACAATAATTATCTTTTGAAAAATCAATAGGGAAGGAAATGTGAAAACAATGTGATATAAGGTGTGACTTCCTCTATTTCTGTTTATACTTATATACAAGATCCCTCTCCCCCTGCAACTTCCCCCACCTTAGGGGCAGGAAAGATGTCTCCATCTTGGAAGATAATCATATAATTAAGATGTATGAGATGTGCCTTCCTGTGACACGTGAAATAAAAACATAATGAAGGAAACAATGCAAGCATGTATAAAGGGCCTCCTCACCCTCAGCAATAGCATTTACTGCCATGAACAATATTCTTAATCAGAAAAAAATAGTCCTTCATAATAATCATGCTGCATACAATGATATTCACAACAGACCCAGGGCAGCATGGCTGAGGATGTATCAAAATACAGAAGTAATTTTGCTATGAAATACCTCAGAAATTACATCCCGAAACTCTTTCTGCTGTGGATGTTTCTGTCAGGACTGGGTTATCGCTGTTGATGAAGTTTTCAGTGGAAAATAATTGAATAAGAGTGGAATGAACACAGAATTTCAACCAAGTTCCACAGATATATATTATATCCCATGACTCCAGGGTGATACTGTGGAAGATTTGAGAAGCTTTGAGTCTGTTTCAATAAACATCAAAAACCAGTCCAAGAGCTGCATATTTCCATGGCTGTGATGAAGGACAAAAGTGGTTAATGCTACCTGTGCCATACTCATCCCGTTGACCTTTACCCATCCACCACCTCAGCTAAACAGTCTGCTTTTTAATTTGAGGTTGAGAGAGTGAAAAGATTGGCTGCAATGAATACTCATAATAAGATATAAAGATTTTGAACGAGCTGAGATTGGGAAATGCAAGGACTGCATTTCCAGCTGCTAACTACTAGGCTTGATGTGAAAGTTGTGGGTATTACCAAAGAAATCTTCACAACGTGCTACATAAATAATGCTGGTTATGATGCTATCTGAAGCTACCTCAGATTAGTCCCCTTTAACACTGCCAGGCAAAAACTAACATGGGAAGGAGTGTCATTGGAAAATAGTTAAATCTGAGACTCCCATCTGGCTAAAATATAGTGTGATGGTGGGCAATTAGACCTCATCTACAACCCAGACGATTAGGGTGGGAATGGAAACATCCATCCAGTCGAACTGAATGCCCTCCTACTCTTACCACTCACACTGTGCTTTAGTATCAGGATGTCTCAGGCTTTAAATGAAATGTCAAACATAATTTGGCTCTGGATACACAAGATATATGATTGCCCTTGGAGAAAGTTGATAACTGAGAGCACTCTGTGTCAAATGTGTATCTATCTGATAGCTCACTCCATAAAAAGCACTAGCCAGCTTTCCCTCAACTGTGTAAAATAGTCAGACTCCAAACAGGCCTGTCTGCAATTTACACAAATAGGTCCATTTTGAAAGAAAACCTTCATATCAGAAAGGAAAGATGGCTTATTGAAAGTTGACTCCTACTTAAATTTCCAAATGGCACCATGCACATTACATTAGCATTCAGTGACTGGAAGGCAGTTACCATACCCACCGCGGATAGCTCGACATCAGATGAGGAATTATGTTAAATGACACATTTGGATTTCTTCGAGATGCAGTTTGGAAACTTTCATTTGGAAGCACGGTGTATTTTCAAAGAAATTTTTACTGCTTGGAATCCAAGCAGGGCAGAAAACACAGAGGTTGTTTATGATTATTGATGGCTTCAAAGTTTCTTAGAATGTCTACTGCATCTAAATTTTGTGCTGAGAGGGGGACTGATTTAAAAAACTATTTAAAAACAAATCAGTATATAAATTTGTTGCGTATGTGTACTTGCTGTATTCACATGGCACTGGAAAAGATACATTGCAAATGAATCTTTTACCTGTTGTATGCAGCCATCGCTCAGAAAATATGATTTCAGTCTGATTATTTTGTATTTTTTTTTGTGCTTTTGATCTCTTATACAGTCTGTCTTCAAAACTGGAATGCATTGTGTCTATTCCACTACAGGCATGAAAAATACTTTAGGAGAAAAACTTGAAACTTTGCATATTGCCATTTAGATTTTGCCATTTTTGAAAAATCGTAGAGGTAAAATGTAAAGTCAGTGACAGATACTGTGCAGAAGGATATAAACAGATAGGCAATATACTTGTCAGTCACAGAACATGAGAAATGCCTTATATACTTAAATAAAAGCTCATAACCTAAGCTTATCAGAGGTAAGGTTACATGTGTGATATTTTGTCCTTTTGTTCCAAGAGCAGTTTGACTCCTATGCCTAAAAAAAAAATATCTGTAATTTCTTAGCTAATTTAGTGGCACTCTTGCTTGAGAATGAAAAGAGATTCAAAAGAGCAGTTTATTTTCATTTTCTTCTTTTTCTTGAATAGAGTAAATATTTGTCACCTCTTTGGCATCTTTGTTACTAACAGGTCTGATAAAGAACAGGAATACATATCCTTAAATTAAAACATGAAAATTTTATATGAATTTCAAATTCTTAATCATTATTGACCTATGTATAACTGTGTAAAACCCCTCATTTTCTTCATCGTCCTTACTCCAGCCTAGTATTTCTCTTTCTCTTTCCTTCCCACGCTCTTGGTGGTCATTCACGTCCTCAGGTCTCTGCTCTCCCACTCCTCCTGTCCCCCCTCTCCAGCCAAGAACCTCATGAGCAGCTTTGCCTCTTGCTTTTGAAGAAGTCATCAACGTTTCTCTTCTCAAATCCCCACCTTCTGGTCTACCTGGACTGTCTCATTCATGCCTTCTAAAGGTGTTGTGTTCTTCTAAGTAAGAGCTCCCAGAAGCTGAAGAGTGTCCACTAGGAGCTTTTAATCCACCTTTGACTTTGAATTTAAGGATGAAATGTACTGTTTAACTGGGTTCTTAGGTCTCAAAATACCTCAGGTGAATTCACTTTAGGATAGAGGGAAGGACCACAAATAGAAAGAAACATTCATAAATATCATGCATTATGCCGAATTTCACTGAAAAGTGAGAAGCTAAAATCATGCTGAATATACAGACATGGCAAAGAAACACATTTAGATCATCAAGGTTACCTAGGATCTCTTAACTTTGCCTCTTTAGACACAGAAAGTCTTACACATCCACTGTCCGTGTGGTGTGTGTTCCGATGGCATTTGTGTTGCCATCTCAGTTGAAAAGTACCAGTGATTTGCTGGAGAAAAGTCTCCCTCTTTTCTCTGAATGCTGCCAAATACTTAAAATCTGCTGCAAATTTGCGGCCAGCTTCCCTGAACATCTGATCTTGAAGTTGTAATTTCCACTAGCTTGCATTTTTAATTATGTGGATCTATTCTAGGTGTTCATTTATTTCTGTAAAACCAGTGTTCTGTATTTCTCATTCCTGTGTAGTCCTTCCTGTACGCTTATTCCTCCAAAATAACTTCTTTACTATGAAATAATAGTAACAATACAGAGATACACAATAACAGGTTGCCACTGCAGGATAGCAAGCTTAATCTATGTCCTCCTCATAATCTTTAGCAGAGCAGAAGGGAAGAAAAACGGATGGTTTTGCAGCATGACCAGAAGGTTAACAAAGCTAGGCCTTTTCCAATGAGCTATGACATTATTGTTGCTTTTCTCTCTAGATCAATATTGATTATATGCTCCAATTTCATTCAGATATTGAATTTGTTTTATTGGGCAAACAGCTGCAGTCTCCGTTCCCTGTCCCTTAGCAAATATTATTTCAAACTTGTTTTGAACTCACATTGCACAAGGTGTGAGTCTACTGCACTCACAACTGCTTTTTGATCATATGATATTGGTCCAGGATCGTGTAACTGGCCCAAACATAAGCTGACATACTGGTTTTACTGAAATATGCCTTGCCTGTGTCTTTCTCACCATGTCAAAGAATAACTCAGTGGTTCTGCTCCCATGGGCTGCACAACATCATGACAGTCAGCTAAGCTGTTGTCACTGGGTGAGAAAGCATACTGCCTGAATATTATTTTCATAGCTAAGAATTAAAGTATAAGGTATACTCCAGACCTAAACACAATGACCATTAAAACTAGATGACTCAATTGTCTGTCACCTTATCGGGCAATATTGGAGTTGATCATTCTTCAATCACAACCATAATCTGCTTTATTTTTCTTAATTATGAATTATCTCAGAAATAAATGATGTATGAATACAGGCCTTTTGAGCACCACTTCACCCAAATTCCTTTAATTAATAATCTCCAAACTTTTTCTAGTGTTTTTTTGTCAATTTTGTTTGAAGAAGCAGAGAGAGCAGATTAAGAACAAAATGGGCATGAAGTCAGAAAAGGTACAGTCGTAGGTAAAATAATGTCACAGAACTGAAGTAATTTCCATTTACACAAAGAAAAGCATGGGAAGAAAGATTGCTACCATTTGGAGCGTGGTTGGTTGAGCAATTTGGGATTTGGAGGTCAACCACGGTCACGAAGCAGCTGAGAAGTGATACTATGCAGAAGTATCACCACTTCACACTGGTTTCAGGATTTCAGTATGTTTTCTTAAAATTATAACAAATTTGATGCATTGGAAACATCTCTTCAAAACCATATTTTTTAATGTGTTGAAATGTTTAGATGTCAACTTTTGTTTTAAAATTATAATATAGAGGAAGAAGCATAGCTTTGAACAGCTCCTTCAAAAACATGCTCAAAATATTTCACTCCAAAATATTTAAAGAGGATGCCAAAATATTGTCAGAGCTTCACCCCTTCACTCAACTCCTTCCTCACATTTTCTCTGAAACAGTGTTCCCATAATATAAAGATAATTTGATTTCAGTAGAACTGCATTTTGTTGCAGAAATTGTTCTGCTGATTTTTTAACCATAATGTCTGGGAAAAATGTTTCAGGAAGCTTTAATATTGCAGCCAAATGAATAATCTTTTGAGGTTGGTTGATCAGTTATTCCAGATCTCGTGCACAGCTAGTTCTATGAAATACTAAGATTGGTTCAAAAACATGAAACTGTAAAGCATATATTTTACCATCTATTCATTTTATTTATTTTNAGAACTCTGCAATCACCCTAAAGTTCATATTAGTACTTATTTATGGTTGGATCGTCACAGATATACATAGTAACCCTACAATTTCTTCTTTAATCTCAAGTATGATGTTTCTCCAAACATCTTTTAATTTTGTCCTGGTTGTTCAGTTTGTATGGGTGTTATATTATTAAGTAATTAAAAAAAAAAAACAAAAAAAACCCCAAACAAGTAATGACCTATAAGATCATCTGTAAGAAGAAACAAACTTTAAGTGACCCTCAGAAAAAATTCTTAGACTATAGCAGAAACTGAAAGTGTTGTTACACTCTGTAACACAGGCTGAGTATGCATGTATTTAAAAGGATTATAGTCACTAGAATACTGACAGAAAGCTAACATACATACTTGCAAAAGGCATCCAAAGACAATGAAACAAATTACTACAGAAGCAATCAGCAGATATAAGCATTTATTATTTACTTGCAGATATATTCTGAAGTTGCAGACTTTGCCTCTCAATGTGAAAGAGGACAGACTTAAAGTGATCTCTGTTTTCTCATCATCCCCCCATCTTCCTTGCGTCTGTGGAAAGGCACATGCAGATGAACAAAGCTTACATATTCAGAGCCACCCGCTGAATGTGAGACTCATAAAATTTGACAGATATAAAAATGGAGGAAATATCCATTACATTCTGATACATTACTGAAAACGCACAAACAGGGAACAGACCAACTAAGTTAAATATTGGTATAAATTAAACAGAAAGCACATTTGCTCTAGCACTGGCCTTTCAAATTGAGAGTGATGGCATGATTTAATAATTGAACTGTCTCACCTTGCACAGTCAGACAGAATTCCAATAGGAATAATTATTCCAAAATGGGTATGAAGGCAAATCAAGCTCTTCGCCAGCTAATACAGCAGTCTGCAATTTGACTTTTTGCTTCCTTGTGTGTGAAAGTGGGATCAGGATCAATGGGTTGTTTTTCTTCAATTTTGCAAATGTGTCAAGTACTTCATTAGAGTTGATCCCTTCATCAGTAATTTCCTTTGTGAAGACAAGGTTTACTTATTGCTCATGTCACATAGTGCTCGAATAAGGCATCCTTAAATATTTCTCCTAAGAATTAATTCCCGGCTTCACCCAATGTGTTATTTCAAGCCCAAGCATCAAATCTGTCGTTTTAGGGCTTTCTTTCCCAAAGTCCCTGTCACTAGGTCTAGGCGTTGTACATGACATGTAAACAACACCGGTCATGCCATCAAAAGCCCTCCCATCACTTAAGTAGGCATGTCCCCTTCCCACCACGGCACAGGCTTCACGATGGTCATGTGAGAGTGCATACATAGTCATATGAGCCACAGCACAGGCCTCTATGAAAGTCTACAACTGAGATCAAACTTCATGTAACTTGACCTTAAAAACCCTCAGTAAAAGAAATTTTGTCAAGAATTGGCTGTCTTAGTTTTCTCTTCCCTTGAGTTTTGAAATGTCAGGCTTTTCTTTTTTCTGAAAATTAAGCTGACACGCTCTTCTCCTATAGCATTTTGGTATTCAAAGCGCACTTGGAAGGGTTTTTGCCTGTGTACCTGTGATTACAGATACACAAGTCCTTTCCTTTTTTTAACATCACCATTGCTTCTTGGGTTCCACTGGCTTCACTGATCCCAGTTCTTCCAGTTTTCTGAACTTAGTTGCAACCTTTTTCCTTAATTTTCTGTTTAAACTGCTTTTCCTTCATAGTAAATACAAGTATATTCAGTTATTCTTCCCAGCCTTGTCGGAAAAAATAAAGAATCATTCTCCTTCTCTAGCTCTCTGCCTACTTCCCTCCCCTTTAAACTCATCAAAACCACTATCTATGATCGTTGAAGCTTCTCTGCGTCAGAGAGCTCTTCTGATGTTATTGCTGTGGTTCTTCCTCTTCACTGAATATTTCTTTACTGAACAAATATTAGTAACTCTTGTCCTCCTCAATCTCTTTTTCAGCGCTGCAGCTTGGTATTTTTTTTTTTTTCTCTCTTTTTTTATGAGTTTTCTGGTACTTTTTCTCCTAATCAGTCCCTGTGAAGTTCTTTTTCATCCTTCCCTCTCTCTTGGTGGTCCAACAGAAGTCTGAACTTGATCTTCCTTTGTTCCTGGTCAACCCCGATCCTTCATATTTTTATATTCATCTGCATCTTGGTGCTCAGTGAGTCTAAAAAAAATGAATTCTCTGTAAGTTAATGATTGAAAAGAAGAGGCCAATGTTACTTTTTGGGTTTGTTTGTTTGCACANNNTTTTGGGTTTGTTTGTTTGCACAAGTAGGGTGTATAGAGGACAGCTGTAACTTCTATTTCCTTTAAACCACTTATAAATATTCACAAGATAGTTCAGTACACTGAAAAAGTAAAACACTTTTTTTTTTCCTTTCTTTCTTTTTTTTCCTTTCATTCCAAACTGAAATTATATCTTCACTCAGTATCCTAACAGCTTAGTCTGAGCAACCGTTTCCCCCCGAGAAGAGGTGGGAGTCCTCATGTCCATGCCTTTGCAAGTAGATTGGGGACTGATATAGCCTGGAAACAGTCTTGCATGAATAGAGGGAAGGAGATACTTAATCTCACTGTTCTCTCTTCTCCCTAGCATCTAGGACTTTGGGATGCACTGGGCATTACTTCTCACTGTGATATCTGCGACACTTCCTTGGGGACACAGCAGTCCACGTGCCAGTCACGCAGCATTGCAAAGCAGAAATATCTCTTGCTTTTGGAATGACTTGGCAACGAGTCAACGAGAACAAAGATTGAGTTTATTGGAGCAGTGGACTAACATGGCAAATACTCACCTGTCGTTTAAAGAAAAGGCATTTAAACTCCACGGAGGTGGTCATACTTGACACTGAAATCACCCAGGCAACCGCTCTTGCATGGCCTTCTCTTCATAAATGCCAATTATTTTCAAGGTTTGACACACAGCAGTGAATAAGCTTGTAACATTTTTATCAGAATTATTGTTAAACAGAGAATCCTTTGTGCTTTGTGTCATCTCTTATAGACACAAACCGCTCATTTGTGGCTAGCAGTGATGGTGAACAGCCTACAAAAAGAAAACGTGCATAGTAAGAGCTGCTTTATTTACCTTACAGTTCGCTTATGGCTCTGCTCTGGGATAAGAAGACAGGAACAAGAAGGGGCCTGAGATCAAGAATTATGTCATTTTTCTCCATCAGCTAGTCAAAGGGTATGGGAATAGATTCTCAGTTGTGGGGATTTTTGACCATGCAGTTCTTTGTTTCTGAAGCTCCATTTATGTTGCAGACTAGCTGTACACCAGAGAGCAGTCCAACTCAGCAGGCAAACTTAAGGCTTTCCCACCACTTGCACCAGGTGGCCTTCTGAAAGCTTAGCATTAGTGCCCGAGTAACAGAAGACATTGAGGACAGCTGGAAAATTACGCCTTAGGGCTGCTTTTGAAACAGTGTGGGTATTACCTTATGCCATACAATTATTAAGAAGACAAAAGCATCTCCCTATAGAGGAGAATAATTGTCAAGATATCTCTAAAAATGATTCTTGAGGCTGAAATCCACAGAAGTAATAAAATGCAGCTTGTTTTATGAAACAATAAAAAGCACATTCCATTTTTCAAAATCCTTTGTCTTTAACACCAAGATGATAATGAATTCACAAACTACCTGGGTTTCTTTCAAAAAATTGATTCTAATCTGCATGAGATTCATTTAAACATTAAGACACCCAATTGCAAATGTTCACAGGTCAATGGAGATCTGCTTAGCACACTGAGTGGAGCTGGAGCTATTCAGCAAACTGGTCACTAGGGTCAGGCTTTAGTTACCTGCATGCAGGTCTCTGGTGACATGAAACATTTCTGGAGGATAGCAGCTGCCATATGGAGCCTGTGAGAAGCTCCACCATTTTTCAGCAGCACTTGAAAGTCAGATAGACAACACCTGGAGATGTCTCAGATAACTCTGGATACCTGTGCATGAACAACTGAGATCTAAATCTCCATGGACCATAACAGAAGTTGCATGTGGACATCTACACGTACATTGGCTTTTTTAATCTGGAGCTAACTCTCGTGCTAGTTGGCTCATTGAAGTTGATCAAATAAGAAAATACTTAGTTTCCCAGTTAAAACTGACCTTTGTTTCACAGTCAACAGGGTGTCTTCTGAAATATAAAGAACAGTGATTCAGTTTCTTTGGCTATACCTGTGCTCTTTTGGGAGTGCACAGCTCACATACATGGGGGTCAGATCAAATACCTCAGAACTAGCTGGCTCAAGCTCATTGCATCTATACTGTATGCAAAGGGAGAGTAAGAGCAGGAGTCATCTTCACCTGTTCTTGAGGCTCCTTCTACTTCCTTTCCATCCAAAGCAGAATATGAATAAAATTTAGGTAGCTCAGACCATATGAGTGTTCATGTTGAACTCAGGACCAAGACCAAGAAAACACAGGTACCACCACTGTTTTTCAGTTCCTCATCCATAAAGTAGGGACTCTGAGGGTTTGACTTTTGAAATTCATCGCCGAAGTCTTTGTGAGGCTGTCTCATCTTCCCACTAGGTGCTTGTGCAACATCAAGTGAGAAGAGCCCCAAGCACTGTTATAAACCTTCCTCCCCTGTCCTGTAGATTCATCAGGCTCACAAATTCTACTAGCTCCATAGTGAGCTGCTCTTTGTGCTTGGACATACAGTATCTTTAAATTCCAGTATTTTTTATATTTTATGGTCTAGCTGGTTCCTCCATGGTGACTGCTGCCTCTTCTCAGGCCGAAGAGCAGTCTTCAACAGCCAGTCATCTTTCACCCAGCAGATGTATCCAAACAACTGGAATTCCCTTCTTCTTTCTACACCAGTGACTCTCCCTTTTAACACATCTTTTTGCTCATTCCCTCTTTTCTGATATGCTTTTGCCAGCTGACCACATGAAGCTGATGGTAATATTTTATTTCAAAGGCAAATGTCTCAGTGTGACAGCTTATTCAAAGGTCTATGTTTCTACCATATGCAAAAGAGTGAAGTACATCCATATTTCAGACTGCTTTGTATTTTTATGTGCGTCTATGGAAAGATCACCGTGCCTCTGCATTGCTGTAATACAACAAATAAATATCAGAACAGGAGGAGAAGTAAAATGCTTATTCAAATTGGGGGCTTATTATAGGAAAATAATTCTAAATCATATTTCTTAAAAACAGGAAAGAACAGTAAGATGGCATAGCATTGCCACACTTACCTACCATCTCATTTTGTTAGTAATGCCTCAGTTACTGAATTCTGATCAGTGCATAATCAGGTTCTAAGCTATTTCTCCAAGTCAGGGTTGGGGCACCAGACACTTAAAGAGGACACAGTTGGTTAATTGTGCCTTCCAGCTGTACCTAAAATCACAGAAGGTGTTATCTATTTGCTTGTATTAGCACATCAATGAAATGCTAGCTGTTCTTTGAAGAGTTCTGCAGACATCAGAATTAGCTATCAACCACTTTAATAGGCTAATGGAAGCTGACTTTGTTTGCTACTAAAGCAAGTAATAACAAGAGTAGCGTTTTTGCTCTTAGTAGCTCATGCACACAGCAGAAGTGAAATAGCTGGGCACTTCAATTTGCCTGCACACTTCTTAACACGCAGTAATGATGGTATCGTGTGTTGAAAAAAAATAAGCCAAAGCTGTGCTTGCATTTGTTTCATCTGAATGAACTCTAAAAGTAGTACAATATTCCCAATGAAAACATCAGGAATAAAAAAAAAAAAAAAACAAAAAAACCCAAGGAACAAAGAGAAACTGCAAGATTGTAACAAAACGAGCAACAAGACCAGTTACAGGACCTGAAAAAGCCTAAGGCATAAAAAACATAAGCTTAATCCTTTGTATTTGTGGTATAGTGGGAGTTTTTGACGGGTTATCGCAATGATGCCAAGTGTATTGGAAACTGGCTGTATTGTAAAACTCTGATCCTTCAGAAAACAACTCTGATAGGCACCTTTAATCTCCTGAGGCACATAACAGCCTTCTTGACTCACCAGTGCCTTGGTTTGAGTTAAACCTGCATCTGCAGCTGTGTTTCTTCTGAGGTCCGAGGTAAGGGTCAGGCTTTTGCTTTTGCTTTTTTGACTGCCTGTTTTTTGTACTTGTTTTTCAAAGAAAAATAGAATTCTCAAGTCACTGCATTATCCATGAACTTAGGGCATTTAAAAATAACCCAGCACTGATATCCAAGATAAAACTCTGATGCTGGCAACAAGCTATTTACATAGATTGCAGTTCAGAGCTTCACTCTGCTATAAGGAGGCTTTAATCCTACAAGTATCCTTAGAGATGTCAATATAATGGATCACCTTGCATAAGGGTTACTGAACCACCAGTGAAAAAGATTCATTTGGATAGTAGGAACAGAAATATTTATTCTGATTTGTAATATTATGTGGGTTTTTATATCTATAAAAGAAACAGTACAAGTTCATGGAGAAAATAACACAAGCTTAATTAAATTCTTAGACTTCCTCATAATATTGTTCAAAGGTAATGTAAATAGGGGCAAAACTCAAGATTATTTAAAACATATATAGTGTATATATAGTGTTACTGAGTGAAAAGCCAGTTTGCACCAAATGGGGATCTAAGATATGCCAAGAAATAGTCATGTTCCTTCTCACTAATAACTCTTGTCTTGCAGACCCACCTGCAAAGCACCTGTCATAAGCGAGAATCTGGTTATGAACATTCAACCTCCAAAACCACAGCCATCTTATTTACACTTGTATTTTATACTCTAGTAAGGAGTACAAACCTCAGATGAGACTTCCTTGCATCAAAACAATAATGTGAAACTGGAATCCCTAAACTATCCTCTATTTGCAATTAAGTTAACTGAGTTTAACTGTTTTATTTGCAATTAAGTTAACTGAGCTTTTTCTGTGATAGGAGCGGAAGGAAGGACACCAACCTGACAAAAGGCAACACAGAGCATAAAGTTAAGTTCTGGCTGAGTGGAATGAAAGTGAAACCTCCCATTTGCTTCAGAAAGCACAGGATTTCACCCTGGAGCATTATGAGAGAGTGAGAGAAGAGAGACGGAAAACATGCCAT
>VXBO01002074.1:1003-16793 GCA_013400135.1 Rhinoptilus africanus
ATCCATTTAATTCATTTTTTTCTCAAACATCTAGGAATGATTTTAAGAATCAGAGATTCTGGTATTATGCAGGCTGTTGTGTGCATTTATGGTTGGCTGTGTGATCCATCACTATGGTTTTACCCATTCACAAGTTTGAAGTAAATAGATGACTTCCACCCATATCTGCATGGCAAATCAATTGTTGATTAAATACTTTTTCTTTTCTTTAAGTGTGCGTTTTTCCTACTCATTACTTTAGTAGTCATTATTTAAGTCATTATTTAAGTCACCAGATCCAGACTGCTCCATAGTTCAACATAACAAAAATGAAGAGGAGTTAAAAAATGGTGGTCAGCATTTTGTGTTAGATCCAGAAAATTTCCACCAAGGAATAAGTCATGAGGTCAGTCTGTTAAACATGCTAACAAGTCTCATTGCATATAGAATATATGGTCAAGTGAGTGGATTGTAGATTATTTTGCAGGCTGAAAACCCCCTTATGCTCTACTATCTATCTGAAGGATGTTGCTCAATTTTGCATTTATTTCTCAAGGAAAAATCAGAATTTGAAGAAAGAAAATAATTTAGTACTGAAACAGTAACCTTCTCTACATTGTTCATGTAAATCTGTCACTCCAGGGTTTTTTTTGTGGAATTATTCTTTCATATTAAAATTCTAACCCTTCTTGCTAGCTTTGCGTAGCTGGGAAAACATTTGCCAATTTACTTCCTCTAACAGCCTGAAGCTCTCTAGCAGTATCCAGAAATTACCTGATTTCTTTTCATAGTCCTCAGCTTCTCTTTAAAACAGCTATGCTGTGTCAGCCAAGATATTTTTAGCATCTTTTACTTCATCCTCAATATTATTCTCCAAAAATCTTGTCATTCAGTTATCCTACTTTGTTTTAAGACTCATTCCAAAAAAATTCTAGCCTGTTTTTTTACACACCCAGCCATTTTTCTAGATCATCTGTTTCTGTCATTCCAGTGATGTCATACATTTTTTAAAAAGTACTTTAAAAATACTCAGTATCGGTTTACCAACTTTAGTTTGCAAACTGATTTTTCCCCCAATTGTTGTCACAGGTATTTAAACATTCCCTACATCACTCAACTTTATTTCCCCTCATCTTTGGTGACATTAGCCTGTAAAGACTGTACATGTCCACAGGACCTCCATAATGGGTTACTTAACACTAAAGGGTCAAATAAGTCAAGCACTGTTCTTGCAAGTAATCAGTGTTACAAACCATGCAGAGAATGCATGTTAAACATGTTTTGTGAGAGATTGTGAAAAGACAAATTTTCTGCATGTGTGTAACAAAGCTCCTGGATGAGAATATAGTCATCCTAATTTGGAAACCACAGATTGTGATATAGTATGGTGACATTTCTTCCCCAGAAAAGAAACTAAAGTTAAATAAGGAAAAGTGTTGGGAAATAAAAAAAAAAAAGAAGAGTAAAAAAGAAGAGCAGAGGAAGACAAGTTCCTCATTATGTACCTTCAGAAATGGAGATTTTGACAGACTTTGGTAGATGTGCATGGAGAGCAACAGTAAAATGCATAAGCATATATTACCTGATGCACAGATTGGCTACCTATGTTAGCTTCTGCTATTCTTCTGTTTTATATATCATATAAAACACATATCTTAAATATGTAAATAATTGGTTTATTTCAAATCCCACTCCATAATAATGACATAATGATTGCCAATGTATTGCTTACGTTTCAGAAAGGGTAGAGTGTACCTGTATGTGTGTACCATATATGCATGTGTGACAGAGAAAAAAAAAAAGGAAAAAGAGAAAAATTTCTTTTTAATCAGTAAGAAAAACCTTCAATTAACCCTTTTTGTTCAAACCTTTATCTACACTTTGGGTTTCTCTAAGCTATCACAATAGACTGCAGTGGCCTGAGGACCTGATTTAAGGTTAACTGCAAAAGCATTTTTAATTCCTTGCCTACCTCCCTATGAACACTACAGCAGTTGAGACCCAGGAGTATCATAGAGAAACATACAATGCTCTGCAACTCCTAGGCTTCTATTTAATGATTTTGATATAGGAATTTCTGCTCATCATTCAATTTCTGTCCATCTTTAGCCGGACAAAAGAAAGAGATAAAAAAATAATCAACTCCTATTTTTTCTACAGTATCAAAAAATACATAGTTTAACCTATATAACAACAACTTGAATTCAGTGAAACAGTTTAGCTACTACATATATTCAGGACACCTCTATCAAATGAAGCTCTCTGTAACACATTATCATAGCTTAATCAATTGCTTGAATAGGACAATTAGTGCATGCAATCAGATTCTGTTTAGTAACACTTTCTTAAAAGGTGGTGCATTCCAAGGCTGAATACATCGTCTTTATACATTTATTTGAAATTGTTATTTTGACATTGTAAATGAAGCATTAGTCTTTATGTCATAAAAAACAGGTTTTTGACTAAAAAAGTTAACTTGATTACGGAAAAAAAAAAATCAGTACACTAGTTCAGTCAATAATCTTCAGCATTTCTCTTGTTTCTGTAGGAAAGTATATTTCTGGTAAAATAATGCTGTGTATTAACCTAAACTGAGGATGTTTAAAAAGGGGTAGATTAATTGCGTCTTCCATACTTTTATGATTTACTATAAACCAATCCTAAATTTCAATGAATATTTTCCATTGAAACGTACCTCTACATATTTTGTCTCATAATCTGCAAATGAAGTGAATATATTTCAATGCCATGTTGAAGCAGCCCCATGAGCTCTGAAGCATTAAATACTATTTTCTCAAGCCTGCTTGTTACACCTATGAGGCATGAACTAAAAGTACTGTTACCGAAGGGTGCTCATTTCAATGTATCTTTTACATTTTTGCATCCAATATTGGGATGCAGAACAGTACGCCTCTATTTTAGGAATTTAATTTCATTTAAGTTTGTCCCTTCAGCACAGAAGACCTTTCTTGAATGATGGATCTTCTAAAGGGTAGACACTATCAAATATGTAGCCATGGCTGAATACACTTCGGTAATATATTTCCTGAGTTCTTTGTCCTAATGTAATGAGCTACATCATAGCTGAAATTTAAGATGTAGAAGCTGTCTTATCAGTGTAAAGCATATCTATATTGAAAAAGTAAACCTTTTCTAAAAATAAATATGTTTTTGTAAATCAGAGATTGAAAATTTGTTTAACTGTATAGAGTTTAGAAGTTAGAAATATATAACAAAAGTAGTATCTGTGTGCCTTTGTTGAATTTTAACTATTCATTTTCCTCCCTCCTGCTTTAAAAAGCTGAATAACTGAACCTAAACTATACTTTAACTATATTTTGGTTATCTCTTTTACCTTCATAATTTTCTACAAACATCAATGGACAGACTCTAAGTACTTATATATCTCAAATTAAATGAGTGTTAGTTATTTAGAAAAAGCACACTTATTGCAAGGCTACTGTGCTTTTTTACGAGTTTATTTCCATAGTTAGGAAAAATGTGAGAGTGTATCCACTTGGAGACTTGTAAGTACTTCCTCTCTTTTGTAGATATTGCTAGGTGATAAATTATCCCAAGGGTACTCAGGAAAATAACATCTTTTGCCTGTCCAACCAACTTTCTAAATCAGTGCTCATCCCAGCAGCAGATGACGGGAGCAGTTCAGCTGCAGTTTGGGGACCAATTAAGAAGTAAAGGGACCTCCAGGATACGTTAGAATTAAATACAGGAATGGATTAATGGCAGCTGAATAGCTTGTCAGACAACTCTTAAATCCTCTCTTAAAAATTCTTAAAAATTCTTAAACAAACAGATGCTTATTTGCACCTTAATGATGGTTAGTTAAGGAATGGAAGATAGATAAACATGTTGAGAGAACTAGAAATCTGAAAATACATTTGGAATATTATTTTTATCTTTATAAATTTCAAGTAAAACAGACTACCTGTGGTATTCCATTGTTCTGAAGGTCATTGTGATATAAGACATAGAATAACAAGTTCTTGAAATGAAAATCTTAAGTTCCTAATTAGACATCTAAATATGTGTCCCTATTTTGAAATAGTACAAAACCCTGTGTTTCCAATTTAAATCTCATTCCCGCATTGCCTATTTATAGAAATGCTAGGGTCCTTTTGCACTACTGTATCAGAATAAAATTATTTCAGGAGGGCTAGGATTGCCTTGGCTTTGAATAAATAGTAGCTAGAGATAAAATTTACTTCATGCCACTTATGAGCACAATAGTTTGGTTGCAAGCTGTGTGGAAGAACTTGTTCCCTTGAAGGTGCAGTACACTTACCATTTTTCACCTAGTGGGAGAGCAGTTCAAGGAGCTAGTAGATGGATAAACATGACTGAACTGATGAACTGGCAAGCCATGGTGTGTTCAGATATCTGATTTAAGATGCTTTCATTCTAAATTTCTTTCCAGGTTCACAAAGAGTGCACACATATTTGTCATTTTGACAAAACCCTTGTTGAGCAATATGCATTTTAAACTGCGCTTAGTGAACATAAAATCTTAGTATGAATTGCCTCAGCACAAGCTGCTCTTGTTTTTTTATAACTGCTAGGAATCTAAAGGCACTTATATTCATATGCCTGACATTCATTCTCAGAAGATAAAGATTCTTTGGATAGTAGTGTGTCACAGTGAGTGAAATTAGTGTACTATTGCACACACACACAAGCATACACTTATATGCTACAAAAATAAGTTAATTTCTCATCTAAAAGCAAGTTCCAGTGATTTTGGATACATAATTCAATGTCCCGGAAAAGAACCAAAATTTTTTAAAAATAGTTAAACTATTACCTCTGAGGTTGCTCTTAAATATCAAAGGAAATATAAGTATTAATGGAGAGCTGGATTTTCTTTTTAAAGAGCATAGATATACTTGTTTAAGAAAAATAGAAAGCAGAGGTCTTCATGCTTAAATGAGTAGGTCAACCTCACTCTGCTTCATCTACTTGTCAAAAATGTATATATACTTTTCTTGCAAAACTAGGAAAAATTATTTGAGATCTCTTACACTCTCAGTATGCCTTTACAAAGAAAATCCAAAATGTTTCACAGTCTCTGATCAGTTACTCTAAGAGACTACAGCAAAGTAAAACCCTGAAATGAACATGTACTTTGTAAATCTGTTGTGCACTCTTTTTTCCAACATTTGCTTTGGTTGCTGAAATGAAGTTTTTGAGCCAGTGACATGACTAGCATTTATTTCAGAGATGGATCAGGTCTTTAAATTTCAACTTATTAAAATTGATTTGGGTTCCATTTACGTAATTGAGAACAGGATTTTTGCCAGCAAAATTAAACTCTTTTCACCGTTTGAATAAGGAAGTTGTGTACAGTCATCTATATTTTATTTGTACTGTGGTAGATTTGTCTGAGACAGAACGATTCTCTTCTTCCCCTCTAAATCAATTCCATTATGATTCAGAGCCAACAGAAAATGCCCTCCCCCAAGTCCTCTGTAATTCACAGCTATGGGTGTTGAAATACGTATCTAAAATCTGAAAGAGTGTGTTAACAGACATACATTTGAAGTTCTCAGGCACACAAATGTTTAATTGTAACATAACGAGAAAAAGCTCCAGTCCTGGCAGTAGCGAGCAGCTCTAAATTCATAATGGCTGCCTCCAGCAACTGGAGTTACTGGAGTTTAACACAGTAGAGCTCCTCAAATGTTCTGCCTTAGCTAACCATGTGTGTCCTCCATGCAGATCCAGCTTAGAGACTGTTCCCATTCGGCTCACTGTCTCTCCCTGGAGAGGGCAGGAACTGGTTGTTCAGGCAGAAAATTAAGCTTCAGCAGCCAAATGCTGCTCAATCTCTGCCTTCCACAGAGCAGAAGAGAGATCCCGCCAGCCGATTGTGTCCTGCTATCCAATGGCCACCTGTTCCTTGCACTGGGCAAGAGCAGCTGCCGTGCACCTCAGACACTCTCAACCAAGAGAAGCAGCAGCCAAGTGCTTTGGACTGGCACTAGGCAGAAAGAGCAGAGTGACTTTTGTGGATTCCGTTGGGGCACTGGGAACCTCAACTCTGGATCTAGTTCAAGTGCTGCTGATAATATTTTTAATATGCTTTTATGAAATCTCCGTACCCTCAATCCACTGATTTCCCAACCCAGATGCTACTTCAGACAGAGACATATAGTACAATAGAGCCTTTTACAATCAAGATAATAATTGCTGAAAATTATCCATAGATTCTTTGGACTTAATCTAATAGGTTTGGGGATTTTTAATTATTTTTCCTAAATCTTAAGGTCAAATCCTAAGGTCAAAATTAATTGTCCAAGAATGGAAAAAGAAGGAAGAAAGGAAGATTGTAGTAAAACCCCAAAGATGAATTTTAATGTAATCATCAGAAATCAATCACAGGTAATTATTTTCTTCTGAATTTAAGTGCTTATTTTTGGAGAGTAGAATGATTTCAGATTTAACAAGGTGAAGCTGAATGAGGTAAATCCAATTTGAGATAAGAACATAGTATAGATGACAAATAAAGTTTGATCTGCTCTCATACACATATAAAGTTCAGTTAGATCACTGAGATACAGTGGGAAATTAATCTTTTCTGTGATACTAAAATTTTTAATGTTATATAGGTTAACACAGGCTTGATCTCTTGCCTTTTTTACAAGTCTCTTCCCCTCTTCCCAAAAAAATCACCAGCTTGTCAAGTGTCCATGACAACAGTTAATTGAAAACCTGCATGTATTTGAAGAGTGTAACCCTCTAGCCGTCACTGCTGCAGTTTGGAAAGTTTGGAATTATTACCCACTCAGCATAAGGAATAATGAAGAGCAGAAGGGAAATGAAAAATCATGGCATCCTTTCTCTCCTCACACTCTCCCTGGGAATCCATTCAGCAGACAAGAAAAGTAAGAAATTTTTATATGTGTCTTAAAAAAGCAATCCTGGTTGGAGGCAGCCCAGTAGTCATCAGAAGAATGGGATGACAAGAGCCAGTAGGGAAGGAAAAAAAGATATAGAGAAAAAATAAATGAAATGTACAAAGACCTGAGATAGAAAGAATGTTACTTTCAATTTAATCAAAGAACATACAGTTGTGATTCATGAACTTCTGCACTCAAACAGAAAACATAAGTGTGCTGTTTTGAAGGGAAGTGGGGAAGTGAGTTTGAAAACTACTGCTGAAAATATGAATACCTACTGTGTCTTGCTAATGAGGAAAGGGAAGGCAAGGAAAGAAAAGGAAATGAAAGGATAAATTCTGATGTCATAACGTGTGCAAATTCAGATGACGTTTTTTCCAAAAGTAGTACTCCTCAAATAAAGACTATGTTGTCTCCAGAAGAAAAACAAGCCCTTCCTCTTAAAAAAATATGTCAAGAAAAAATGAAAATCAGTACTGAAACATCTTTCAAGAATGCTGATGGTTTTTTAATGACAGTTTTCTTAAAAAGAATGATGGAAATGTGGCCCTCAAAAATAAACCAAAGAAGCAAGGAATTATGTAAATAATAACCTATATAGAGAAAAAAAAGGTTTATACGTGCTAATGATTAAAAAATATTTAATGATGTATGTATCATTGGCTTAAATGGGAAAATTTGCATGTAGGATAGCTCAAGTGAGCCATGTAAATAAAAATATTTCGAGGACACAAATAATGAAGAGTCAAGAGAGGAAGATAATTATGTTGAGTTCAAGTATGTTATTAAACGCAAAATAATGATGATGAAATTGGTTTCCATAACAACAGATGGAACACCAGCTATGTTTGGATCCAAGGTTTCATGGCTCATCATCATCAACAAGCACTCAGAGGAAAAGTGATAAACTTGACACATGGGAAGGGAGTAGTGATTAAAAAGAAAGTTAACTCCATTCAGGTCAAAGGCCTTAAATCTTACAGGTCATAAAATATACTATAGACAGTCCTTAAAGACAGAATTTTGCAAAATGAGGTGAGCTGTCTTAGTGAAATTAATGTTCTAAGAAAATATATTGATCTTTTTTCCAGAGGTTGAGATAACTGTATGATCAATAAACAAAGAAGCTGGTGAACTTTCCATGCTTCACTTTGCCAAGTTCATGGTTGACTGAGTTCAGTCAAGAGCTAAAATAGAAAGTAAAGTTTATGACATACATGGCAAGATGAAAGCATTTCCAAATGCCTTGCAAGGGAAGGCATGAAGTGAGTTTTGATGTGTAGATACATGAAAGTTAAAAATAAGGACCTCAATATTCTGGCCTTAAAGTGCTTCTGGTTACAGCATGAAAACTAATTTGGAAAAGTAAGAAAAAAATATAAAAATTTATTTCTTAAAGACAGAACTGCAAACTTGAGAACTCATTAGCTGTATACAGTAGCGTATTTAGAGCGGCCAGTGGAATTTGCATCATCTTGCTCATGACTGTCTGTGTGCTTGACTGTAAGAGTAAATTAACTGTTATATTTAGATGCCAGTGTATTAAAAAAAGGAAAGTCTCACAAAGGAAATGGATGTCTGCTTGGAAGACTGGAGCAAGAAGGATAAAATGTGGGTGTGAAGTGAAACCTGCAGACCTTTTTCAACTATCCCATCTATCCCCTCAGATCTACTTACCATATTATTTGCAAATAAAACTTTTCAATTTATATGTTGGGCAAATCTAAATGACAAGCATGAGAGGGCATGTTATCCCTGATGTTTCAACTAACTTTCAACAGCAACAACAGAAAGCATGTAGCATCAAATATCTCAATAGTCATTTATTTGTCAATGACAATACATCTGATCACTTATACAATGTCTTATGCTGCTGAATATAATTTAAATTTTATGACAGTTATTAGGAAAATTATGATGGTTAAACCAGACAACTAGGAGTCAAAATAGCTCTTTGTGTTCCCAGCTCTAGAGCTGTTTTCTTCATTTGGGATAATTATTAACCTTATTTTTTAAACCTGTGCTTAAAATTAGGTGTTCTTCACCTACCACTTTCTCTGCAACTCTGTATTTAAATAAATAAAGAGGCCCAGATTGGCTTGGAAGTCTCTTCTTCCACTAAGTCAAAATAATTGGGGTTGCTCACCTATGGAAAACAGACAGTTACTTAAAGGTTTCTTTCTCAAATATCTTCAAAATGATGGACTTAAGCAATCTGTATTTATAGCATCTTACCCTCTGTTGCCTATCTGTGGCAACAGAACTATCTGTGAATTCATCTGTTGAGTCTGACTCCCATAAATTGTGATAAATTTGAGGGAGGAGGAACTCTAAGAACATGAAGACAAAATGTGCTAATAAATATTTATTTAAACTAAATTCCCCTCTTTTTTTTTCTAGTTGCTCCCAAAGCTTCCTTTAGTTTTTCTCAGTAATGTTAAATTAACTACAGAGCATTAAAATAGTGCTAAAAATGCCTTGAAACTAGGTAACCCAGCCAAAGCTTGTACATCTGCATGAATGGCAAAATAATTATTCATAATTAGTGAGTCATGTTATCATATTACACTGAGCACCAAGAGGAGCAATGACTATTTATTATAATTATAATTATTAGTTTAAAAACACTGTTCATGAACATGGCGCTTTTACAGAACTGGTAAAGGTAAACTCCATAACTCTAAAAGTAGGTGTCTGCAGGCAATGGGACCAGATGAACAGGAAAAAACAAAACAAAACAAAACAAACAAAGGGGCTTAAAGAATAACAAAATATAGAAAAAATGCAAGAAACATATAATTGATATTCTCTTGACTCTAGAACTATCTCTTAAAGTAACTTGATTTTTAAAAGCCTAAGATTTTTTTTTCTTTCTCTTTTTACATCTGTGGAAAGTCTGTATTAGCTAATTAAATAAAATTGCCCTTGCTTTTTTGGCTGTGAGATCGAGAAACATGTCACATCTCACTGCCATATAGCTGAAGTCTCTTATTGTCCAGAACAGAGAAGCTACATCCAGCCAACTATTGTGAATTATCCCTGGTCCACATTAGCCCCTGAAAAGGCCCTCATTTGGTCAGACTCCAGATCAGCTCCTTGGTAGTTGGTCCAGTACATGTTAGGGTTAGTGCTTATGAGTTGTATGGATGTCCATACATTTCCTTTATATAGTAGCCTTCATCATGTTTAGTATACTACTGAAGATATAGATGGACTAACTAAACATATTCTTGTGGTACAAAATACTTCCTACTTGTGAAGTTAATATTTTTTTCAATGATGTTATAGATGTTAATAATATTGTTAATAATAATTAATAAATAATAATACCAATAATAACAATAATGTGCCCTGCTTCTTGGAACAGATTGTCTGTTTGTACCATGATGGTCTTTTTGAAATAGACAAATAACTAGCTTAGACAACCTGTTTTTATAGAGATCTCTTTTCTTCTTTATATTTAGATGTGCCTCTATGCAGAGAGAAGAATTATATACACAGATATGTGTACATAAGCATATATATGTTTCTATATGTGTGGGGTTTTATAGATACACTTTTTATAGTACAGAGTACTGCATGTACATATATGTAAATCAACTTGTTCATAAACATTCATATATCTATAGATACCTACATATATGTATACACACATATATATATGTGTGTGTGTGTGTGTATGTCTGTATGTGTATGTATTGCACTTTCAACGTGAGTTAAAGCAATCTTTTCCTTTCCTATCCTCAAGTCTTCCTCCTTTTCTGTTCCGTGAGTTGTGTGTAAAATTTACTGCATGCCTGCTAAAGGAGGCTCACTGCTTTCTCTCAGCGCAAACAATGATGCAGCAGGTTTTGGACACTACCACGGAGGCTGAGTTTATTTTGAAGCTGAACAGCTTTGTCCGTAGTGCAGTATTCTAATACCATGACTTAATCCAGCAAAGACCCTCTTGCAGAACTTTGGTGTTAGAAAAAATATTTGCCTACTTGAGAGATTCGGTTTGGCTACTTCACTCACACGGAACCACACATACTTAGTATGAGTAGATGTCTCATTGATTTCCACTGAGTAATCAACATGTTTGCTGATGATGAACTCCAAAACTGAAAGTCTAGGGCTCAGAGACACTGTGAAAAAGATTTCAGTAGAAGATGACAAGGTATTTGAAGCAGATTTCCTTTCAAAGACTTTTAAATCTGACAGTTTGAAACTTAATTATTGGTACCTTTCAAATTTAGGATGGATTTCTGTCTAGCTGTCTGTCCAGCTATGCTATTTTACTAAAAGACTGTGCTGCTATGTCCCCTGGTGATGCAAATACTGTACTTTGCTTGATATTAAATATGCAGTAAACTAAGTCAAAATCAAGCTCTTTCTTCAATCTCTCTCTCATTTTTATTGTTTATAGCTGTGGGCTGAAGTCTCGCTTTTCCTACACCATGCATCTGAGATTTGACTTAAGGTAATTAAAGAGACACTACAGAGGAAGGTAAGGAAGAAAAAGCATTTATTGGCATGGAGGCTCTGCAGCATCCAGCACCTCTCCTAGAATATCCCTGGCAGCTGCTACAATCCTATTCTCAGAAATCAGTGACCTCTGTTAAGTTATTAGCCACTGGAGTAAGACAACACCCTCTAAAAGATTCTCTCTTTTAAAAAGTTTCTCACCTGACAATCTTCTGATGCATTACCTGCATCTCATACATGTTCATTGAAACTATTCCCCGCATACATAGGCTCATAACAGACGTTCATCCGTATCATGCTGTTTCACACATCAAGATCCCAGGATTTAAAAGCCATTCATGAGTATGCTGTACATAGACAAAGTTGTCATATTTTCCAGGACACTGTTTTCTAGAGCCTAATATTATTTTTACATGGGGGAGGGTCTCTAAATCATAGCTAAGTAATTATGCTTTAAGTGCCTTAATAATGTGGGGTAGCCAATAGCTACCCAGACTGGACAGCACCTTAACCTGTAAAGATGCTGAGTAAGGTAGGGAATTACTATAAGGGTCTTTAGCACGTACAGCATGGAGAAGCTGTGAGTGAGCAATTGTTTACAATTCCTTCTAATACAAATGCTAGCAAGCATCAAATAAAACTAACAGGTTGCACATTCAGAAAAAAACCAAGAGGAAACATCTCTGCAGGCAATATAATGCGTAGTTAAGTTCTGGAATGCCTTACTTCAAGATTTTTGTAGATGCTAAAATTTTATGTGGTTCTACGGAATTATTCTAAAAGAAGTCATGGAAGAAAGTTCCTTTGAGAGATTTAAGTACAGACACAATCCAATTTGCGGAGCATGCACAGCATGATTGGTGGTAAAATACTATTCTGAAATTTATTACTACCTGCATGTACCCATTCATCTACTTTTTCATACTGCACACATGAAACTTCTGGTGGATCTGACGTGACTAACTAATCTGGTAAGGCTGTTGTTACATTCTGCTCTGCACAAGACTAATAGCAGTGGCTCCTTCAAATTCTATTGTCCCATCAATAATAGAGATGCATTATACTATAGTGTGCTATTTTTACGTAACTTTCATTAACATCTTCTACATATTTGCAAACTCAATAAAAGTTATTTCCAATTTGTTTTGAAATGGTGTGATCATACAACATAGGTCATATAATAATAATTTCTTATTTCTATAATTATTATATTATCAATTATAGATTCCAAACCATACAAACCTTAGGTTTACTCCTGCTATAAGTTCAAAGATCATGAATTCCTGAATGTTCCTGTTGCATATCAATTGCTTAATGCATTTATTGCAGCTGTATGATAATTAGATTAAAAAAACCCAAAACCAACAGAACAACAAAAGAAAAAAACCGGTACTGAAAACCAAAGCAATTGAAAAACATAAAGCCAGCAGATTCTTCCTTTAAATGGGTATCATAGCAAAAGCTTAAACCGCAGTAAAGTGACTGAGAAATGTAAAGTTTATACTGTTGACCATATAAAAATAATTCATCACATACTTAAAGCCAATACAGTATCACAGATTTGCTCACTTTGAAAGCTAGAGACCATCAACGTCACAGTAAAAGGAGAAATGCCTGGAAGAACTGAGACCTTTATTTGATAGTGAGCAAGGGTATTTCTGTTAGAAATGACAAGTCATCAAGAAAATTGAATCTTTTTCCAGTTAAACAAAGTCAGGAAAATCGCAATGTAGGAAAAACATTTCTTCAGCTGACATACCTATGCACTTTCAACTTCTATCTACCTACTTTTCTGGCAAAAAACCCCAAACCCACAACTGCTGGTGTAAAGGTAAGGTCCTCAAGAGAACGTCTGGCCTCATGAACTCTTGTAATAAATATCCCCTACATTTTGCTTGCAGAATCAGTATTTCCGTGATTACCTTATGAAACATGATTGATTTTAACTGAATACTGTCTTTTTTCACTTTTTCTTGGAATATTGTAGTCTAATCACACTAAAATAGTGTAATTACATTAAAAAGTTGGTCTAAATAAGTAGAAAATCAAGCATATAGTGCCAGAATTAGATCTAAAATTAAATCTGCTATTGAAAGTTGAGTGTCAAGGAAACTACTGCAAGAAAACTAATATCCAAGTATAGGCTGGTTTTTTTCAGGCTTTAACCCATCCTGATCCATCTCTGTTGTCCTGGTTTTTGTTTATCTCCCTCCCTCCTTTTACTGCATCATCTAGCCCATAGCATCACATCATAAATGTATCCAATTGCATGATGCTTCTTTTCCGTTTTGGATCTTGAGAGAGGGAAACTGCTATGTAAGAATTATCGCTTTTAATTAGTGATCTCTCAGATTGGCAGCAAGTAGAAATGCTATGAAGGAAATGAGATAATTTTAGCAATGATAATCTTTATAGAGCCAAGAAAACTTCACAGCAATTCATTAGAGGGGTGACCTGTGATTTAGGCAAGACTGAAACAGCAATCTTATTGGCTACGTTGGTAGTGCTCAACACAGAATTAAGGACTAAGTCTTGCAGCCCAGGAGAAAAAGAGTGGGCACACATGATGCTCAGGGTTGGGTTCCTCTTGGCAGGCAGGGTACATTCCTCTGTCCTCACTTTTCTGCCCTGGGTTTCCTCTGAGTGCTGTTATTGCATGACATTATAGAGAGGTTTTTTTCAGTTCACAGTGTGAATAATAACATGAAGACTGATATTTTTACAGCATGAAATGGGGTATGTACATTGCATACTATGAGCTATAGTTTGATTGTGGAAGGAGTCAGACACTTCTTGGAGAGAATTAAAGGCTTACTAATCACTGACAAGCCTGCTTCATTAAATTAAGGCGCCATCAACAATAAAAATAAGTACTAGTGAGTAAGAATTGTACTTCCCTACCTTCTATTTCCAAATACTCATGCCTGTTTCCATACTCTCTGCAAGGACTTGAAATGACAGGGTAGTGCAGTGGCCTGTCTTCTGGCATTCTGAATGGTTCCTGTTTTGTCTTCATTTTAGGTTCTAGTGCCCAATAGTTCTTCAACGTAGATTCTGATTTTATACAATTCTTTGACAGTTGTTGTTGCTGAGCAACTTTACTAGCTGAACTACATGAAACCAAAGTGATTAAGGATCATTTTCAATCTAGCTTTTTCTGATTAGAATTGTTCTGCATAAAAGTGTCCCTGTCTTTTGTACAATCAAAATTAATGTTAAATATCTAGGCAGTATAATATTGAAATACCTACATTACATTGTTATTGACAACATTGATTCAAAGTATGAGAAATATTAAACAATTTTTCTGTCTTATTACTTAAATAAACTAGAATCACTTCATTGCAGGAATCATCTCTCTATACACATGTATGTAAAATCAGGTGCATGAGAATGTATTTTGTACTGTCTTTCCAAGGGAACTTTCTACAACAAATAGAAGGCTTCAATGACCTATGTCTTTAGACTGTAAACTTAACCTGAGAATTATATAAAATGTTGATAAACATCTTTCTTTTTCCTAGAAGCCAGGATATGTTTTGGTATCCCTTCATTTGGCTATAGAAAAAAGGTGTGCCATTACTTCTCAGTTTTGGTTTTTTCTCAAGTCTAAATAGAAGAAGAGCCTTTCTTTTTGCTTGTTTGTGAGACAACTGTGGAAAAAAAAAAGATTTCATCAGCTTTCTCAACCAGTCTTTGTTTTTCTTTGACAGCCTTTGAAATCTTACGTTGATTGAGCCTCAGTATATACGTTACACACATGGGAGCACCTTGGATCTGGGTCCTCCTTGTTTATTTCAGGCCCCATTTAGTGACATTTATTTCCATCTGTTCGTCAGTGGTATAATATGGTGGGGAAAAAAAATCCCCTTGGCCTTATGAGTAAATAACAAAACACAAAAGCCAACAACAGCTAAAAGAAATACATCTGAGAGACCCAAACTGGGTGAATGCTTAGATCTTTGGCTGAGCTCAAGGTTATACTTTTTCTAAGGAATATATTGGAGGCTGAAAGGCATCTTGCTGCTGTCTTTGATTCAGCTCCTTTGTTCTTACATTTGTGGGTGTGTAAGTTACCTTTGAGCTCTCCACACCATTGCAATAATGAATACTAAAGCACAGCAAAAAAACAGTTAGAAGTCCATGGAACTGCTATGAAAGGCATCTTTTCCCATCTGTACTAATGTCAGTCCTGAGACAGTAATGTTTATGTCATATCTGTGGTATCTACCTCTTTATATAAGGATATTTGCATTGACTACTTGCTCATGGAGTGAAGTTTTATTGGCTTGTGTACTACTACTGTTAATTATAAATGAAGTGTTAAACCCTATTCAACCTTATTCTTCTGGTGACATCAGAGATCTGAGAGAAAACACACCGATCTGACAAACCAAACCACCAAACATCTCAATTCAAGAACAAAAAAA
>VXBO01002074.1:16811-39787 GCA_013400135.1 Rhinoptilus africanus
AAAAAAAAAAAACCACAACAGTGCTTCTCCTAAAAATAGTTCCTAAAAAACAAACTTATTTTCTTGTATATGGAGAGATAAAGAAGAGGGAACATTGTTGAGCTTACCAGTCATTATGCTGATGAAAACCATTGGGAAGTTGTTGGGTTTTAGGTTTTTTCTTTTCCTTTAGGAAAAATTATTTGAATTTTTACAAATGAGTAAGATTTTTTTCCTTATGACTACTCATTTTTCCCTATACAACCCAAAACTTATGTTTCACATATTATTATGTATTAGTGGAAACTGTTAAAGCTACATGTCATGCTTAAAAAACAATTAGCAAGGGCACAGCATCTGAGATCCTAATGATTTGAATACCTGTAAAGGTCAGGGTTCTATACATACTTCATAGTAAAATAATTACTACTGAAACAACACATTCTCAGAGTGGACTGATCAGGAATGAAAATACTTTTCCTATTCGAAAGTACTAAGATTTACTTCTATTGAAACAAGCTACCTGTTATGATGTGTAGACCTGTTTGAGCTGGGAACCCAGCAACTTAAAAATGGGTTTGGAGACTGTTTTCTGGCAGGACTCATTGCCTTGAAGCTTCTGAAAGAAATAAACTAAATATGCTTCTAAATATGATGCACATTTCCAGGTTTAAAAATGGGGAGAGCAGACTGGTGAATAAACAGTTATTGTTATGGGAGAGGTGCAAAACTGTGTTTGTCTACTATGAATATTTTAGTTTTTTGTAATGACCATGTGCAAATTCACATAGTAAAGTTTGTCTCAAAGGATTTGTTAGAAGTGACTTTTTTTTTTTTTTTTCCTGTTGGTACACACTGAAATAAACCATCTGCCATGGAATATGATATGTAGAACTGAAGAGAGCAAATCAGGTTTTAGAAAGAACATGCATCATAAAGGATTTGAGCCTAAGAAATGTAACCTTTAAAATTGCTGTTGCATGTGATTTGAAGGAAAATACCAAAGTAGAAGCACTAACATAGCCTGTCACCATTTTTAGTAATACACTGTTCTATATGACAATTCTGCTTTTTTATACATTATCAGTGAAACAGAAAACTTATATGGGTACCTTTTGAATGTGGCATATCATACAGTTCTGATAAAATGCTTGCTTGGGAGCAAAAGATATGCAGAACTCAGAACTGTAAGAATAGTTAGAAATTCTTTGTGTCTGTGTATTTTCTATTTGTGAGTTGCCTCCAGAAGCAATGATAACACCTAGAGGATATTTTTTACATCGATTCTCATTGTCTAGGTAAAGCCACATTCGTGTTTAGCCTACAGTAGCATTATCAAAATCAAATAAATGAAATAATTTTTTTTGTGACACACTGAAAAATAGTGAAATTCACTTTCATCTGAAGTTATCTTACAAGCTTGAAAATATATATTAATTAGTTTCTAAATACCTCGAGTCTTAGGTTTTCTCCAGATCACAGAATCACAGAATCATAGGGGTGGAAGGGACCTCTGGAGATCATCTAGTCCAACCCCCCTGCCAGAGCAGGGCCACCTTAGAGCAGGTTACACAGGAACCCATCCAGGTGCGTTTTGAATGTCTCCAGAGATGGAGACTCCACCACCTCCCTGGGCAGCCTCTTCCAGTGCTCTGCCACCCTCAAGGGAAAGAAGTTCTTCCTCATGGATGTGTAAACTGAGTTAATTTCAAATATCTAATATTAGTCAGTTACTAAAAATAACAGGTACAGAATTTTTTCACCTCTCATTTAATAATAAAAGTAGAATCTAGCGGTGTTCATCTTTGAAATTTTTTTGTTTTATTATCGAAATATATATAGGCACAGTAAATCATGGCAATTTAGACTTTTGAAATTGTTAGTCATATTTCTAAATCTAAGGCCATGTTTTTTATCTTTTAACTCTAGAAATGTGCAGTTAATGGTAGTAGCTGCTCATACTCTTGATGCCTATTTCATATATCTGGCTTGTAGACAGTACTGCTTCTCCTAATATTGAAGGCATAAATTCCAGATGTTATATAGGAGACATTTCTGTATGCACTTCAAGGAGCTGCTTTTCAGCATCCAAGTCTAACAGGCACATGGATGTTATGGAGGAAAGGCAGTCTAGACATTAATAAATGGAGCAGTCATTATTAGTATGTGCTTCTTTTTTCTTCCATTAAAATACATAATGTGCTACAAGGACCAAGTTTTGCAATTCCAAGTATTTAAACTGAATAATTACCTTCCAGAATTTTAGCAAAAAGGACTTAAAATTAAAAGTTTCCCTATGTTCGCACAGGATAACTTCAAGCTGTTATTTTTAAGTCTCTGTTGTAAGAAAGTGCATTATGTTGACTTGATCAATCTAAATATTACTTTCTGTAGTTGGCCTCCTAGCAGTGCTGGTAGCCTGAGTGCTAATTGTGAGCAAGTGTTGAACCCCAGCCAGTTCTGCTTGCAGTCTCATTAGCATATTCATAAGTCACAGCTTCACGCAGGTGCCAGAAAGCTGCAAAATGTTTTGTGATTATTCACAGCCACAATAGTAGAAATTCTGAATTACTCTTAAAAAGCTATTATATGCTATAAAATAAACTGTTTAATATTGTAAAATAGGTTCAAAAACTCTTGAGGAATCACTCCATGAAGAAATGAAACAAGACTTTTTTTTCCCTTTCTCCTGCCCTTCCTTCTCTCTCTCCCATCCCCCTTCCCTGCCCCTCCCCTTTGCCCTACAGAGTGGAAAATTCAGATCAGGCAGATTAAAAAGAATGTTTCTTGCTTCACCCCCTTTTGAAAACCAGCTCTGGTTTTCTTAATAGAGGCCAAGGAAGATAGTGTGATAATTACTAGATTAGGCATCTACAGACCCTGCTGCATGAGTGATAAACCAAAATAATGGAACTGAGCTGCTTCTAAATGAATCAGAACAATCCAGACCCTCACTAATTCAAATAAATTCAAAATAAGAGCACACTCTCCCCATGCTGCTGCCAATAGTGGCAGCACGATAAAAGGATTGTCTGGATCAGTATATCTCTTCACTGCAGATCACTTTTGGCCCTTTCATCAGTAAAATTTTGTCTTTCTGTAATGCAAAGACAATTAACTCAATTATATTTCAAAATCTTGGTAAAGCAAAATATTTTAAAGGATTTTCCAGCATTGTTAAATCCAGATAACAAGGCCCCAGTTTATCATCTGAGTGTACCTAGAAGTCTGCTTTTACAAATAAAATTACATCACTGAAAGAAATACTTAATTTAGGTAATTTTACCATTGATTTCGCAGAGAATGTTTAATCATTTCTATGCTGTATATTAGATTAGAATGTGTATTTTATTTCATCTTAATGGATCCTCTTAAATCATCCTTCCTCTAGACACAAATTAGCAGGACCTCAGTGACCTACACTTTCTTAAGACTTAATACAGAGTGATCCACAATCCAAGCACACACTCAGATTTTTTTTAAGCAAATTACACTACTATGTTTAAGAAACATGCACCGTTCAAGAGGATTTTGGAATATATATTATTATCCTCTCATGAAGGGACGAGGGGACAGATTTTAAATTGTGAAATACTCATCTCTCTTACAATATCTAACATATCCGGTACAAAGGTGTAATGTTTTAATGGGAGGAATATTTATATGAAAGCTATAAAAATCCATCCAAATGTGAACTATTAAAAAATAATGCAACTACAATGTACATGCAGAAGCATCTGTATTTTGATACTACACCCTGCAGTCATACCTGTATCTTGCATAAATTATTCAAGCTTTTTATTCACTGTGTGAGGAGAATTTGACATTGGCTACCCCAGATATTTCCTAGATATTTCCAGTATTTCATCTAGAAAAGCCTTGGAGGCCTAAGGACCCACACTCATTCCCATCACAAAGCTGGAAGTTGACATTCAAGTGACAAAACGTGTTTCTGCTTTAGCCCTGGACTTCTCCTGCTGTGTGACAAGGAAGGAGCTCTGAGCATAAAGAGCCCCAGGGACATGGCTGTGAACTACCAAAATAATTCACCCAGCACAGTCCACTCCTTGATGAGATTTGGGTGTCCTCAGAAAGAAGGGCATCAGGAAGTAGGTTGCAGACTGCATTATAAGCCATTTCTGGTTCCTGGTGTGTGCACCATAGCCCCTTTCCCCCTCAGACTCATGAGCTAGTAGTGTCCAGAAAACTCTCCCTGCATGTGAGTTGTAAGAGTTAGAATTCCTCAGACAGGTGAAGGAAATATACAGGTTTGGTTTGTTTGGTTTTGTTTTTCTCTTTCTGAGTTCTAAGCATCAGGCTACTTACTCTGTTAAGAGGTGAGATTGACTCTTTTTTAGAAGACAGCGGAGATCCCACCAGGTGCTTTTGGACAGGTTTGGCTTGCTCAGTCCTGCCATGGAGGAAGATCCTCTGCATTGTTATCAAAGCACAAACTGAGGCTGCTGGGAAAAAATTTAAAATGAAGTACAAGATCTAAATAATGGCTATGTACCCTGTTCTCAAGCTACAGTGAGCCAAATTCAGGAATTCAATTTCATATTTAGGAGCAGTAGCGGAGTTTAACTCAGCAGTAGCTGAAGTATGTGGCTATCACTGGCTATAGGCAGCTACAGGTTTGACCAGCTTGTGCCTTGGCCTGGGGCAACCTGAAGTCAGTGCATCACCTGCCTGAGCTACTGCATAGTTCTGTAGAAGCATTCTGGAAAGGGCATGTTAGGTGCGCTGGCACACAGTGCATAATAGCACAGACACACAGCTTTTGGAAGAAACCTAGAGTAATTAATAGCATGAGTAAGGTGTGTTTACACTTGTCAATGCTAAATGTAAATACATTCATGCTCCTTTACTGGGCGTAGCCACTGGCCCCAAGAAAAAGCTTGCCCATTTGAACTGTGTGAAGTCTCAGAGTGCAAGAAGCAGCCAAACCTTTATGCCTTAAGCAGACATGATGTCCTAATTTCCATCTCTTGAACTACCCTCATTTAAATTTGTAGAGGTTGAACTTTAATTCAAGAAAAAACTACCTTTTTCTTGGTGTGTTCCAGTTATGACCAGTTCTGGAATACAGCTGCAGAGATGCTTTGAAACAATGAAACTTAGTTCTCAGTTTTGCTCACACAAACTGATTTAGTGGGTGTTGTCTCAACAAATTGGAACATGAGCTTGAGTATACTGAGCCTTGAGAAAAAATTATAGCAAGTTTTGCTCTCCAAGGAGAATGCCTGGTTAAAGTAAAATATCCCCACCATATCCTAGGGAGTACTATGACTGCAGTTGTTCCCTTTATAGCTAATGGAAAGGAACAGGCACCTCTAGAGAGTCATTAATCTCATCACAAGATAGAACAGATGAATATCCCTGGAGGAGCCTATTTTTCTCCATTAACTATAAAGGGATCCTAAAATGCCTGGCTCAGATTTTAGATGTCTAACTTTCAGATGTTAAATTACAACTGATTAAGTCAATCACATGTTGTCCCTTAGCAGAATATATTAATTCCCTCCACAACCAGTCAACTCAGTCAGCATCCACAAAGAAAAGGCTGGAAAGAGAAAATCATTCCTGAATCTTCCCTAAACCTCCTCAGACAGCATACAAGTCACAGCATACAAGCAGGGAATAATGTATATTTCCAGGAACTCTTGACTCCAACTCTTGCTTCTTTTTAATAGGCTTTCCTTCATTTCCGGTTTTGGGACACTTAAGTGATTTATGAGGAAGGAAAGTGTCAGAAAGGGTGTCGTCTGTTACCACATCTAGTGGCTACCATCTGGGCAGCATTACACAAGTTAAAAAGTATTTTATACCTGTTTTGCACATCAATAAAAATACCAGATATAGTTTTCTGTTGTATACCAACATCAGCATTATCACTAGGAACACTATACTTCTAGCAGCTGTCTATTTGAGCTGTGGTGCATCCCTTTTCTACCTGATAGGTGCAGGTAGAAGTCTGTTGCTGTGTCACTTGCAGCAATTCACTACAATATTGCTGTTATGTTCATAAGATTTCCTTTTTCATGAATTGCCTATAAGCAAATGTTCTATAAGCTTTCATACAGAAGTATTCTTTAAAGTTAAAAAAATAATATTGTGCCAATACAAGTTGTTTCAAATGCAAACTTAGCTGTAGAAATGTGGTGACCATTTAGATGTTACCTTTTACTAGTATTTGTACACTATATACAAGGGAAAATACATTTCTATTTATAGAAAGCTTCACTCTTCATGGCAATATGTTCTTTTTCTTCATATCCTGTTTATTATGAAACAAACAAACAAAAAAGTCCTGTTCTTCCTTTCCATGAGGATTACCGGTTACATGACTACCCAGACTGCCACAGAGGTCAGCTCTGAACGTGAAACTCTACAGAAGCCAGACAAAAAAATTATATATGGTAGTGTATGAATATTCTTATTTTCAAGTATTTTCATTGTAACTGCTCTAAATCTAAAACTTCTTAAGTCTTAAAACTTCCAAAAACCTTTCTCCTTTGCAAAACATTAAACTGCTTTTTTTCTTTCTGTTTTTTTGTTTGTATGTACACACACGCATATATACAGAGAGTGCCTGTCCATGTATCTATCCGTCTGCCTACCTATCCATGTATGTATATATATAGAAGCCTCTTTAGTTCCAAAAGTGCAATTACAGGTGATTTAATGTGAAAAGGGCAAGGAGAAATTCTAAGTTACCCATCTGACTTTCTCATCATCAGTAGAGATTTTTTGTCATAATTGTGTGCTTGGATATGAAAGTCCATTCAAGACCAGGGAAAGAAAAGAAAATCTGCTTTCTGAAAACCATGAAAAATTGCACTATATTGTAGCACCTGGCTGTGTAAAGTAAATCTGCACCTGGGTAATACTTGCTAACATGACTGGAACATATGCAGGAAGATACAAAGACACATGGACCTCAGCAGCACTGCAGGAGTAACAAAATGAACAGCTTCTGAAAAATGTCATCAATGTATTATGTATAAAATAGATCTCTACTCCACTTCAGTGTCAGCCATGCATGACTTTTTGTTCCTCTGCTATCTTTATTTAGCATAGGCAAGGAAATTTAATTTCCTTTTATCTGGGGCTTCTCTAAAAAGCAACGTCTTTTTAAGTCATATCCTAGGGAACTTCTGAAAAAATACAAAACTAGACCAGAAAGTTCACAAGTTTATGAGTGAAGATTTCCTGGGACAACATCATTTGGAAAAACTGCAGGTATATTGAGAAAAAGGTGTAGTCAGAAAGTACTTAGCTATTTTGCATGATTTTTTGGCTGGCAGTCTTCATAATAAATACAGCAGGAGACATCTGATGGGTAGAGTAACAACATAGTCTTAGCAATTTAGCTGGAATTGCTTAGGAATATGCCACTACCCTCCTCAGCTGGAAGGTACTGTCCTGACAGCTGTGAGCACAAAATAAACCATGTGACTACTTCAAATCCATTTCAGTGCAAAGTCAAAGGGTTAGCTTAAATCACTGCTGAATGTAATTTCAAATTACTAGTTTTTGATTTATGTACTAGCTGATAAACCAGTCTTTAAAATGCAGAATTGCCTTTGTAACAGGTAGATAGTGATGAATTTCTGAAATTCTTTATTGATTTTATCTAACTGAGGTATGACAGTGAAGACTTCATCTTATCTGCAGGTGTTTTATGAAAATTTAGTAAGTTCCTTCTACAGTCAGCAGATAGAGACAGGCCCACACTAGATTTGGCATGATTCGTGCCCCTTGAAGTGTTTACAATTTGTGAATATCTTAAAAAGTACAAATTTTGTGCTTCAAAATGTTGATGATACTTTAGATTTTGTTAATTAAGGAAAGCTAATAAAATGTTGTCTTAAGTAGTGTAGAGGGTTTTTTTCAGCCATGCACTATGACCATACTGTATAGGAATAAAGTATATGACTCTGTGAAACTATGTTGTTCTTCGTGCTATGAATTCCTGATACTATACTAAACTTTCTGATCTAATAGAATCAGCTTATTAGAGACACAATGTGTAAATGAAAGGATGAAGTTCTTTGTTGATATGAAGTAAGTGACAACAGATATTCATAAAGTTGCTTTGGCTTTAAAGTTTTATATGCCTCTCACGACGTCTGTCTATTTTGCAAATTAGTAAGACTAACAAAGGACATGAATGTTGTCTCACTTATGATGCTGGTTTTGTGTTTTTATCGGAATTATATACTCTAGTGAGTATAGGTTCATTCAGACCGATGGTACCCCTTGTATGGAGCTCTGCAGAAACAGCAGAAGCTGACCTGCAGGGCTGTCTGCCATTTGTGATGAGTATTAAATCAGAATTTTTTTGAAATTTTGCCACAGATATGGGGCAGAGCAGGTGGGGAGCAGGGGGGGAGAGGAAGGAAAAAAAAAAGAAAAAAAAGATGGTTATGTAATACATGATTTCTACATCTTGGAGCAGAGAATACTATGAAACATATCCAAGGTAGGTATTTCTGTGGATGTATATGCACAAGTGTGCAGTCTGTCTGTCTGACAGGCTAACTTTGGGGTTTTTTTGGAAAGCTTTCAACAACTAAGTCAATATTACTGGAGAAAATATGTACATAAAAATACCCCAACATAACAGAACTCTTTCATTTAAGTGTTGACTAGACCAATGTACTGTGAGCATGTTAAATGATCATAGATTGCTGCATTGAAACAATATTCTGGGATCATTTAAAACAACTGTGATCCATCATATTTCTACTTTATAAAAATAACAACAGAGCTATTGGTACTTTTGGGCCTCAAGAGCTGTCAACAATTCTGCTAAGTTACCTGCAAAAATCGGTTTTGAGTAGCTCTGTTCTGTTGAGAAACAGAACAGGTACACGTACAAGCTGTTTAGCTGGCCCTGCTTTTAAAACTGCTGAACTGACACCAGAAAAGGCAGGTGATCAGACAGGAGATGAGCGACCTGCACAATGAAAAATTTAATAGCTTGTAAATGATGAAAGAAGGAGAGAGGAGGTTGAAAGAGAAGGAAGGCGGCAGATAACCTTAGCTTTCAAACAGACATTTTGCCTTCCTAAAATTGCCCTTCTACTTCAAGACTTAACAGGAAAAGCATTTACTGTTTTTGGAATGCTGGGCTTGATCTTAAAATCATAGAAATAAATTTAATATAGAATTAATTATATGTCATAACAATAAAAGAACTCATATAAAACCCTGTCATTACCATCTGAGATTCATTTACAGTGTACATTACTATTACCATCTCAGAAAATCAAGCCATTTCCTTGAATACCTAAATATGGTTTGATGGTGCCTGCTCTTAGGCAACTAGGTTTAAAAAATATATTCTTTTTGCTTATGATGAGAAGAGATATGATGCATTCTGGAAGACCATAAAGTGAAAAAAAAATATATCATTCCACTGAGAAAGGCTTTTAAAAAATAAAAACATAATTTATAAAAAAGCAAATTGAATACATCTGCATTAATATATATGCAATACATATTTAACTTGTGTAGCTATCACAGTCAAACATTAATACCATATTCCTGTGTGGGAACTCCAAATAGAAATGCGGGTGAATGCATGGCACGCTTATTTGTGTGGGATGCTTGGGTGCCAGGAATCCTGGATGATGTCTGGTACTCTCACAGTTACTGCTCCAAGGCAAAAGTAAAGCTCCCTGGTAAGTCTTCTGCTGTCAATGGCAACATACAGTAATTTATATAAACACTCAAGGAAAACAGTAGAACTGCAAAACTTTGGTGTAAAAATTTCTAAACCATACTGAGTTAATTTCAAGCAAATATTGTTGAATAACTAGGGATCTTTTAACAACTATCAGGTATGTTGCCCCAGGATTTTATATACATAGGTAAATAAGTGTGTAAACACATTTATATACTTATATTTTTAAAATTATATTTAAAAATCACACATTCAATTCAGAAATAGGAAAGCATTATATAGTTAAAATGGACTTTGCAATAGGTCAAGAAAACAAAAAAAAAGTAACTCTAAGTCACACAAAAGAAAAACGATGAAGAAATAAGAAGCATGATAAATAGTGAAACTGAGAAATAGAAACAAATGGAGAGAAGATGAAAGAGTTAAGAGGAAGATGCGAAATATCACTTCCATTATATAAGGAAAAAATCACTTGTGGTAATGCAGATTATACTTAATTCATGCATTGTCAAGCAATGTTTGGATATGACTTTAGGAAAGAAAAAAAAGAAACTCTCCAACTACAGAAAGATACATAAAAAAAATAACATTTATCTATACACAGCTAGATACAAGATAGTACTCATATCATATCACTGCTTAAGACAAATGAAGGACCTGGTAAGGAATAAAGTTCTGTTCTCCCTTTGCTCTGAATGTGCCTCTCCCAACAAGATCAGTGAGGAATACATTTAGGATATCTATAGGATCAGAGCAACAAAACACTGTGATTACAGGGAAACTTGTGCATCTTTAAAATATGCATGCTTTCTCTTTCCACAAAATCACTTAAATCACTGAAGAATTGAAATTATAACTTTTCACTGGAGCAAAAAGGTACATGCTTTCATCAACTTAATTTTGAATAATGTGTAATGATTTTATTTCACAACACATGTATTAGAGTGCTCTATTATAATGAGAAAAATAGAGCAATAGATCCAATTGTCTTGTTTGCTGAAGGCATTTGTGTGGATGAATACGGTTCCAGACTTTTTAAGCCATGTTCAAACCTAGGAGGAGACTTTGAAAGTTTCACTGTTGGTATTATCTTTCAGAGAAAACCATAGGATGTCTATGGATCTCAAGAAAATGCATAATATATTCCAAATCAGATCTTATGGCTGTAGTCAGAGATATAAGACACAAAGGTGAAACGAACCTGCCTGACAATAAATTTAATATTTTAAATCCCTACATCAGAAATTAATAATTTTAGGTGCATAGGTCCAAATAAGTGATCCAGAAACGTCCAATTTTCCTTACCTATCTAGTTTGAAAAACACTTGCTTTTCACAAAGTGTCCTATTTATTGAGACTGGTAAATCAATAGGTATCAATACTGCACCTGGGCTATGGAATTCTAAATTGGCCCGCAGGAGTTGTCTTTTTTGTTATCTGTGAAAGAAAAATTGAAATAATAAAAAATCATGCATAACTTTCATCAAAACACAAAAATGATTATGCCTAGCAAGTAGCAGACTTCACTATTTTCTCTTTGCCATGGTGTTATTTAATCCAGTGACTAATACACCATGGGCAAAGACAAGATTGCAAACTATGGGAGTAGTGACTAGAAAAATGGTTTTTACTCCACAGACTTGCATGCTCCAGAGTCACGTTTCTTCTTGATTAATCTTCATGTGACTCTTACCAGTTTTTCAGTCTTTTATGCAGTGAATCATGCATAAAGAAGTGGACAAATTTCCTGTTCAGACTATATAATATGATCTTGAATTCCAGTCACTTGAAATCAGCAATAAGTCCATGTTTCCCATTTCTGAGGTAAAACCTCTAAACAAACAAACAAACAAACAAAAAAATGTGGGTACAGCATGTATCTTCGTATGTATTCTGTACCATATTTTGAAAAGAGTGAATTTTCTCACCAGAGGAAAGGCTCCCATGAATGGACAGAGGTATTGAATGAGCTGCTATGAGTCAAATACTAGACTTCAGAGACAAGTCTTGAGGTTTATGTTACAGTACAGATGATAACTTCATCCCTTCCAACCACCTCTAAAGTCTAGACAACCAGCTGCTAGGTAGAGAGCTGCTTTGCTAGGTACACTTCATAATCTCAGTATCAGAAAAAGTCCAATGCGTGATGAAGTTTATATATGCTCCCTCTATTATAGTGAATGCTGCCAACTAGAATCTTCTGTTTCTGCATATAGCTATTCTGTGCATGTAAATCAGCCAGTCAAAGAACATTTTGCGTATTTGCATTAAAAAAAACAAAACAAAACAAAACAAAACAAAACAAAACAAGCAAGTTTTATACTCTCAGATCAATGCACATTAAATTTAATTATGTGTAAACTCAACTGCCCATACCAGCAGTAAATTTAGGAAACACCTTTGTATACTCAATGGTGAAGTAAGGTCCCAGTTAGGTAACCATAGTAAGTTAAGTAACCACATAGTTGTGTAATGACAGTGTTCATAAAGAAGAAGATATTTCATAAATATCTTTGAAATCTAGTGACAAACATTAATAGTCAGAAATTCCACTAACAAGAATTTAAACATGAGAGGAAAGCCTGTTATAAAAGCTACCTTTTTGACAGTTTTCAAGTGGTTTACATTTTGAAAACATTGCTAACTTAAAATACATTACATTCTGTCTGAAAATTTCATGTTTATTTTTGTAAAACAATTTCCTGTGATAAATAAAAAAAAAAAAACCCTAGATGATTATTTAAAGATAATTTTGCTTTTAGACCGCTACAGGCTCATAGATTCAGTCTTTGTAGAATTATGTCATGTACATATCAGCCAGCTACCATATAATCCATTTTATTCTAATAGCGTATGCCATGCTACTAGCTGTCATTTTCATTTTCCTTCCAGATAGCACTCGCTGTCAACTGCTTTAATTTGGGATCCAAAATATGTTTTTAAAATTTCATTTTACACCTCATCTTTTTTCAATGTTAGCAAAGTCATAGTTCATTATGAAATGTAATCACATTCTAAATTGTGGTAGACCACATATTGTGGTCCATATTGTTATTTTTCCACATGGTTATTCTACATTTATAACTTCATTTCTCTGTCCTTCTAAAGTTCAGAAATGGAGATGCTTTTTATTTTTTTTTCCTTCCTTTAAGAGAAATAGACAATTTTCTTTTAGCGGCAACCTACATGTGTAACATCATCTTACCCAAGAAAAGTTTATTGTAATATATAATATAGATGCTTACAGTAAGGAAGTGAATGTTACAGTACAAAACTAATAGAATATAGATGCTCTCTCTATCTGAGAACTAGGCAGATGGTGGTGTGTGTTTGTTTGCTTTGGTTTGTTTTTTCATGGTAATCAACATAAAAAAAAAAAAAGTTCATTTGTACATTGATTAATCCATATTTATCCATGGGCTAAGGTTTTACTAAAAAAGTACAAAGTTGTATATGGAAATCATTTTAGAATGCATATGCTAATAAAATTCAAATGAATAAAAAGAGTACTTGCCCATGACAGTTATTGCAATATAAATAAAAAAATAAAATATTGTCAACAGAATAATGCAGTCATTAGTAAGTACTATTAAATTAAAAGTATGTAATAGTATTAATTATGTGTAAATAAGATACATCTTTAAAATTCAGTTACATGATGGAAAATATGTGTGCATTTAACATCACTTTGATTAGACTGGTATAAATCGTAGATAAAATAGACGGAAAAGAGACAAAAAAGCATACTCTTCATAATGCCCAAGTGATTCAAAAGGTAATTTATTGGCCAACAATATTAATTAATCTGCACATGTACTTCTGTAGTATGCAGTATACTTTGTACATACAAAATACATTTACAGTCTTGCTAATCACTAATGTTTTCTCTGCTGTTATAATATTCTAACTCTACCATTTAAGGATCTCATTCATTTTTCATTGAAGTGATGTGAGTCTTCAGACTGCTTGCAATGTATTCTGTAATAGTTCAATAAATATAAAGACAGGTTTGTTTGGGGAATCAATTAAGCTCTGTACATAATATACATATAATCTGTACATTTGATAATATACCTACTTTAACTGTTGGAAAATATACCTGATAATATACATACTGTAAAAGGTGGAAAGACTGATATTAACTTCAATGGCTTTTGATCTAGCATTTTAAGTATATTGTATCAGAAAGTGTACTAAATTCATATAATCCAAATTCTGATATTTCTCATACCTGGAAATTTCTTTGCATATTCCCTCATGCACTGCATAGTGGAACAAGCTCATATTACACTTTTGCCTCTATTATATATATGTAATAATTATTATGCATGGTCTTGAGAAGATTGACAGTGAAACTTAGTATTTGTTATTTTGACAACAGGAGTACAATCTTCACTGTCAACAGCAAAAGTCCACTCTCACGTATCTAGCACATCTGCCTAATTACACAGGGTAAATGATGTGAATGTAACCTGTCAGCAAATATCAGAAGACATTTGTACCTGAAGTCATAAAAATGTACTTTCTCTTACTTATATAGTGTCACCTATCTAATATATCAAAGAGAAGACATTATGCATAGCAAAACCAGACACAGAAATGAAATTTGAGCTCATCTATTAACCCTCTTTTTATTCTTGGAGGTGCCAGGGGGAACTTTTGACCCTTACATTTCAAAGTAGTGCACAAATTATTCTGTTTCCTGACATTAAAGAAAATGTTTTAGCAAAACTTTCACAAATATCTTGGAAAAATCAACTTGTTCATGGTGTTAACACTGAGGGTGTTTCTTAATGAAGCATCTTTTCTGATTTTAATGAAATGTATTTCTGTATTGTCTTGGTGCTCTGGAAAATAAAAAGTTTTTTAAAAATTGAAAAAAAAGAGCAAGCTATCTTTGTCATCATTATGGAACCTCATTCCCTGAGAAATTAGGGAGAAAACATTATTTAAATGTACGGTCTTTCTGTTGAAACAGGGCATCATACAACTCCCTATCACTAGAGTTTGTCTGCAGTCATTTGAAGCTGGCAAAGATGTTCCTCAGTCCTAGCTTTGCAGTAGGTTGACCAATGTAGCAGGTAAAGCCACTTGCTGTGGAAGCCAGTACAGTCATTTATGCAGTGGTAAATTGCTATAAAAAGTCTTGGACGTGTTCTTCTTCTCACCTGCACACTACTGAGCCAAATTCTTTTGAGATTTGTTAAGATCTACTCTCTCTGCTCTGTTTAAGAGTTGTGGTTCTGCACAGAAACAGAAAGACAGATGTCCTCAGCAGAACACTTTGTTTTCCTCAAATTCATAATAATGTGAAAGCCTCAGACACCTTATGGCTTCTCTTTACTCTTTGTTCTTATTTCAACTACAAATATAAGAGCATGAATGTTCATTTGTATACATATGTCTCACTGAGCTTATGAAGTATTTATGACATATTTTAACACTGCTAAGCTATTTATGGTGAACATGTGAAAACTACTTTTTTTATAAATACAATTACTTATTTTTAGATAAAGTCTAATTTTTCCTACCTTTTTTCCACAGCTGTGGGGAAAGTCCTAAAATCTTTGGTGTCACTGGGTTACATTAGGGACAATATTTGTTTCCTATTAATGCAGTCCCCCAAAATCAAGTATTTAAAATACTTTTATAAGGTACCACATCATTCATATCTATTCACTTTTATTTTAACCCCACTGGGTTAAAATCCCACAACCACTGGAACACTGAAGGCACCTGCAAAGCTGACAGACAGGTCACAGGACCTGCTGGGTGCCCAGTAGACTATCATAGGGCATTTCAGACGTGCCTACCTGTAGACAACTGAATGCTTCTGCCTCTTAATGAAGAGAGAGAGATGGTTATTTTCCATATCATGAAGGTAGTCACGCTTTGACTTCCCAACATCTTACACAGTACAGAAAAAAGTATGTCTATCTTAACATTGCTGAGCTGACTAGGGTTTGAAACTAAAAATAATAGGAACTAAGAAAAAAAAAATAAGGAAAAACCTAAGAGAATACAAGGAACAGAAAATCTTGTGGGTGGAATCAGAAAGGAAACAAAGCTTTAGGTGAAACTTGCATAATTACTTAAAAATAATTGTTAGAGACTTTCACTGAAGAATTATATTTGCATAGGTCGCCAGTAAATGAGAATCAACTATTGGTCACTTATTTACATATCTGAATTCTCAAGATTTATGGAGAGTAAGTCCCTTCATTTCTGAGACCTTTATAATGGTTAATTTTATCAGTGTTTTCCTCAAAATTAGACTTTTCTGAGGAACACTGAAGTGGTTCCCTGAGGGTACTATTTCAAATTATTTCTTGTATTTTACTATACCTTCCAAGTTTTACATATGTCTACTCACCAAACCTAAATTGTATTTGTGTCTCAACTCCTTTGTATTAGTAAAAATCAATTCACTAAAACTCATTGAAAACCCGTACAAGTCTGGAGGGAGACTGAAGAGAAACAGAAAAATTGTAAAAAAAATCAATACTATACAAATAATAACTATTTTATCTGACAAACTGTGGTTTCACTCCTCAGTGGGCCTATCTTTCCTTTTGCTGCATGTCTGTTTCTCCACCTCAATGAATGGAATATCCCAGGTTTGCGTGAAAAAAAAATTCACAGCCCTTTGCTTCTAACAGTCACATCTGAACTTCACTCACAGTGAATCAAAGTTTCACGAACCATTCTATTATTCTATGATTCTATAAATTAGGCTTATGGGTAACAGTTGTAAAAAGATTAAAAGTTGGAAATTGTTCAGGAAGATCCATCAGCTGCTAAAAGGTAGAATTTTTATTTAGATACATGGTGTATCTAAAATATGGGTTAAAAAATTCATGGGAGAATATGAAATCAAGCCCTAGAAAAAAACAGCTAAGCGTAGCACGGACTCATCAAGTTATAAAGTCACTCTGAAAGTGAATGTAGTATAGGTGAAAAGAGAAACTGACATTTTCCAGTAGAGGAAAAAAATATTTTTTTTAAATAGGAAAAAAAAGTCCTTAGTTGATTCTTTTCTATTTCTGAAACTTGGCATAATGCTAAATGGAAAAAATGTACAATGTTCAGCTAGCTGGAGAGACATTGTGTTATCAGCAGCTACCAATATTTATTCAACATATCTCAAGTTTCTCCTTTTAACAAAGTTAGTTAATTACATTTACAAATAGTATGGGCAGTAGAAGAACAAATAATGGCATCTGAAAAGACTTTAAGCTTCAGCTGACACTTTCACTATATTTACAAGTATTTAACCCCTGCTAGTCCATTGTGTCAAATTAAACCTATTCATCTGAAGTATTAACAGATAGCGGCTGCAGAGTACTAAGAATAGCTTCAACTTAGATAAATGCATGAAAAATAAGTCATCTGATAATTTTTTCATAGTGCAAGTGTCCAGACAACAGTAATGGTAGGACAAATGTTCTGAGTTAAATATTTTTGAGTAATATATTGAATAGAAAATGTAATTAAATCACAAACAGATTTCTTGATTTATCTACTAAGGAACAGTTAGTATGACGGTATTTAAACACAAAACCACAACATCCTGACAACAGAAAATACATCTGTAAACTTTTTCACTCCAATGTTTTGATGTTTTGAAGCTCTGTGGCCAATAATGAGAGAAAAAACATATAGCTATTTGCTACATACTGCTAATATAGCGAAAAAAACATATGGAGTGGAAAAAAAACAACGAAATTTTCACATAATACTTGATTTATCAAATGATCTGAAAATAGATCTACTTGTTGAAGTATGTGCCTATGAATTTACTCATTACTAAAAAACCTGATGAAAAAAAACCCTTTATTTTGGACCCAGAAAAAGTAATATTTCGGTTCTTGAGAAAAAATTACTTGTAGGATATTCTTCTCATGTGGTAGAAAAAATATGTTAATGAAGTGTCTTCCCTGCAAAGATAGTTTTTAAGCAAAGAAACAAAGTTGTTTAATTACTTATTAAACAATTCAAATGTAAATATAAATCAAAATATTAAAAAAAAAAAGTTTTCAAATAGAAAAATCTCTGAGAAAAGCTCTGCATGGGTTTTCCTGGAAATTAACATGTTCGTAGAAATACTATCCTTACTCAACTGTAAGGTTTCCACAGCTTCACCACAGAGCTTTTTAAGGAGGTACATCTAGTAGCTAGCAAAGCCAGCATCTGCTCACTTCCACTTACAATCACAACTATAGATACCTGTTTGCTTTTTTAAAGCAAAAATTATATTAACATTTTGTCTTATATTATTACTTGGTTAACTTCAGCTAGCTAACTGTGAAAAAATGTAGTGAACCAACACAGATGAACTTGTAAAAATTATTATAAACCAATTTAATAATATATATTAGCCCAATACTTACATTTATTCATTTTGTTACGTTTTCAGTTGTGCAGTTATCAGGGACTGTACAATTCTGGAAAGTGACAGAAGGACAGGACTTTTTGCCTACTTTTATAACTTAAGTCCTCATTAAAATACTGAGGAACCTCACTTCCTTTTCTTGACAGGTTTCTCTGCCAAACAAAAAGAAAAATGATTGCCTTTATCAATGAAGAGTTCATGTCTATGGGTTTTTGGGGTATTTTTTTTTTCTTGTTTCCTCGTCAGGAAAGGTAGCCAAATAAAGCACTTGCCTATAAAATAAGGCCTCATAGATATAAGTTTTCGGTTGTACTGAAGGATTAAAAGCCATGTTCTGCCTGCATGACATTTATTGCAAGATCAAGGTATTAACTTGTAGATAAGTGTAGGAGAAAGCGCAAGAGCATGCTGAGTCCCTGTGCTAAAAACTCCTGAAATGCTTTTTCACTGAGGATGTGAAACATATTTTATTTTTTATTAAGATAATAAAAAGGATTAGTCACATTACAGATTAATTGCAAGCACAATTTATAATCCATACTATAAAATGAAGCTCTTTGGTTAGAATTCAGAAATCCTTAAAAAAGTAATCTTCTCTTATGCTTACAGGTCTATAAAATAAAAATTAATGCCTTTCTGTGTTAAAAATTGTGCTTAGCCGTGAGACATATGCCATACTTTAGCCTGGAGAAAAGATTTCTGGGATAAACATTTTGAGTTAAAATGAAAAATCTAGTTGTTTGCTTGAGACAATAAAATTATCATTACTTTGTGGAAATTTTGAAAACAATGTTGAATGTTAAATATATATGTATAGACGAATTTATCCAAGTTGTAGCATTATCATATTTTTTTAAAAGTATCTCACTGCTTCAAGCATGCAAAATATGAAATAAAATAAATGTGTCCAATAAAGGTGAAATCCTGAAATCCTGCTTTTGCTCTAACTTCCTTCTTTCATTTATTCATCAGTAGACTGAGACATTGAACTGGTTTAAACATTTAGAAGTATCAGCATGGATGCTTTTCCTGGTATGCCAGCATTCCACCCTTTTTGTGTCCATGAAGAAGTGCTAACATACCATTCAAGAGCTGATATGACCAAGGGCCGCACAAGGCCTGCCTGGTTAAGCAGGAAGCTTCTGAACAAGCTCAAGTGGAAGAAAGAAGTTTACACTAGGTGGCAGAATGGCCTAAACCCTTGGGAAGATTACAAGGATGCTGCCAGAGCGTGTAGGGATGAAAAGAGGAAAGCCAAGGCCGCCTTGGAACTAAACCTGGCAAAGGATGTCAAGCTCAACAGGAAGGGCTTCTTCAAGTATGTTGGAGGAAAAAGGAAAACCAGAGAAGTTGTGGGCCCACTGTTGAATGAGACAGGAGCCATGGTGACGGAGGATGGGGAGAAGGCGGAGTTATTGAATGCTTTCTTTGCCTCGGTCTTTACTGCTCAGCCCAGCCCTCAAGAGCCCCAGGCCTTGGAGAAAGTAACAGGGAAAGAGGAAGACTTCCCCTGGGTGGAGGACGATCAAGTGAGGGATCAGTTAGGTCAATTAGATATTCACAAGTCCATGCACCCTGATAGGATGCACCTGAGAGTTCTGAGGGAGCTGGCAGATGTCATTGCTGGGCCGCTCTCCACCATCTTTGAAAGGTCCTGGAGAACAGGCGAGGTGCCTGAAGACTGGAGGAAAGCCAATGTCACTCCAGTCTTCAAAAAGGGAAAGAAGGAGGACTCAGGGAACTACAGGCCGGTCAGCCTCACCTCCGTCCCTGGAAAGATGATGGAACTGCTCGTTCTGGGCGTCATCTCAAAGCATATGGAGGAAAAGNTGGCATCCTGGGGTGCATCAAGAAGAGTGTGGCCAGCAGGTGGAGGGAGGTCATCCTCCCCCTCTACTCTGCCTTGCTGAGGCCCCACCTGGAGTACTGTGTCCAGTTCTGGGCTCCCCAGCTCAAGAGGGACAAGGAATTGCTGGAGAGGGTGCAGCATAGGGCTACCAAGATGATTAGGGGACTGGAACACCTCTCTTATGAAGAAAGGCAGAGGGAATTGAGTCTCTTTTGTCTGGAAAAAAGACAGCTGAGGGGTGACCTTGTCAACGTTTACAAATACTTGAAGGGTGGGTGTCAGGAGGATAGGGCCAGGCCCTTTTCAATGGTGCCCAGTGACAGGACAAGAGGTAATGGGCACAAACTTGAGTATAAGAAGTTCCACCTAAACATGAGAAGGAGCTTCTTTACTTTGAGGCTGGAAGAGCACTGTAACAGAGAGGTGGTGGAGTCTCCATCTCTGGAGACATCCAAAACCTGCCTGGATGGGTTCCTGTGTAACCTGCTCTAAGGTGGCCCTGCTCCGTCAGGGGGGTTGGACTAGATGATCTCCACAGGTCCTTTCCAACCCTATGATTCTATGATTCTTATATACCAGCCCATTGCATTGAGTAATGTCTAGTGAACAGTGATAATGGAGTAAACTAGCCCATGGCACCTAGAAATGTACAACATATAACGCCAGGTAGACAGACAGACAAACACTGTTTCTGTAAACTCTCAGTTCTCTACAATAAGTTTGCCACACTCTGAACAAGCTTTACTCTGTTTATATCCCTGATGAATTAATGAGAACCATTCTCTTCCTTGTGTACAAATACCCCCTGGTTTCTTGTTCTAAAAATATTTTGTAAAAGCTCTTCCAAAAATATATTATCTTGCTCTCATTCTCAGAGTCAAATAAACAATTGGGCACCAATTCACTAGATGAAATAGAATTTTTCTTTATGAAAGCTAAACAGGTTTTTTAAATTATTTTAGTTGGATTTTTTTTAGTCTGTAGAAATATAACGATTATCTGGACAGGCATCAGTAGTTTCATTTCTTCTGATCTCTGGTTTCTGTGATTTAACAAGGCATGTTATAGACAGGAGGCATACATAATATTTCTGCTTCTCAATATTTTTATTTTTAGTATTTTAAAATAATCCCTTATTAATGATTGCTATTTAATTAATATACTAATTAGTATTAAATTATTTGATAACAATAATTTTGAAGACTAATAATACATTTTTTTTCTAATTTGAATATTCATGATACAACAAAAATATTGTTAAGATCTCTCTTTCCCATCGAGTGAGATAATAATTTCTTTATCTGATGAAATTTAGAAACAGATCCTGAGAGCATGGAATTAAATAAGGTTGGTTTTTTTTCCTACTTTCAAAAGCAGAAAGAGATGTTTAAGACTCATGAACAACATTCACATGTGCATTTGCTTTCTTCAAACACCTTGGAAGCGAGATGAATGGGTAGTTGGGCCTGTCTTTTCCACATTCTCCCTGAAGTCTTACATGGAAAAGGTTACTTCTCTGGGATTGCTTCATGAGCTTACACATAGCAGTGTCTGCTATATTTCGTCCATATTCCCCTTCACTGTGGTGGATCTGTCATACTTCATGATGACCATGAATGAATGAATGAATGAGAGAGAAAGATTTATGCCAGCTCATATTTTAATAGTTTCTTAAAAGGAGAATTTTCATTTACCTCTTTAGGAAAAGTCTACACTGAACAATCTGAAATACTTCACAGTCTACAACAGAAATGTCTGTGAAAGGACTCAGAATAAACCCAGGACCCGTCTTTCAAGATTTGAGCATGAACTGTTTTAAGAACTTCACTGAAATTTAGACAGATTTTTTTTTCTGTCTGAGATAGTTTCTGCACACTTTGAAAATATATGAGATTTTCTCTCTCTGCCTGTCACTTATGTACCTTTAAATCTACCCCAAAACAGACAAACCAGAGTATAAAAATATTAAGAATCATTATGTACATTACAAACACCCAGAAATACATTCAAGACATAAGCTATATTGCACTGAAATATGCCATATCCAGTTAATGAATGAAAAGGGTCTAGAAATAAAATCATAAAATTACTTCAACTGAATACAGACAGCTCGTCAGATTCAAAAATTATTTAGTATAACAAATAATTCACTAAGACTATTAGATAAGACTTTAATAAATGGCAAAAGAGTTCAGAGTCAGAGAAAAATACAATATACTACAAATCCTATACAGGTAATACTGAAAGTCAAAAGCCATATCTTTCAAACCGTAGTGCTTAATTTTTGACTTTCAGATGTATATTTGTGTGTGGACTCTAATATTCAAAAGAATTGAATCTCTACACATACATGTTTCAGTGAGGGTAAAAGAAATTGGCATTTTCAAAATAAAAATTAAAAAAATATATAATTACATAATTAAACAGAAAATCCTAAGCTTTTAAATAGGAAGTCATAGATTCATCCAGGCTAATGTTAAGCATTTCTGCTTACTTAAGATCTCACTTCTAGTAAAATCAGCCTTTAGTACTACCTCTCCTGCTCTCTATTGACCACAGAAAGAGCTATAAATGATTTGATTCTTAGTTCAGGTACCTTTGATAGATGCCATGATTTATTTGCTATGAATCCAGCCCAAAATTTTAAAAAGATTATCTAGTCTAAATTCTGTTTAACTTCCTCTAAACCCTCATGATGAATTTTGAAACTACATGCACTTCTAACATAAATATTTTTTCATCAGCCTGTATGTTTCATAAAGGAAGAATTTGAATATTTTTGATATCTCACTCCTTTATTTTTGTTGCAGGGTCGTAAATATTTTGCTTTAATTAATACTATATGTTTTTACATTTTTGTAAAAAGGCATGCCTTTATAGGTTAATACAGAGACTGATACTGTTACCTTTTTCAAAGTTTTCAAAGTAAAGCTATTACGATCAGTTATAAGACACAAAAGAAGGTACTTGTAATTCATATAGCATTTCCATTATATGAGGTGAAAAGAAAATTCCTGTGTGCAGTTTACCTCTAAATAAAAGCTTAATTCATGAGAAAGAATTAA
>VXBO01002074.1:39819-55639 GCA_013400135.1 Rhinoptilus africanus
AAAAAAGAAGCCATGTAACTTTTGAGAAGATTAAGACAAGTTCTGCATAGGAGTCTTAGAATCATACAGTATAGAATAGAATGTTTTGGGTTGGAAGGAACCTTTGAAGATCATTACTCCAACAGCCCTGTCACAGTTCGGGACGTCTTTCCTGAGGTTTGCATGAGCCAACTGTTCAGGATCTCTCTGGATGTCACACACTCCCTCAAGAATATGAACTGTGACACTCAGCTTGATGTCATCTGCAAACTTGCTGAGGGTGCACTTAAAGCCACTATCTGTATCATTGCTGAAGATAGTAAAGAGTCCCAGTATGGACCCTTGAGAGGCACTGCTTGTTGCTGGTTTCCACTTCAACATTGAGCCACTGACCGTAACTCTCTGGAAATGGCCATCCAGCCAATTCCTTATCCATCTAACAGCCCATCTGTCAAATATGCCATGTTGGAGGACTAGAAGCAGACACTGGGAGTGCAGTTAGTTAGAAGAGACTTAACTGAAAAGTAAAATTACTGAAAGAAAAATTGGTTTTGTTCTACCTCAAACAAGGACATCCACACTTCTCAAATTTAGTCGCAAGGATGTTATGGAGGACTCTATCAAAAGCTTTACAGAAGTCTAGGTAGATGACAACAGTAGCTGTTCCTTTCTTCACTGGTGTTGTCACTCCGTCATAGAAGGCCACTACATTGATCAGGCACTATTTGCCCTTGATAAAGTCATGTTGATTGTCTCTAATCACCTCCCTGCCTTCCATATCTTCCAATTTCCAGGTGTATATGCTTTTGATCTTAGTAGGCACAGAAACTACTGGCTGACTGGCCAGTAATGCCCCGGGATCTCATTTTTACCCTTTTTAAAAATGTGTGCAATGTTTCCCTTTTTGCAGTCACTGGGGACTTTGTCTGACTGCCGTGGCTTTTGAAGTATGATGGAAAGTGGCTTGGCAACTAAATTAGCCAATTGTCTCAGGACCTGGGGATGCATCTCATTGGATACCATGGACTTGTGTATGTTCATATTCCTCGGGCGGTCTTGAACTGGACATTCTCCTATGATGGGAGGTACTTTTTCCCCCAGTCCCTGCCTTGAGGTTCAGACACTTGAGACAGGAATCTTGAACCAAATGATACTAGTGTCAGTGTGTCCTTCTCATTCAAGTGCTTTAACATAGGCATCAGTGACATTTTAGATGTCCTAGAGCAAGGTATCTGGTCTCAAGCTCTCTCTCCAGAAGGATATGAGGTTCTCATAAGTCCTGTGTCACATCTGCCACCACTATACAGATTTCTCAGCTACCCTAAGCTATCTTAAATGCTGCTAGGCACATACATTAGGTTCCTCATTTACTTGCTTTATTCCACACTTCTGACATTAACATTGACAAGATTTCTTCCCTGCATATAGTAATTCAGTTCCCAAAATAGGAAGAAGTAACTGGATGATGAACATGTCCCTTATCTCCACTAACCAGACTATTTGTAACTGTATCAGCTCCAATTCAAAAGGTGACTAGATGTCCAAAAGATGTGCTCTAGATGTTATACTAATATAATTCAACATTGGGACTTAACTAAGATTAGAATCTGTTTGTCAAAGATTTGCCCACCGTTACTGCATTACTTGCACTGAATACATGGAATTTTTGAATGTGCAACAAATATAGGACTACAGTAGTAACATGGCCAAGCAAACAGAGTGTTAAGTTTGATTAGGTCTCATTTATGCTGATTTTTCCATTAATGTAAAATACCATAAATAGACATAAGTCAATTCTATTATTAGAGAGTCTCACACTGTTTGATTTGAATGCCAATTTACAGAACTATACATCAAAGTAAAATCAGATTATCATATTTTATATGCAGGTGCTTGTGTGATATACTACAGGCAGGTTAACAACATTCTTAAGTAAAGATCAGGGGGAAGAAAGCAGTTATGGAAGAAGTTAAATCCTGTTTCATGTGTTTGGCAATTTACCAAGTATTCTTCTTCTTTTTTTTTTTCATCTTAAATACAATACCATTTATTTACCTTTCTCCATTCTTTTACCTTTCTCCATTCTATTATTAACCTTATTATCGCTTTTGAATTGAAATTCTGTATCTGAGTTGATTTTCTATTACACAGTATCAAAATACAGATACACAAAAGTGAGAGTGCTTTTGAATTAGCCTTGTCTATGCATACGGTCTGAAAGTTCAGAAACAATTCAACCTTCGAGTACAAAGCAAAGATTCCCATTTTGGAAAGCAACTCTCAGATTTTGCACTAACACATTATTATCATAATGTTGGTTGAAGTGACAAGGCAAAAGTCTTCCTTCATACTTTTGAAGACTTACCTACATGTCGGAATTGATTTTCCATGTGAATATTTCAAAATACTGGGAAACTGCTAAAAGTATAACACTCGATTTAAAAAGTTGTACGAGTATCTACCCAGTCACTTACAAATAGTTTGTTACACAAATTATATGATAGAATTCAAGCTTGAAATTTTACTTTGATAAATGGAGAAATTAGAGAAAAGTTAATGAACTGAAACTGTTCTACCATTCTGTAGGGCAATTCAGTGAAAATTTTAATAACATACTGAACCTGATGAGCAAGATAGTGTGATGATGAGCATAATAGTCATGTACAATATCTGGTTTGAAGTATTATATTAACGTGAAAAATAATTAAAACTTGCTTACAGAACTATGTTCATATGCATAATTTGCAAAGAATCAGAGTCAATTAAGAATGAAAACTTGAGCTGTTTTTGTTTGTCACACAGAGGCTGCCTAATGTAGTGAAAAATCCAGCATGAAATTCTTCATTCTGCTTCATCCTGCTCAGACTTCTCTTCAAATGAAAATTCTATTTCACTGCAGACTTTTAGGGAGTTGATATTTTTTTCCAAATCATTTGCTGTGAATTATGTATGGTGGTTATGTTGTACAGCCTTGTTCATGAGGGACATAAGGCAGATGACAACATTTACTGTATTTAAAACCATCACTGATGTTTCTGAAGCTAAGTAACTTAGGCCAATTCATTCTCATTTTAACTCTACTTCTTGTAATCTTTTAAATGCTGAGATTGCTTAGTTTGAGGAAGAGAAGGCTGAGGGGGGACTTCATCACTCTCTACAGCTACTTGAAAGGACATTGTAGAGAGGTTGGTGCTGGTCTCTTCTCACAGGTAATTGGTGATAGAACAAGGGGGAATGGCTTCAAGCTGCAACTGGGTAGGTTTAGACTGGACATTGGAAAAAAATTCTTCAGAGAAAGAGTAGTCAGACACTGGAACAGGCTGCCCAGGGAGGTGGTGGAGTCACCATCCTTGAATGTGTTTCAGAGTCATGTAGATGTTGTGTTGGCGAATATGGTGTAGGGGAGAACTTCGTAGGGTGGGGTTGGTGGTTGGACTTGATGATCCCAAGGGTCTTTTCCAACCTGAATGATTCTTTGATTCTATAAATCTAGCTAAAAGTAACAGTCCATATAGCTAATTACTATAAATCTAAAGATATTTCTAGTGACTTTAACTCATAAATGGATTTTACAATTTGTTTCTGAACAATGCAAGGGCACTTTTTAATTAGTTTTGACTCCTCTTAACAATTTGTGCTCCAGTCTGTCAAGATCTCCACTAGTCCTTCTTGTACTTCAACATTATTTTTGGGAGGAGTGTTCAAACTTTTCTTCACCATGGAATTTTGTGTATTAGTATGCAATTTTGTCCAATAAATACAACGTGGATGTATGAAAGGAGGAAAAACACACTTTCATGATCAGCCATCAGCATGATTTCTAGATTTGACATGACATCTCTACATATATGAGCTCTTCCTGAGACAGCAAACTACTTCCATGTATTTTCATAATTTCATTTGTGTTTTTAATATCCCTGAGATATTCAGAGCTAAAACTTCCACATGCCTCCCTTATGCACATTCCTCTTTCCCACCCCCGCCCAAAGATATAATCCAGAGCAAAGATGTCTGTGCTCAATAGGATTATTTACTCATGGAGACAGATTACTTGAAGTGAGGGACAGTTCCTTTGGGGTCGGAGAGCTCAGATGTATGCTGGTGTTTTCCATGTGGTGCTGGCTTCTGGGGCAAGAGGGAAGTGGGAAGAGGGAGAGGCCAGACACTTGAATCCTGGCCTATCCATTCAGGAAGATCAATGAAACTATGCCATTTTACAACAAAGAAATATATGATCCAAGTGATATACTCAAAGTGCGAAATTAACTCGAGGAAATGCAGCTGTTTATGGTGGTAGATATATATTTAGACTAGGTATCCTAGATTCCTGTTAGAGTCAATGGAAAGAAATAAAACTTTTGAAACATGCTTTATTTCTTCCTAAAAAAATTAAAAATGCTTATATAGAGATTAAGATTTCCAAACATAGGTGTCTAAATATGAGCTAAGTATCTAATTTCCAGATATAATCAGTGGAAAATTTAGTCTTGGATGAAGCATAAATGGCTGGTACCATTTCAGATGTCTTAGAATATCTCAGACATCCAGGACACTCATGGACCTGTGAAAGAACTGCAGCCTCTAGAGTGGCAGCTAGAAGCCAAGTGGGATATCCCAAGAAACTCAAAATAATACTACATTTAAAAGTTGAGTTCCATGTTAAGCGTCATTTAAACTGAGCTTTAACACTTTCTATTCTCTATTGACTGTACCAACTAGGTCTTTGATGATAGTAAAAAGAGTTTAGACAACCAGCTCACACCCATATGACAGTAGTCACCTAAATTTTGTTTCTTAGTTTACAGTTGAACTTCTCTTGGCATCTCAAAGTGTGATGTGAACCTTAAAAGTTCCCATTCCTCCCCATTGACTCCGCAGAAAGTCAAAGGTGACTTGCTCAGCAGGAGGCCTCTGTGCTGCAGGTGTGAGAAATTCAGCAAAACAAGCATACAGAAACTCCACTTCAGAATATAATGATAAAATCTTAATAGCCGCATCTATTTATCTGATGCACATAATGTACGATCTATATTTTCAGGAAGTTTAGATCTTTTGTCAGAATCGGAAAAAAACCAAAAGCTTTAGTATCTGGTTTCTTGGCCTCTGCGCTAATACTGTCAATTTGACTTGTCAATTAGTGTCAATTGTGGTTATATTGATCTGTGTGGTTTATGGATTCTACCTAGAATTAGACTCATTCTACAAACTTAGATACTACAGCAAAGTCCATGTCTTCTAACTTTCAGTCACTACTGAATTAAATATTGAGGTTAATTTTATAAAAAGGAGTCAGGTTTAGTTATTTTCATCTTTATCCTTTATTTACTCATTATTTTTTATTGGACTGATGTTAGTAAAATTAGCAAAAAATTTACCCTGTTTATTGGTGGAAATATTACATAAATGATTATTTACTTATTTCATAATTAAGCATACTGTGGTATTATGAAAGTAAGTTGGCTGATATTCTTTGTCTTATTCTGATCCCATTTGTACTGTACTAAACTGAATATGTTCTCTTGAAGAAAACAGAAGGACATTCTTGGGAAAAAAAAAGAAAAAATCACAAAACACCTCATTTTTATTGTTGCTGTTGTTATTTTACAGGAATATTATCCTACTTTCCAATATGAAGTAATGCAACATTAAATATTAATACAGTGTAAAAACTTTACAAGCAAATATATATCCATCTCTGTCCTAATGTTACAACAAACATCACCAAAGATAATCAATTATATGTATCATCTGTAGTATTTTGGTTTTCTTTTAACAAATTATGATTTGACAGGGGGGAAAAATGTATTTGAACAATAGCCTTTGGCTACCTACTTATATATGTGCATTCTTATTTTTAATTGAAAGTTCCATCCTGAGGATGTTATTCATAAGTGTGAGATTCATCACACTTAACTTTAGCAATATAAAAGTTAAATAGCTTAGCTGTGATTTAGCTCAGCCAACCTTAGAAGCTGCAATTCAGTTACAGACTGAGCTGTCTAAATTCATATGCTCACAATGCAGCTGTTACATTTCAGCCAGGGAACACTTAAGATTCCTTAACATAGTCATCCATAACACTTAACGTATGCTAAAGTATCTTGCCTGGACTCCAGCTGCCAGTCCAGAAAAGAAAACGTGTTAAGCCTGTGCAGGTATCTCAGGTACCCTGCCATGCTCTGAAGACTGTCTAGGCAAGCACAACTCACATAATATTTAAAGTCTTTTTAAAATCCAGGCCAAAATGTCTACCCTAATTTCAAAGAGGATAGGATTATATCCAAATGTCATTGGTCATAACTACAGCAATTTAAATTAACCCTGCTAATGCATTCTAGTAGTTTTAATATTTTATATTATCCCATATGGCAAATAAAAGAATATGTATTTTTTATTGTTTTAATTAAACAAAAATTCTCACTGATATATTCTTGTCTGCTTGTCCAGTCAGACGTCAGTCAAAGCCAAAGGCAGGTAGTTACAGATATCCAACAGGATTTCAGAAGAGCTGCATAATCAAACTCTAGTGAGCAGAAAGGGCAGGGGGAACACAACAACAGCCTCACAACTTTTAAGCCCATTAATGAAACTTTAGGCCAAATTCTGAGCCCACAGGAGACATACTGTGCATATTCGCACTTATAAAAGACCAAGAAGTAGAACTAAATCCTAGGCTCAAAGTCCAAGTACAAATTGGCTCATGTTCCCATTGCCAAGGGTGAGTCCCTTCTGTACAATTTTGTCTTGGACAGAGCTAGTGGAGAATTCATTAAAAAAAGCTAGGTTATGATATAACAGTTATTCAGTAGGGATGGCCCGTTAGGGATTATTTATTATGGATTATAGCTCCAGTGCTTGAGTTCATTCAGGTTCTGGTTTCATTAATTAGCAGGACAGAGTACCCCATTCCAGCCAAAGAGGTATGTGCCACTCAGTCCAATGCAAAAGGATCTGTGTCACACAAATATGATTTATAAATGTTCTCTTTCTTCCTGTACTATTTGCCAATTTGATCCTTCGTGAGAGATTAAGATTGATTTCTCATCAATCCAGACAGAGCAGGGATTTGCAAATGACCTTCTTCTCTCTACAGGAATAATAGTTTTTTAATTTAGTAAACCCCGATATTTGGAAAAAAGGGTCAATTTAGTGAAAAATACAGGAACTTATCTGTGGATGGGATTTAGTCTAAAAAATAGATGTGTTCTGATGAAACATATATGTGGATGATTTCCATTTGCTTTCTGTGTCATGATAGATATGATTAAGGTTCCATTAATATCAGTACTAACTAGCAATACTTCTATGGCAATTATCTTAAATTTAGCACTCTTTACTAAATGTCCTTATCATAAGTTTTTGCTTCATAATCAGAAATGTATTGTTTTCAAATAACCAACTGCGCTGATTAAATCCATGTAAATGAACCACATTTCAACATTATCTCACCAGTACTCTCTTAGTGATTGATGTAACACTAGTAGCCAGAACTGATCCTTTAAAATATGCAACCTAGTTTTAAACCTTATTAGCAAAATTTTCTCTTCACTTTTATTTCATTCCTAATTTCATCCATATAACATAATGGACATGCTTAAATACAATAAAAATGCAACTAAGAATCCTTACATTTATTATTCAGGTTGGAGCTTATGAATACTATGAATTTGTTCAAAGCACAAATGGGCCTAATTTAATATACATGTCTGCAACTGAGCTAATAAGTTTGGGCAGACAGTAATTTATGAATCTGTACTAAGAACCACCTTCTCAGCTTAATTTCAATATTGCCTTATTATAAGGCCCAAATCCACAGTCTAATCATTATTCTAAATATACCTTCTAATTTATTTAGTTCCAGAGGACTATTGTCTTATACTAAAATTTTAGTTAAGATCATCTTTCATTAATAGCAGCATAGTCATAGAAAGACCTTTCAAAACCGTAAGTGCTTCCTGTTCCCGTGGGCACCCTTAGCCAATGCCAGTAACATCTTTCACTCTGCCGTTCAGATCTGCAGTTTTCTTTCCTGAATAATTTCAGCAAATCTGCAGGGGCTAGCATCTGTATTTAGTGCATTCCTCTTGTTCATTCTTATACTGTCATATTTTGTCTGTGTATCATGTTCTTACATTCAAAACTATGTATATCTAAATTAAAGCACAAAAAAGACAAAAAAAAAAAAAAGTAGACAAAATAGGTTTGGGTGTTTTTCTCCCTATAGAATATATGCATGTTTCTATTTCAGTGGTTTAGAGGTATCCATCGACCTAGATTTGGATGAATGTTTCCAAGAAAGGATCACCTTTTCACACACGCACTTATTTTTCAACTACCATGATCTTCACCACACACCAGAAAATTACTACTATGCTTGTGGTTTTAGTATATACTATTTATCAATATTTTCTTATCAAGTTAACTAAAATAGAGAAAATTCCTCAATAAAAGACACCGGACAAACTAACCTTTGTAACCACACTAACTAATTTTGCAACATTTGCTTCCCGAACTGTAAGAGTGGAAAAAATATTACAGTTTTTACGCTTTCATTCTCTCTATTTGTACCCAATCTAAATTCTGACACTTCTCTCTAACAGTCCATGTTGCTTGCAGAGTGCCCAGTACACAATACTGCCAAGTTTGTTGTGCCGTATTTATCCTGGACAATGTGATACATCCACTTGTAATATGACTAATAGTGTCTGGGGTCTAGCCATATATTCTACATCTTGCACTTAAATCTTTCCTACCATCTGTCTTCTCTTTAAGATATCTCATGTGAATATGTTGCTACTGTGTGTCCATAATTAAATTATATTTTTCCCTTTTCAATCCTCCTGTGAAAAAACACTTACAGTTTGGCACTTTCTTTTCATAAACCAGATTTATTCTGAAACACTTTCCGCTGTATTTTTGCATCCATTGCTAGCACTTATCTCTCATTGTGATCATCTTAATGACTTCAATAATGACTAAAACCCTGGAGTATTGTATTCCTCATTTATATTTCAAGCTTGACCCAAGAACCAGTTATTTACTATTATGGTAGCAGCAATAACTGTCAGGATTTTTTTGTTGCTGTTACATTTTTGTTTCCTGAGCCTTCTATTACTTTATGATGTTTCTATTNTATCTAAATTAAAGCACAAAAAAGACAAAAAAAAAAAAAGTAGACAAGATAGGTTTGGGTGTTTTTCTCCCTATAGAATATATGCATGTTTCTATTTCAGTGGTTTAGAGGTATCCATCGACCTAGATTTGGATGAATGTTTCCAAGAAAGGATCACCTTTTCACGCACACACTTATTTTTCAACTACCATGATCTTCACCACACACCAGAAAATTACTACTATGCTTGTGGTTTTAGTATATACTATTTATCAATATTTTCTTATCAAGTTAACTAAAATAGAGAAAATTCCTCAATAAAAGACACCGGACAAACTAACCTTTGTAACCACACTAACTAATTTTGCAACATTTGCTTCCCGAACTGTAAGAGTGGAAAAAATATTACAGTTTTTACGCTTTCATTCTCTCTATTTGTACCCAATCTAAATTCTGACACTTCTCTCTAACAGTCCATGTGTCTTGCAGAGTGCCCAGTACACAATACTGCCAAGTTTGTTGTGCCGTATTTATCCTGGACAATGTGATACATCCACTTGTAATATGACTAATAGTGTCTGGGGTCTAGCCATATATTCTACATCTTGCACTTAAATCTTTCCTACCATCTGTCTTCTCTTTAAGATATCTCATGTGAATATGTTGCTACTGTGTGTCCATAATTAAATTATATTTTTCCCTTTTCAATCCTCCTGTGAAAAAACACTTACAGTTTGGCACTTTCTTTTCATAAACCAGATTTATTCTGAAACACTTTCCGCTGTATTTTTGCATCCATTGCTAGCACTTATCTCTCATTGTGATCATCTTAATGACTTCAATAATGACTAAAACCCTGGAGTATTGTATTCCTCATTTATATTTCAAGCTTGACCCAAGAACCAGTTATTTACTATTATGGTAGCAGCAATAACTGTCAGGATTTTTTTGTTGCTGTTACATTTTTGTTTCCTGAGCCTTCTATTACTTTATGATGTTTCTATTATAGTTATTATGTACTACAGCAATTTCTAAAGGCATCAGCTGAAATAGGAGCCTATCCAAAAGCAAACATTAGGATGCAATCCTCAAGTCAAAGAGCTAGCAGTTTGAAAAGGCAAAAATAAAATCCAAGTTAGGGAAACAGATGGAAAAAATATGTGGGATACATCTGACCTAATTGATAGCCTCTAAAAATTAAATGTTGTCCTTTAAAAATTAATTATTATGTCTCAGCCAGCCATCTCTGATATCATTCATTCCTTTTGTATAATTTCAAGGGTTTTATTTGGTTCTCATGTGCATTTAATTATCTCCAGTGCAGGTGTATATAACCGAGCTACATTTAGGATTCGGCTTCTCTGCCCAGAGATACCAGAGCTCAGATACCAAGGTAATTCAAATGACTTATGTGGACCAAGTGAATCAAGTTACCAGACTCTCAGTGTAGATGCAATGTTCAATTCAGTTGTTTCCAGGTGTCTACTCCTATTTTGGATGCCTGAATGTGTCTCACTTAGGCCCCAGCTGCCACTCCAGAAATATATTAGTGTGGACCAGTCCTTATTTTATATGTACTAGCCTCATACACACATCTCGGAAACTCCAGGACACCTCTTACAGCACTATTGGCTTGTGCTAGGGTAGCTCATCCAAGCCCATCAAGCTAGGTGAGACAAATACCACCTACTCTCTAGGTTACATAGTGATCCAGAAAATGAGTCATGTTCACTAATATTTTTCCAGCAGACTATCCTGCTTCTTAATTTCTTCATAGCTGTTCTGCATTACATTTTCCACCAGCCTCCAAAGTTTTCATCGTGGCTTCCCAGCCCATCCTTACTATTTGAATTCTCATTTAAAGAAAAAAAAATAATTATTATCTTCCCATTCTTTTGTTTCCCTCAAGTCACATCTTAATGCACCTTTTTTGCCAAACTTGACACTTGCAAGAGAGTTGCAGTTGATTCATGAATGGTAAAGTAACACAACCCATGCATGAAAACCCATGCTTAGACATATTTTGAGACCAAAGCTTGAGGGGTCTGTCTGAACAGTTATGATAATAATAAAAGTCATTAGAGAAGTTATTTCACTGGCTTAGTTGGAAACTATCTGAGGGGGTTCAACCTTGCTACCTAACGGAAAGGGAAAAAGATGGAGAAGGAGTTCTGATGGCACCAATATTTTTATGGGGTGAAAGCTGGAGCACTTTGTGCTAAAAAAGTACCATGAAAACAATGGCACTTAAGGCAGTCTTTCACTTAGAGTCCATTCAGCGTCTTCTACAATGAGCTGTTTCTGTCCATTCTTTCCTCTGCTATGAATTTTCAGTCTTGACATTCAAGTGCTCGCTGCTGGAGACTGCTACTTCCTTCAGGGGAATTTCTGCTGACTTTGTTCCTTTCTCGCATAACTGAAGAATGTATTTAAGAAGTATGCACAGAAATTGATTCATCAACTTTGGCTGGTGAATGAAACCATTCAGCATAACAATATATATAAATTGACCTGGTAATTAATCTTGGAGAACTAATACTGATGGATCTCGTTTATATTTCTACACCTATAAGATAGGACAAAAGTTTCTGAAACTCTCAGACAATTACATTGAATATCATTTTCTGTTACAAGTTAACCCACTAAGGTACTATTGCTAAACATTATCATAATGAATGGAATGGAATGGAATGGAATGGAATGGAATGGAATGGAATGTAACACAATACTTGCAACATTTTTTAGTCCACATTTTTTCCATTGCTAATATTCCTCCATCTGGGAGAAGCTGAGGACAATAAAAGATTCTTGTGATTTTGATTGGCCATATCCATACTGCTAATGCAGTTTAAACAGATCATACATTATAGATTTTAAACAGATTGTACAAGTATCTGGATGATTTTAGGGCAATTGTAGTTTACCAACACAAACCAGTAATTCTTCACTTTCTGACTCATTCTTATATACCAAAAAAAAAAAGGTATTTATGCAGCAGCCAGCTCAGAAGTCCTGCCCATTGCCTGGAAATTTCTGTAGCATAAATCACAAAGGATTCCCACAAATTTGAACTTCACAAACACATGGAATAAGATTCAGCTACAGAAATTGTCCTACTTCACGTATATATCTATGGAAACTTTTCTAAATACAAAAGAATCTACTTACTGAAGTCCATAATGACGGAAGAAAGCTCACTTTTGATCACACGTGAATAAAAATGTGGCCAAACCTGCTCTGACTGATCCAAATAGTATAAACAACTTCACTAAACTCTCGAACAAAATCCTGCTTTGTTTTTCAACTGAACAAGCCGCTGACAAAAACACAAAGAGGTTGCCCTTTTACTAGGAGCTACTTATCTTTGAGGGACTTTCGTATTTGGGACACCCACAAAACTTCTCGTGGGTAATGGAAGCAAGAGGTTATTTGGTTGGAAAGGAGGAGCATTTTGCATCTTAACTTTCATGCCCTACCTTTCATCCTAATGAGTTTTGCCATCATCTTAAGGAAGTGTGAATTGTTCCCCTTTTGTAGTTAATGGCTGTTCAACCCGAGTAAACACTAGTACACAAAACCTTTTCTTCTACATCAGATAAAATCTGACCCCGTTCTTGATAAAATCAAACAAACAAACAAAAAGTTTATATTACCTTAGTATGCAAGCCGATCTGAAACAGTGTCTTTTCAATGCAACTTCACGGAAATTATGAAAATAACCTGGCACAAACAATAAATTCAGTAAAGCAATATGATAACTCATGCCTGTGCAGTTCCAACAGTACACTTCTGCTCAAAATGACACATAAGCCCTATGGGTATTAATTTATTTTTTTATCGGGTTGCTCCTAGAATTCCAGTCTTCTGCAATGGCATGCAAGTGGCTACAATGCATGTAAGCATATATTTCTATGGCAACAGTTTAAATTTTAGGCTATTCTTAGTTGAAGTGTTTGAAGAAAAAATAAAACTTTTTTATTTTTAAACAAACTAAACAAGATATCTGTTCCTTTTCTATCTGTTCTTCCTGAAACAACAGAAGTCTCTTTACTGTGATGATTAAGAAGCAATAAGAAGTTAGTTATGTATGTTATGCCTGAAGTTATGAGATTTTTCTTAAATTAGCAAAAAATATACACATGTTTTGACACAATATGGATAGTACATAGGCTTCCAATGTTAGAAGTATTATCATGACAGTTAGGCTTTATCAAAGTGAATAAAACATTTACATTTTTTGTTATTGTTAATGCCGTACAGCTAAACATATTTAACATATTTATTCTTTGCCCTCCTTGAATACATCCTTGTCCAACCCTTTTCTTTCTTTCTCTTATTTTTCTCTTTGGTGGAGTAGGGTTTGTTGTTTTTTGGGTTGGTCTGTTTGGGGTTTTTTTTTGATAAAAAATACATTGGAAGTGCTAAACATGCAAATAAGATAAACATCATAATAAACTTCAGAGAATTAGGTGATCTATGTGTCTTAAGGGTGAGTGCAAGATGGAAGAAAGAATAATGTGTATGTTAAAATCAGAAAATGAGATAGAAAAAGAAAGGGTCATTTTGGGTTTTCCCCCTAGCACAGGCTGTTAACACTTAATCGAACAGATATTTCTATTTAAGTGTGACAATGAAACACCACTTTAAGGAAAGTAAATAAGCAAAGTTACAAGTTTATGCTATTTCTCAATGGTGGCAGATCAAAATGACATATCTTCAGCATTATGGTCTCTGGAATGTATGCATGTCTGATGTCAGTCAGTGATTCAACATGTTAAATTTACTATATCTTTTAACTTCCATAACAGTGCTTGTAACGTAACTATGGTGGGTTTTTTTTATGATGGGATGTATCCTTAATGCTCTCGGTTCTTCAATTTTAACACCACAATATCGTGGAGAAGGCAGCAAGATTTAGGTAGCCATCTAGGGGTGCACTGGCTTATTCTTAAACATTTTTGCTTGGGATTTTTTTTTTTTTTTTTTTTTTTTTTTTGTTTGTTTTTTTTTTTTTTTTGGGGGGGGGGGGGGGGTGGATATTATGCTTAAAATAAAGTTGATGGCCTCCTGAGGGCAGAAATACTGTTTCACATGCAAATGCATTTTCTTTTTCTTCTCAATCTGGTAGGTTGCACAATGGCATACTAGTGCCTCTACTGCCATCACTTTGTTTTACACAGAATGTCCTGGCAGAACATTCAGGCTCACAAAGAAGCAAGGGGGAATAAAGAAGGGCCCTCGAAATAGGAACGGTTTGTATAGTTAAGCAGGACACCCCGTTTTCAGAGCTACACAAACGAACTTCAAGGTATTTTCTAGGAGACTGCAGACCTTTCCACAGTGATAAAGGATTCTGAAGGAATGATCCATTGCTCACGTTTAATACTTCATGAACACCCGGAATCAGGCTTCTGCCTCGTTTTCAAGGGTGTTATCTAGCTACTGCAATGTGTATGTGTGTAAGTCTGTTTTCTCCTATCATATCCCAAATGCGGGCATTCTCTCTAAAGCAAACCGAATCAGTATTTGAAGTTTAGCAAGTCCCTTACGGTGTTTTACTCTTTAAAAGGATTCTCTGCCTGGAGAAAGCCAGAAGCAACGTGACTGAAATTCTCCATGTCTCCACTGGGACTCGATGTGCGAGTTACCAGTGATCTGCAGGGGCTTTCGCCTTTACAGGTTTTACTGAGTTTAGGGGCACTTTTGCTTACAGGAACGGGATCAAATACGAGCTGCCTGAAGTCCACCAAACCCACTGAGCCTTGGGTTTGCTGGGTTTTTTTGGGGGTTTGGGATTTTTTTTCAGCATTTAATATCAAAGGGTGCAGCTACCCAGAGCAGTGATGGGAAAGTCCCTTCACTAATTAGTTTTCCCACTGGCAGCAGCTGCTGGAGCCCAGCAGCCCCGCCTCGCCGGCAGTCCTGCAAGCTGCCTACGGGCCTGAAGTGCTGACCGGTGAAATCCGGCTCCGGCTTAATGAGACCGAGCTAGGCAGAGTCAATTAAATCAAATTCCCCACTAACATCCCTAATACATCTGCAGTGTGTGCAGCAGAGGCGGCGGCGGCGGCAGCAGCGCAAGATTCACAGCACTAATAAAGGGATTCACTGCCGCATTATAAAAAAAAAAAAGAAAAAAAAAAAAGGAGAGGGGAGGAGGCAGGAAACTTCTCTGTGTTACTTACATTGGGGAAGGGGTGAGGGAAGGGTGTTTGTGCCTCTGCATGTGAATGAATGAGAGAGGAAGGGACGGAGGAAGGGAGGGAAGGAGGGAGAGTGAGAGAGAGAGAAACACACAGAGAGCACTGAAAGGAGGCTCTATCCCCTAAACCCAAATAACCCACTTGCAAGAACTGATGCTGGAAAAATGGTAAGGACCCGGAGTTGAAAACATTTTCACTTTAATACTGAAAAAATATGCCATTATAAAATCCTCGAATAGAATTAGTAAGTTTCACTTGCTTCCTCAGATCTGGTTTCCTCAAGTTATAGTAAGATTTACAACAGCACAGAATTTTCTACCATTAAACTTTGCAGCCTAAGCACTAGAGTGACATTAATTGGTCATGCTTAACTGCCTTGGATATTTTTTTTTGTATGTTTACACTGTTACCATAATAGAAATCAAGGGTACTAACTTTTACATTCAGATGGAAAGGCAATACTGAATATGTATATTGAAAAGGAAGAGAGAGAGAACAAAACCACCCCCACCCCCCTCCAAAAAAA
>VXBO01002080.1:0-59464 GCA_013400135.1 Rhinoptilus africanus
CCCGAGGTGCCCCACGGAACTGCTGTTCTTCCCCCAGTGCTGTGCATGACACAACCTATTTCTGGGGAGCCCCCTCAAAATGAGATAGTTGTCTGGTGTTTTTGCAGAGTCAGGTGAAGGCTGTCCCAAGGCACTCTGCATCCAAATCTTGATGCACACACACACACCCCCCTCCCCCCGACAGCAGTTCCTGAGTGATTGATAACTTTGCACAGGAAACAGAAGCAGAAAATGGTGTGAATTCAGGATGAAGGGTTGGTTCCTTGTACTTGGCATCTCCTGGAGGTTCTGTGGTCTGCTGAGGCTTAAATTTCATTCAGAAGTAGGTTTTGTCTGTTTCTTTGCTAATTATTTCCATTACGGGGATTCTGTTTCAGAAGAGAAAGGGTTTGGCAGGGGTTTATCAGTGTGTGCTGTGCTCAGCTCTGGCTCTGTCATTTGCTGTCACCATCTCCTCCTTGCTTACCTGCAAACCTTCCACATCTGTGGTGTTTCCAGAGGAGAGGAGATGGGCGGCAGGAGGAGGAACAGAGTAGGAAAATTCAGAAGTCATATTTATTCAGTGGAATGGCAGTGATTTTCTCTTCCCTCGCCTCAACTTAGGGGTCGCTAGAGCAGAGCCCTCAGGGCTTGGGTACTTCCCACTGCTGTGCTCCGACTTTTCTGGAAGTGGCTGTGGCTTTGTGTCCATCCAGGTTTACCCCACGCAGCGCAGGGTGCCAAATCAGTGGATTACGCTGCTGCCAAAGGGCCCCTAATTAGGGGGCACTGCATTTTCATAGACTTTCCTTGGATTTTCTCTCCACAGCCCAGGTTGTGCCTGCCAGAAATTACAGTTGGGAGCTGAGTGCAATCCTTACTAGGTGAAAGTGTTTATCCCAATAGGGATTTTACCAGTGTAAGGACGTAAGGACCTGATTAGATGTTCTCTGCCCTTAAGGGCACCACCCTTTGGGGAGTGCAAAGATTAGAGAAGGCACTTGCATAAGGATTTATCTAAAATAGAGCAAAAAAATGTATAGGCCCTAAAGAAAGTTCTTATGCAACTTCTTGTTCATTAAATCATTTCCCAAAACTGGTGGATTTGGAAGGTTGGTTTCAACTCTCATAATAAGAAAAATAAAATTTTAAGAGTTAAATCTCCCTGAATTTTTTGCTCCTTTGAAAAACAAAAAACAAATCTCCATCTGCCTTGACCTTTTGGATTCTGCAGTGACATCTGTACTCAGTTACTTATTGGGCTGCTTCACAAAAACCTGCAAAATATTCCCCTTTCACCAATGGATTCCTAACTTTACTGATCTACTGCAATGGAGAGATAGGCAGGTTTTCCCCCAGTACGGAGACTTAACCTCTCCAAATGATGGCACCCTGGTATTGTCCGAGGCAATCTTAAAGTGAGTTTCAACAGGTGTCGTTACATGAGAAAAGTTATTAAACACTACTGCAATTTCACAAAAGAAGAATAAAAGTAATGGATTTTTTTCAAAGAGCAGTTTGCATCAGTGTTTCTCTCACTGATTCAAAATCCTTTCCGAGAGCTGTTAATTACACCATTTTATATTTAAAATCTACTTTTACACTAGTTTAGGGTTTCCTATCCTGGAAAGTGACAAATCTGAAACTGCCCCCGTATCTTGGAATTGGAGGAATTCTACATTTTCCACTTCCAGAGCAAACACACAAGTAAGATGGAGAATACTGTCTGCTGAGGAGCACAGATGACTTCAGCCCCCTGTAAGGCAGTGTGCCCATCAAAACCCAGAAGTGTTCAGGCTGGATAGTCACAGCAGTCCCCTCAGGTCGGAACTTTTAAAACCAAATCTGTGAAACGCCAATGTCGGCACGAACGGCTTGGTTCAGCATGCTGTGGTACAAGGTGTACAATGACCCACTTTTCCCGGAGTGGCAAATCAATCATTGCATCGTCACACATCGGTTTAGCAGCCTTTGTGACGGAAGTAGCTTTGTTTCACATTAGCAATTTGGGTGGGCAGAGAAATGGAAAGATGTATGATGGAGATCCAGAGAACAAAATTAAACACGGTTAAATGAGAATCCATTTCCTGCAGTATCTCTTTGCCTGCGGCACACTGTCTATCAACAATACACAGGTACAAATCAGCCTGGAGATGTATCTTTAACTATCCAAACAGAGAAAACTGCATTAGCAGCATGTTGCTCTGCCGGACTGGTGCCATGTGAGTGGGGAGCGTGTACATTCAATAGGACAGCTCATTCTTTCCCAATGACTGAAGTACCGTGGTGCGATTAAAATAACTGCTACTGTATGAAGAGATCGTAAAGGGACATTATAATACAGTGCAGTTAAACCAGATTGATGGGTGTTCTGCAAATCTTGCAATATTTACGGTTAAACATGGTGGGCGCTGTCAAGGTGAGAGGAATAAGATCAGCATCTCTGGTTTGCATGGAACAGCGAATAAAAGATAACTTTTATCTTTTTTTTCCCCTCTTGTTTGAACAGGTAATATTTTTATGCTGCCTTCATCAACATATGGGCATCAATCCTGGGAAAGAAATGAAAGTCTGTTAATTTATTTGATCAGACATGAGAAATAATAGAAAACCGAAATGAAGACTCGCATTTGTCATATGTTTGAATTAGTGGAAAGCTGAAGAAAGCAGAAAAATATTGCAAGAAATTCAAAGATGAGAGGGTTTATTGAATTAGAAAAATATTAATAGCATTAATCATTTCCAAAACAGGCTTCTTAACATCTATAATGACTATATAAAGGATTGGGGAAATAAAAATCAAAGAAAAAATTGGATATAGAAAGTTACACTTTTTTGTGTTTTGAAAGAAAGGGATGAGTTTTCACTGATTTACATCCAGCCAGCCTCACTGGAATGGTTAACCTGTGGGGAAAATACCAGATGAGGATCTAGCCCTGAAAGGATAAATCAATGTGAAGTACCTGAGAAACAGCTACAGTTCAGATTATAAGTAATGTGAGGTATAAACTTCCAAGTTAATTCAACAACTCTAGTTCCTGTCTAGCTTTGCATACAAAGGAAAAAAAAGAATGCTGAACTTGGAGTTTCATAAATTATATTATTGCCGAGTTACTTTACTGTAGCCTTAGGATGGATGCATCTTTCTCAGAGTATGCTGTGAGGCTTTGAAAGTCTTAACATGGCATCTGAGAACCTGCTGAGAAACCGAGGTGAACAAAGAAAAGTAGTTGTAAGTTAAAAAAAAAAAAAAAAGAGGGCTTTATTTTGATATAATCATAGCAATGGGCTGTGTTGTCTGTTTTATGAAGACATAAAAATAGATTAACCCAGAGGAGCAGGTAAAGCAAAACATATGTAAAATGTTGATGGGTGATGCAAACTCTAGGTAAAGACATAGGCTGTAGGGCAGAGATTTCTGCGAGTATCATTAGGCTGCACAGCGGTAGCAGTACCAGCATTACATGAATGAGGGTATCAGAGCGCTGACTTGAGTGATGCTCCAAGGTGTCCTGGCAGGGCAGTGTCCCACAGGGTTTTGCACAAGGTCCTTTTGGAAGACCCATACATTTATTTTCCTGTGGTCTATAAAAGGAACCTCCACCTTAGGGTACCCTTAGGCTAAATCATTCAGAACAGACACTTGGTCCCGTGCTGAAATACCTACTTGAAAGCTTCATCTTAATCTTGAAGTCATACAGCTCTTTTGTCTCCTGAAATGGCCTCAAAATGACTGTGTTCTGTAAAAGTGTGTGGAGGGTCAGACTGATCAGCAATGAGTCTCTCCCTTTCAAAAGCAACTGTAGTTCAATCTTGTGGTATGACCTTGCTAGGGCTGTAAGCGTGTGTTTAATTCACAAATCCTCTCCTGTTAAAAGAAAAGAAGAAGAAAATCTATTATCAGTGTAGCAGTGAGCGGAGCAAGCATATTAATGACTGGAGCTGAGGGTTGAGCATGGAAGACCCATCTTATTGTCCTGCTTGTCTGTTACCATGTAAGTAGCTCACCAGGAACACACTGCCTTTGCAGAATTTAAGGTGGAAATTAACGAGACAACAGACTTTCATTTTTGTTCAAAAATTGTTTATAGGTTTCAATAATATTTGTGTTCAATTAAAGCCTTGGGAACATCAGTTGCAGAAAAGCAAAAATCCTTTTGACTGGGAAGGCTCTATACAGCCTCAATGTTTTTAACACTCTCATGCAGCTTGCCAGGGAGATAACTGCAACTGTCAGGTTTTTTCTACACAGTAAAGTTGACTCAAGGACAGGCAGGGTTTGTAGGCAGCATGAACTCAGGCTGAATACAAGCTGCTGTAAGGAACAGCACGGGTGCAGTGAGCTGGACCTAGGCATATTATAGACACAGTTAATATAAGCAATGTTTTTGTCTCTAATAACCTCAACTTGCCAACCCCTTGCCTTCCAGAGAACTGCAGAAAGCCAGTATCACAATGGGATATCTAGTCTTTTAAAGGCCTCGTGCATTACAACCAGAACATCAGACTCCACCTTTTCCCCTGTAAGTAAATCAGTGAGAATGAATAAATTTATTGAAGGTGGAATTTCTGCTATTCCTTTCCCCCTCTTCCATTTCACTGCTACTTTCTGCCAAAGGAGTTAGTGCAACATGCCCTGCCTTCCTGCATGGGCGTCAAAAAGATGTGTCAGAACCTACTTGTGAAGGGTAAAGTCGCGGGCGTGCAATGGTCCCAAAGGGGAGAGGCAATAATGGCTCTGTAACAAGACGTGACCTTCTAATACAAACCCATTGCAAATGGTGTCCAAAGCCAGGCCTCTGAAATCGCTCCACAATGAAGGCCAATCAAGCACACTGCAAAGAATACTTTCCTAGCCAATCCCAGGAGAGCACTTTAAGGCAAAAAAACCCCTCTCCTATAAATAGTAGAACCAGTCTCCAAATCTGTTTAAGGAAAGTGAAAGTTAAAGAGGACATTTACCAAACACATGTTCTTGTGGCGATACATTCTTTCTGAGTGCAGGTCTAAGATGATGTGCAACCTTGTAAGTTCTGGCTGCCTTTTTAAACTGGTAATATCTTACAACAGCTTGTACAGATGTGAATAATTACATTCCAGAAATTAATGCAGCCCCTGGTGGGTGGGTTGGTGGGGGGGGAGGCCTTGACAGAACAAGGGAAGAAATAATATTTGTGTGTTACAGGGACAAGTAACTCTTACTTTATTTTGGGACCCGTGAGTTGCAATAGAGAAATGCAGGTTGCAGGTTGCAGATTGCATGGGGGTTCTCTTTGCCATTCCGCTCTGGTTTCACAGATCTGTGTTTGTTAGTGGTTTGGGTTTTTTTTCTATAACACTATCAGTTACTTAAATCTGGGCTTGTATGAAGCACTGTGGATTTGAGTGTGGACAAGCAGTACATTAGCTAATACGATTCCACTAAAAAGGGATTCCATAGCCAGTGCACCAATAAAATGAAGATGCGTCAATATTAATAAACCTTCCAGAGAAAGGGACCAAATCAGATACCCACAGTGACCCCACAGACATGAGTGCTAGTCAGATCAATAGATACCCCTAAGCACTGATGGAAATAGCTGAACAACAAAAACAAATGTAGGCCACTGAGATTTGTCAGTACAGCACAACCATGAAGTATCCTTTGTTTTCTCCAGTTTTGCTTTCCATTCCCTTACTTTCCAGCCAAAGATCAGTGTCATGAGCATGAACTACCTGTCTGCAAACTGTCTTGCTGGAGTTCATCCTGCCTCCTTTTGATGCCTGGTCTAAAAAGGGTTTCTTGGAAGTGCAAAGATGCCGTCCAAAAAGTTGAATAAGCACTAATCCATACCCCTGCCAGCTTACATCCCTAATGCAACTGAAATGATTTTCATTCATTGTTTCAATTGTCATCATATATAGATCCACTGTAGCTGGGCACAACTCCACTGACGTAAATGACTGGGCATTCGCTTTCTTGGAACTACACCTACTTGGATCCGAGTCAAAGTTTTGCCAATGCAAGGAGAGATGTGACCAAATACCACAAAAATGCAGTTGTTACTTTCTGCAATGTTTTGCTACTTTGGAAGTGTTGCAAGGCTGTGCTCTTATCTTTTCTACCCAGATTTCATGTTCATGATGCATATCTTTGTGCCATCAGGGTCTAGTGGTTACCATGCACTGTGCTCACAGCTATGGTATAGGAGGGTTTAAAACGTTTTAGAATTTCAGCATCTGTTTTATGTTGATTTCAGGAGGAGAATGGGAGAAGACGATGCCAAGTTCCAGAGAGCAATAAACACTCTGGGCCAAATTCTCCCTTCATCTACGCTGGTGTAAACCTACTGTCTCTTCACCCAGCTGATAGGTAGATTTGAGCCAGTATAATATAGGGCAGAGTCAAGTCCTTTAATTTGGGAGAACACAATTGCTTCCTCTGGCCCATGCCCAAGAAAATATATTTAAAAAATACAATAGATAGTAGAAGAAATTTTGATTAACAATTTTTTTTATGGGGGTTTTTGGTAAAAGCATTCCATTCTGAACTGAAAACTAGGCTTTCAGAACTGAGCCAAAAAGGGGAATGTTTATCATAAATGCCCTAAAGAGGAGTACAATTAAAATGTGCTTAGAACCTTGAACTGTTGTGTTAATGAACATGAACTTGTAGTTCCAGGTTTTAAAATAACTAATGATGTCCAAATAGATTTTAGCATCTATTAAAGGTATCATCTTAAGACACATTGTTGGGGAAAAAGGAAACTGAGAATAAAGTTGTAGGACTAATTCATGGTAAAGAAATATGAGGCCTCATAATTCTTCCCAAAGCATCACAGTTAGTAAAATATTACGCTTTTTTTTCTGCAGGGGAAACACAACAGAACAACATTATTCTCTAGCGGTCAACATTAATTGCAAACTGATGGCCACTTCTGAACATGGGAGTCTTCGCTGGGCCACATTTAATTATGTTAACTGCTGACACGTCGGCCTGGCCAGCCCCGGCAGCGGAGCCGCTCGCAGCCGCAGCAGCCAGAGCGCTCGTACCACACGGGGGAGTCTCTCTGCAGGCACGGAAAAGTTCATATCTCATAAATCACTCGCTTTGAAACCTGATTTCTCTGTACTGCAGCTTTGTCAGTTCATCTGAGAGATAAGACAAGATCTGCAATGCTTGACAGGGCAAAAAAACAAAGCCTGAACTATGATGTTTCTATAAATGAATTGCTTATAAGTAAGGTGAGAAGGATTTTGTTGGTGCGGAAATCTATGTCAAGCACGATTCTCTTTATTAAACACTGTTTAAGACACCAACTTGCCTTGTATTTCCATACAGAACACTAACAAAAGTTTGAGAAATCTCAGCCACCAGTTAATAAAATACAGATTTTATTTAATCATTTTGGAAAGGAGAGGGTGTGTCGGGTTCATTGCATGGCATGGCAACGCGTTACCTTGGCACAGTGAAAATGGAACAACAATGCCGGTGCAGGCTTCAGCCATTTCAATATCCCATTTTTCATTGCAATGTATAGCATAGTCTTCCACCATATAGTTACAGGAATAATGGGCACGGACTACAATGTGGGCAGTCTCTGAGTACACCTGTTCTGGGATTTAATGAGCCTGGTATCTTGACAAAACACGCCTTTCATGAAGTACAGGCCATAAGCAGTGGACATACAGCCTGAAAACCATATAGCGTATCTTGCGGGGTGAACCGTCCTCATTCCCCAAATCCGTCTCAACCCAGAGGATACAGCAGTGATGAGGCTCCTGAACAATGCACAAAGGGAAGATCTCTCAAGGCGGCACAGGTTTTGTAGCATCAGACCATCCTAATGAGCTTTCTCTTGGATTTTTGTACATCATTCTTATGACCTTACCATGCCACACAGGAGACTTACTTCGCCAGCTCATTGTTACCTGCTACTAATACAGACTGCTGCGAGCACAATATACCATTATCCAGCAAAACAACATGTACTGACAAACACTGTTTAGTGAGTATTGGCTACCCATGTGAGAAAGCCAGGGTCACTGCTGAACAATACCAAAAAAAGGTCTCACTAGCTTCTTCTCCCTCCTCCATTGAATGAGCTGTTAATAGACAAGCTGTTATAGAGAAAAAGAACTAAATAGTTTACAAGCTTACATTTGAAGGCTTGTGAATTGCATTAGCTGAGCCAGCTGAGTGAGAGCCAAGGCAATCTCCCCACAATTGTAGAAAACGTGGCATTGAGGCATGTGGAGGCAAAGGAAGAATGACAGTGACCAGGTTTACAATATGCAAAGCCGGAATAATTACTGCTTCCTGTGGCACAGAATTTTTAGCTGAACTGTGATGTGGAATAAGCATCTCCTTTAAATGCACACGTGTGTGTGTGTGTGTTCAGATTTTAAAGCTTTTTCTCTTTTATGCAAATATTAATTTACAGACTTAATAGAAACTCTTTGAAGCTGACTTTTAATTTTTCCTCACTGCATCGTTACCCCTCCTACCCCTCTTTCTCTACTGCACAGGCTGCTCTCAGTATGACCAATGACCACAATTCTTTTTTATTACTCGCTGTTTTCTTTGGGCCTAGCAGTTATGAATTGGAATGTGAACCACTTCCAATTCAATTACGCGGGCAATTATTTGGGATCAGTGGAACTGGAAAGTACAGCTGAAAATTTTTTGGGACCCTCCAGCTACCAGCCAAGAGATTGACTGTGTTCTTTTTAAAATTTCTTCCCGTTTTTTAACTTTGCCAGAGACATAAAAGTTTTAAGAAGTGGCAGAACAAGAAAAAAATATTAATAGAGAAACAGCAAAATGGAGAAGTAAGGAACAGAACCTTCAGATCATTCATTTTAAGGCATTCAGTGTCAGAAAAGAATGAAGGAAAGATGAAGGAAAGGACAGTTAAAAAAAAGCTACCACTGTACACTGGTCATTCAAAATTTCTAACTTTGAGAAAAGGTGAGAAACTTTCAAAGGGTCAGATTTTCCCACAAAAGAATTGTTTTAGATCAAATATAATTTGTAAAAGTTTCAGGTTAAATATTTCAACCTGCTTACGAGTTTCCATCTTTGTATTGTCCCCCCAAATTTATAGTCTTTGATTAGAAACAAGCCAGGTGAGATCTCCAACCCATTGTTGCAATGACGGCTGTCTGAAATACTGCAGAAAGAGCTGAGGTAGCTGGTTTGAGGCCGCCCTTCCAAACAACCCGAGGAGATCAGGCGATTGCCGAGAGGATATGCAGCAAAGCACAGCAGTGTCTTTTGCCGTAACCTCCACTAATGGTAGCTATCTCTGACAGCTCATTTACAGTCCGGTTAAACCAGACAGAAATCAGCCTGACAGAAAACACATTTTTGGCTTCTTAAAAACAGATTTCTTGGTACATTATCATATAAATTGTTCACAAACTGGACTAACCTGGGTCAGTGATCCAAATAACAGCTTTTCTAGTCAGACTTGAGCTGTGGCCATTAAACTTTCTCAGAATTTGGGTGTCTTTACCACAGAGAAACCTTTCAGTCACGCTAACTTAGAGTATCAGCCATCTATTGCTTACATCTGAAAGGAGAGCATTAGCCTATACTTAGAAATCCAACATGTCTCTATATGGGGGGAGAATTTCTGCCACTGTTTTAAAGCCAATGGCAAAACTCATGTTGACCTCAGAAGGGACAGAGTGACTTGCAGACTTCTTAGATGCTCCCTTTGGCTTCCAGTCCTGCAGTAACAGTGTAGGTGAATCAGATTCTGGAATTATATTCACCTGAGGTCAGACTAAGTGGAGATTATGCACTTTCAGGTCCTTCATTATGAAACTTTTTCAAATGCAAAGCTGACTCCTTCAGGGTATGGCTCACAGTTAGTTCATTTCACTAGAATTTTTCTTCATCCTTTTGGAACTCGTGCTTTGGCATACTTCTTCTGTGCTTTGGGGAGCTAAATCCTGACGTCCCATCTGAGTATTTGCTGAGCAAAAATTCCCTTTAAGGGCTTCAGAGAAACAATCCTGTCAAGGGCAGTTTGTTTCAGTGAAAGGCTCAGGATTTATTGAATCAAACCTGGGAATTGTCTCCTTTTGTTTTGGTGGGTTGGTTTTCCTGTGCTGTTCAGTTTGCCCTCCTGTTAGATCCTTTCATTCAAGGCAGTAGTTTCCTCAGGTTGGCTGATCTTTATTTCTGCTTTTAATATTCTCTATTGATTTTATTGTAGTGCACTTACATGCTGTTCAACAGTCCCCTATTACTGTAAATAAAAAGATAAATAACTTGGCTTTCTTTCTGCATTTAAAATGTTTGGCAGCAGCCACCTCCACTCTTAACCGAGCATTTGACAGTGTTACTGCCAGTATCTGCGAGGGCAGCTCCTGAGACCTGCGTGCCCCTCACATGTCACTAGTATCCACGCTAGTTAGATAAAGCTAGCTTGGAGACTGCTGATATTACTGGCTGGTTTTATCTAGCAAGCAGAGGTACCAGTAGCATCTGTGCATCTGCTGGATGTGCCGATGGGGGCAGCTGCCCTCTCAGACACTGGCAGTAATAGCAGCGTTAATACGTGCACCTATGACCAAGGATGATATTGCTTATCTGCAGTATATGTGGAAGTCACTGAGGCTCCCGTTCTCAGATCAGGTAGGAGTTATTCCTATCTGTCACTTGCAGACTTTGGCTTAACTGGTCACTTAAATAATAATGATAAGATACAAAACACAGCTTCATATTTCTTCCCCTTTGTGAACTGCTCTTTGCAGGCATTCCTCTGCCCTGGCCTGTTTCGCTGTCCTCGGGGAAACAACCAGCACGGTAAAGTATAGATGGTGCATTCCATTTGGCTAGCCAGAGTCCCCAGAGCACCCCAGCACCCACACCTCCTTCAGACTCCTCGGTGTCGGTGCTGTTATCAGCACACTTGGAGGTCAAAGCAACTGAAGAAGGGCTGGGGCAGCTTCTCAAGCAGAGCCTGCAGCCCGCGCTGGGCTCTGCACCGTGTCAGTTTGCTGACTCAGTGCTTGCCATATGCGGGCTGCGGGACAGACCTACCCCGAGTCTCCTCTCTTCAAACGGGCCTGCCCTGTGAGCAGACACATGACCATAGCTTATTCTGGCTAGCTGGAGTATTGATAGCGTAGCAGCTGACTTGGACTGCTTGAATGAATGCCAGGATCTGCTGGAGGCTCTACAGTCTGCTTAAGCCAGCATGGGGCCATCGTCATGGTTATTTCGCCCTGACCGAGACAGATTGGTCTGGGTGCTCCCTCCATGAATTTCCAAGACTGACTGCACCAGGTCTGAGAGGGTCAGTGTTGATGTCCTCTACTTCTGCCAAGGTTAGAGATTTCAGCCTTACTGTGGGTGATGCTTATTTACCTTAAAGCCCTTTCTTTTCCCTGTTGTGTCTGTAAGCTAGCACTGGAGATCGAACCTGGGTGGAGGTTCAGATCAACACTGCCAATAGACAGCTTTATTTCACCTCCAGAAATATACATCCCCTTGCAGATGTGTCTTCCTGCTGTGCTTTGCATGGCTGCAGCCAAGATAGCCTATAAAACAGACCTTCACACGGGTATGTTCACATCCAGACATGCCAAAACAGTGCCAACAGTTTCTCCAGTGTCCCAGGTTTTAAAGAGTTCAGTGTGGAGTTACTGGGTTCTGACTCACTTTTTCTTAAATATACACCTGAGATCTAAAAAGACTGTCTTCTTTTAAATTTGTTCTTGTAAAAATAAATCTATTTCAGTTAGGTAATACAAACTATTTTGAAAAGAGCTGCGGAATATCCTTGTAAATATATTGTGAAAACAAGTAATTAAAATAGTCAAAATAATGAGTAAAAATCGCAAGACTTTAAGAAAGCACATAAAGAGTAATCAAGCAGGGTAAAAGCAAATAAGATTAAGTTAGAGACTCATGTATATGGTGTATTGTATTCTTTGGACTGAACAGAAATGCGTGCTGTGAAAGGGTGTTCTGAACTCCATTAAAGAGTAATCTTTGTACACAACAGTAGTGCTGTGCAAATAAATGTAGGGAGGCAAAATAAATACGTTTTGAGAAATGAATGACTTTAGCAGTAGTTTGCCAATTAATTAGAACAACGAGGGAAGTCTAGCAGACAACACAAAGAGATAAATAAGGAAGAGTTCAAGTTGCCGCAACAGCTTTTGCTAGTCTCTCACTCTGCTTTTTGCTAATTCCTCTCACAAGTTCTGTGGGATTTTCTTTCGAGGGGGACGGGAGCCAAGAGGATGCTGTAGCAATTTTGCTCTCACTTCGAAATCCTATCTCAGGGTCTTACCTCAAATGAGGTTAATTGTAAAATGATCCTTTCCACACTTTGTTCTAACAGGGTGATGGGAGTGTGAACTAGAATGGAGAAAGAATTACAGAAGATTTAGCTAAGTTGCATATATACTAGACAGCAAGACCTGTTCTCCTACAGCAGTTAAGGAATTAACCAGTGCAATTTCATAATTATTAGTTATCACCTCTCAGAACCTCTCAGAGGATAGGTCAAGTCCCAGAAAACTGGAAGAGGGCAAATGTAGTGCCTGCTTTCAAGAAAATGGAAAAAGGAACTCCCAAAAAATCATGTATTTCTCAGCTACAAATGGAAAGAATAAATTAGAGATTACAATATTTGTGAATGAAAACATCTTGGAAGGGACTGGAAATACTACAGCACCACAATTAGAACTTGTGCACTTGGTAAACCAGGGAAATGATCCCAATTCAAGAAAGCTGCATTTACTCAAGTGAATTCAAAAGAACTACTTATATGCAGGAGAAGCCAAATCTCCATGTACCAAAAAGGCAGCAGAAGTCTGGAGGATCTGAAGGTGATAACATCCACAGGAAATGAGAAGTGAGATGTTCTTGTAAGAAAGCAAATCTTGTAAAATGTACTAACAGTAGCACTACTTGTAACATGCCAAACATCATTGCTGTGCTCAGGACTACAGGAGGTTCACCAGTTTACATTGAATCTAGCTTAAGTACCATATTTTTAAATAAAGTGTTCAGTCCCACTGGACAGGAACAGGAAAAAATGGAAAACTATAAACACATAAGCTATGAGAAAAGTTTGGAGAAACCGAGTTTTGTTTACACAATTGAGGGGAGTACGGTAACAGACTTCCAGTGTATAAGAAGCTACTAAAAGAAGATAGTAATCCATTACACACTGAGGTTAGGGCAGGAAAAATTGCTTTAATTTACAACAAAGGAGATTTAGGTTATCTTTCTAACTATAGACCTAGGTGTGCACTGGAACAGGCTGCTAGAATGTCTGTAGAATCTCCATTACTTGGGGTTTTAAAGAACAGATTAGATAAAACAGCTGTCAGTGTTGTTGGGTATACTTGATCTGCATACCTCAGCTGAGGTGGTCTTACACCAAACATCCTTTAAGCTCCTCGCCAGCCCTACCTTCCTCAGCTCCTGAAATGCTGTAGTTGCATAGTTTTGTAATTGCATATACACCCTAATGTTAATTAGACACAAACATACAAACAAACAACAAAAAAAACCCAACCCAAAACCAAAACCAAAATAAACTTGAAAATATGGATCCTAGCATTTCAAAGATCACGGGTAAGTAAAACAAGTCAGTATCTTTTTGCTGACTCTGATGATTCCAGATTCAGTTGTGTTTTAACAGAGGCATAGGACTTAGACAGAGAAGGAGTAGAGATGTTGAAGATCGGGAAGGCAGAACTGGAAAATAAGCAAAACCTATTCTGCTACTCACCCTCTAAGATCCTTCCCTGTATCTTATGTCCCGGAAAAGTTGGGAAGCTTTCATTCTGTTTTTTCTTGTCTCTGCTTTTGCAGAGTCACGGAGAGTTCAGGAAGGGATCCTATGAGGTGCATGAGCAAGAACTTGGTTGAAGCTGAAAGGATCTCACCAATGGGTCTCTCTGAACATCGTGGCCAGCATTTCCATGTTCCTCTCCAGCATCACACAGTCAGTGGTTTGAGACAGAGGATCCCCAGCAAGGAGCTCAGAGGGTATGTAAAGGCAGCAATGGAGAAAAGCCAGAGCGTATCTTATGCAGATTCCTTCCCCTGCTCTGAGAGTACCCGTTCCCCATACAGTGCTGTCCTAACACAGTGAAATTTGCAGGGATAAAAGTGGCAGATTCAGCAAACATTGGGGGGTAGTTTAATATTGCTTCAACTATCCTCAGGCACTATTTTTTTCTGTATGTTCAATTATGCTGTGGGTTTATTGATGAATAAATCAAGTCTCTGCTTTCCATTTGCACACTGAGGGAAGCCACAGTTGAGTTGCAGAATTTCAGGAATACATTCATCTAAGCATGTGAAATTTTCTTTGGTCTTTGAATCCTCTTGCAAATAAACTACACTTCCCATATTTATGGACTACCAGCTTTTCAACACTTAGTTTATAATCCATAGTCCTCTGCCCTTTTGCAAATAACTTCTATTTTGCCCTGAAAGGCAGTCTGTCTCGGCTCACACAGCCTATGTGTTTGTGCCTGTCTGCATTATTTATATCTCCAATAAAGACATTCTTCTTTTCCATGTTCTCATAATGGTGCCTATCATGCAATATTTGGACAGCTACTTGTTGTTGCCATTGAGAGTTTGTCCACTGCTCCCACCTTTATGGTACAAGCTTTCGGCACGTGGTTTTGAATTGTTGGTCCCCAAGCAGAGTCTCAGTAGTGTTACCTCAGCTTCATCGTATTTGGTGATGTCTGGAGCTTGATCTCAGCTTTTCTGAATGATGCTTTTTCATGTTGAAAATGCATGGTGCTGATATTCACTTCTAAACCATCATAGTTTTGTGAGTCTCATCCAGCAAGACATTAAAGATAGAGCCTACACCATATTTGTCTTGCTCAGTTACACCAGGAGAGATGTAGATTCTCTGTAGACAAGCTGAACACAGTAATTCCTATGTATTAACTCTCTCTTTAAAAATATCTGTATTCCACAGCTGAGGGATGAAGAGGACAATATTGCCCTCCTTTTCTTCCCTGAAGTATCTTGACCTTAACTAAGAAAGATCCTTCCCAATCCTATCCGTGCTGAGGCTCAGAGAAGCACACCGTGACATCAGGCCAGCAATTGCTACCGTTTTGTCTCTGCTGTCAGCCCTGTGACGACAGCTTGGTGCTGATGGCTAAGCGTGCACACGCGAACCACAAGCTGCCTTGGTGATTAGACTGGCAGGAGGTGATAGCTCCAAGTTCTCCTAGAACCTCTTCTTTCCTCAGGCCCTGCAGAGAGATTGTAACCATATTTAGATTTCTAGCACAGCACCTTCTGGCGAGCTACTTACATGTTAAAGTGATGCCCGATCCCTATAGTAGGATACACCTGGGAAAAAGTCTGTTCCCAGGAGTTACAAGGGGAAAGCTCTTGGGTTTTCATATAAATATTTTAGCAAGCTGTACACCCCCTGAGGAGGTGTTTGCTCCCCAATTCAGTCTGTTGATACTTTTGTCTGAACTAACTAACTCTGCTTTTCACTGTCATTTGTAATTACAGTCTATAAATATTTTATATTACTTTAAAATCAAGTTTTAAAATATTTAAATTAATTGGGACTGGTGAATTAGATAGCCAGGAATTTGAAACTGAGCTTGTTTAATCCTCTGTGCTGCTTTTTTTCAGCTTGTAACTGTAGCCCAAACTCTCACATTTTCTGCAGGATAAACCAATGGGAGATAATTTTACTTGTAACATACGAATGGTTTGATTTGGTCAGCAATGTTTTGTGTTTTCTTGCAATTATTTCAGCTAACTGAAACTGACCTAACCAGGTCCCCTCTGATTATCCAGACTGCCAAAGTATGGATTTGGATGGGTGGCACCACAGAGGATCTGCCCGATCCTTGTGAAATTTCACAGTTACAACTTGGATTCATCTGTGAAATGGGAACCTATTGTGACATATCCCATAGTCACGCAGCACCGACTGTATTCCCTAAACTCTACTTCAGCAACAAAAGGATCCAGTGAATTCTCAGAAGATACCCCTTTTCATACTGTGTCCAGTGACCACTTCAGGGCCTAGAAAGGATGTTTCCAGAATATGATGTATCACAGATATGCTCTGGCAATTGCCAGTATGTCCCATGCTGAGTCTTATCGTGACTAGTTGTAGGAATAATCCCACAGACTGCATACTCAAACTTAAGTTTTTATTTGACATCTGAGATACATATAAAGGGAACTTCAAGAGCCGACTGCTATTACTTATTAGTGTGATGTTTCATTTTACTTGGGTAGTGTCCATGGAAGATTTTGGATGGATTGAAATGATTCTGCAGGCTGTTCATCAGGGAATGAGTAAGGCAACAGCTGAAATCTCTGAGAACTTATACTGAGTAAATAAACCTGTTGAAAGTGTAACTACTACAGAAGACAACTTAGTGGCCCTGGGTGTAAAAGGTGAGGGAAACTATTATGCTTATCAGAGTTGGTTTTTAGGAAGATTTTCTTTTCTTAAGAAGCTCAAACAAGTTATTATCTTTAGTATCTAGCTACTAGTCTGAACTTCAAACCAGACACCAGTTTTATTCAACAAAGCTGCCCATTCATCTACCAGCTTGTGCAGTGAGTGGATCTTTCAGGAGAGGAAGAGGAGAAGAAAACAATCATGGAGGAAGGAACATTCCTGCAACCTCCATTACCATTTATGGAGTTACCTCTTATTCTTTTTAACCATGAAGTGCAGGGCAATATTTTAAAACATTTTTGGTATGAAAATCAAAGATACTGAATAGTGAAGTGCAACCAACAACTTTCAATTCTTTTAGTAGAGCTTAAGCAGGTGTGAGGCCAGTGTCTTGTCTCACACACCTGGAAGTCCTAGAAAAAGAGGAGGTTTTGGGCAAGCACATATCTACAATCTTTGCCTTAAATCCAGATTTTGCACTAGATTATTACCTTGTGTATTATCCATAGGCTGAAGCAAACTATGGTTTCCCTTAGCGTCCCACTTAAACCCTAGAAATAGGTTTATTTCACACACAGTGACTAGATGGGAGCAAGGAACAGGATGATTGATTTTTGCTGTGACAAAAGCCACCTGGTTCTCCCAGAGAGAGGACAGGGACGAGGAACCAGACTCTCTCTTAGCTGAGCTATTCATCTGTTTCTGCTCTACTAAAGATTATCTAAGGTCATTTTTTCCTATTTTGACTCTGTGCAAGTCATGCTTTGCATTCAAAGGAAATTTGTCCCAGGACTGTAATCATGGCATAAATAGACCTATGCAGGGCCTCCCTGAATCTGCATTCACTGAAAAATCCCATGCCCAGCACGTCTATGAGGAACCATTCAACCAGCTGACTAAGTGCATAAAGCATTTGAAAACACTAGCCTTATCTCCTCAAGAGTCGACAGCAAAATGTATGGCCACGTTGAAGTTTTTGGCAGTTCTAGAAATAGTGCCTGCTGAGCAAATAAGGTCAGAGTGGGTGGGTGAAAATAGATTGTTCTCAGAATTTGGCACATAAAACTTTAAAAGTGCTTTATGAACAGAAATCATTCTCTCAGGTCTTGATCCTGCAAAAAAAGTCATGTGGGTAGACTTCTCAAGATCATAAATTTAAAGATCTGTTTATGTTTTTGCAGGGTGGGGTTTTAGACTAAATAAAAGAAGGTGAAACATTAGCCACAGGAGGTTTCACCTTCAAAGGAAGATATCCATGCCTTTCTGGTTATTAGTTTTCCTGATTTTCCTGAGAGAAAAATAGTTGACTCATTTTTTTTCATTTGCCCACCCTTTCAAAACTTAAGAAGCAGTTCCTCTAAAGCACTTGTTTTGGTTTTTCCACTTAGGTATTCTAGGAACTTGCTTAAATCATTTGACGTTTGTGTTAATAACATAAAATCTCAGTGATCTGAAATCTTTATATAATTAAGCAAAATAATACAGCTCCCTACATGGAACTAAAGTAGTTCAAGGAAATTCTCAGTGGAAATAAGGATGACTCATTCCTCAAGCAACACCATCAATTAAGTATACATAAGCTATCAGTTCCCAATTGGAAAAAAATGGGGACATTTATATAATAAAGGGCTTTCTCAATCTGCATGGAAAGATGATAAGGTATTTGCTCCAGCTGAGATTGTATTCAGGAATATGTTTACCAGTACTCAAGTTTATTCTCAAGAGCAGCATCCAGTGAATAAGACCATACTGGTGGTAATTTTAAGCCTCACATGTTTGTAAAATCATAAAGCTGTCAGTCCTTTCTAATGCCAATGTCTGCATGCTGTGCGTTGAAGATTTTAGGATGAAGGACTGAAAAAAATTCTACATTTTGGTATTTAGAACCAAACAAGAGTTGTGATTTGGGCAAAACCCAAAGAAAGAAAACCTTCCAAAGAAAAAGCAGCCTTAGGTGTTACAAAATCATTATCTTCCTGGTAGAGGTATATAATTTTGAAACTCTATATATCATTCAGCTTCTTCCTTTGATCTCAGCATGCCCCTTTCCTTCACTTCATTTGTCATGGCCAGAATCTGAGGTCTAATCACAACCATGTCATTGCATGCCTTGTGCTGGGTGAGGGACATTGTAAGCAGCCACACAAAGCCTGGGACGCATTTAGATCACCTCTGCCACTTGGATTTTTGCCTGTCCTGCTGCCAGAGAGATCCTTGTGTGGAGAAACTCAACAACTCCTAACTTAAAATGCCACCAGAGGTCTGTTCCAAATTAATCATGTACAGGCAACTGTTTCTGCTCCAGACCAAAGCTGATCAGCCAGTCCCCACGGTGAAGGCTGTGCGGGCCCTTAGCACTCACAGACAGGAGTCAGTCATGTTGGCTAGCAGCACTGCTTGCTGTCCCAGACCCTGTTTATCCCCTAGCACAATTTGGAATCCCACATTATTTATCCCCTGTGGTATTACACCCCGTTTCCCGCTGAAATCTCATATTCTTCTCAACAGGCAGGGACCAAGGCCAGGAGGCGAGACAGCCAGGGTCACAGAGAAGGCTGTGAGGGGTGGAACAGTCCTTTGGCTCCTGCCCGTCAGAGCTCCCCTGTGCACAGCGGGGCAGCAGCACTGCTCCACCGCAGAGCACAGTCCGCACCGCGGAACTTTCAGGTGCTACAGGGACGGGACTGCACAATGGCCAGAGCCAGGCACCTTTTTGTAATCTCTCTGCTGCCAGGGCTTACATCTAAGAGCTGCTTAGCTGGTAACAGTGAGAGCTTTACTGAACCTATCTGTGGTTTTAGGAACACCAGCACATCATCTGTTCTTTCATCTTGTGGCTTTTTAGAGGCAGCTTGTCAGCAAGTGCGGTGTCTATTAAACATGCAGCTCGACAGCTATGGCTCTCTTCATGGCTGACTCCATTACACGTGTGTCTGCGCTTACACAACACGCCCGGTTACACCGCTTCCTTCCTAAGGAGTGAGATGTTTTTTTAATCTGACGCAAGATTTGATCCACCGTGTTTATAGCGCATATTGGATGAACCCTAATTTGCAGGAAGTCTTTACAAGTGGAAAACCTTGCTAAAACACATATTATTGAGTGGATATCTTGCTGTGCTTGGATCAATGAAGCTTATACTGTGGCTTAGGCCTAATCTTAGGACAATTCAGCAATTGAATCCCCTTATGTTAGGCTACTGGCAATGTTGCAGGACACATTTTGTATCTACTGATTAACTGTGTTCAGTTTGTGCACAAAATGAAAAAGAAATCAATGAAAACACTTAGAAAAATAAAATAGAGAGAAAGAGATAGACATATCAAAAAACAAAAAGAAGAAACAGACCCGTAGATTCTGCAGTGAGGTGACAGATTTCTCTGAGTTAGAATCTTTCTCTTGGAATGATCCTGGAATGATTCTTAGGTCATCACACTGAAAATTTAGGCTTTAAACATTTAGTGTTGTAACTCTTAAAATAGCAGCAGCTCTGGACATGTGGTGGCTTTATGTAGGATCACTGCAAAAAGTCCACTGGAAAGCCATCGGCCAGCAGACAGGACTGTGATGCTTGATAATATGATCAAGCAATGTTTCAGACAGGTTTCCTGGGATCATGCAATTGTGGAGATGGGCACAGGGATGGAGATCTCTAACTCCTACAACTTTCATTCACAGTAGTAGGGAGTGAGAGAAAGAGGTGATCCTAATGCTTCTGCTAAGGGGAAAAAACTTCAATCACATCTCACACCTTATTAGATACTGGGAACTACACAGAGGCAATCTGAGTAACCCACAGAAAAACCGGCAATGTTAGTGCGGGCTGCTCAGGGAACTACTGATTATGAATGCAGACCTGAGAATTCAACTCTCCCTGTTTAAGTATTTTGGAAGTGATTTTCACTGCTGGATTCATCTCCAAATGGGAAAAAATGTAGGCATAGTAGCCTAGATTTTGATCTTGCAAAGCATTCCCAAGATCTGTGACTTGGTTCTTGCTAACTAGCTTCATGTAGCTAGGGATACACCTTAGCATGTGTATTTAATGCTTTTGAAAGGTGCTTAGCTGACAGTCTCAGAGGTTGATTCCTGGACATATTCTGCCTTCAGATATGTGCAATCTACTCCCCTTGATATCAGTGAGAACTGCCTTTGCTTATGAGAGATGTAGGTATCTTACTTTTTACTCTTGTCTCTCCTCTGTTACTTTGACATCCTGGCAACCCTGAACCTTCCCCTTTTTAATTATAATTTTTAATTCTTACATGATTCTTACATGATTGATCAAAGTGTGCCTACTGGAAGTCAGTGCTGGAACTGCAGCTGTATGAACGCAGCTTGCTTCATCATTTTAATCTTTTTCTTTAGACTAGCCTCGGCATCCCTTAATGATTTCTACAATTCTCCCCCAAATGCCCCTACTGAGTACATTATCCTGTATTTGTCTGTGTTCTTACACCTTGATCTGATGCAGAATTATTTCACATTGGATTTGTGTTCTGGTGTTTGTTTTTGTACTTGCTTCTCTTCCATTGCTTTCCAGATGTGCCTGACTTGTTAAGTTCCTGATTGGGGACTATTGCTTCCCCTCTCAAAGATCTGAATTTTCTTTTGTTTCTTTGATCTTTGGCCAGCTATTATTTTTGTCTGCAAGCCTAGCTTTCCAGTTCCCTCTGTTTTATTCTGGTATCCAGTGGTGCCCACAGCACCGTCCAGATTGAGCTTGGGCAAATAAAAGCGGGTACCTAGAGTGGCAGACAGTCATTGCTGTCAAAATTGCCAGTGCTTGGCTGTGAGACATCACTCTATTTTGTTTACGCCAGAGCCATACTGACAGCTCCTTATGATGCCACGGGAGAGGACAGGGCAGGCAGGAAGGGTGGAGAGGAAGCAGCACCATGCTCTCCGCTCCCCCCACAAAAGCAGAAGGTGCTGCCTTACTATTCACAAATCTCTCCCTGCTCCTCAGTCACAGAGATTTTCTTCAGAAGAGCAAAAATCAAATTTGCCTGCACTTCTGAGAAACCAGGAGCTTTCTTCCGATGTCATCAGAGTGAAACATTGTCTGCTCTACATTTCTCTTAATATTCCCCCCCACCCCGTCCCCTTGCATTCCCATTGCTTAGGCTTTGTCATTATTTGAATCATCTGCTCTCTGACAATAATCAGATTAAAATATTAGGTTTCTACTTTTGAGATTTCCTTTCCTGACATTCATAAAAAAGTACTGCAAGATGAGGTGGTTCCTCAAAAACTGCTATCATGAAGTTCTGTATTTACCCAAACTAAGTTGAAATTCACATTGCCTGTACTCTAATCATCAATTCCATAGATTATTTTACCATTAGCCTTATAAAACAATGCCAACAAGCTCTTCTTATACTGTACTGATTTTCTAATTTTTTTTCTATTTTAATTTAAGCTAAAAGCTAACCATAGCCTTCCCACTGTTCAATCTATCGCTTCTCTGACAGGAAATCATGTTCTGCAAGTGTTGTATTTGTGATCTAACAGCACACAAATCAGAAAGGAACTTTTGGTTTCCAGAGTTATGCCCAGTGGTTAATACCTGCAGTTTGTAGTGTCAGGTACTTTTTGCTTTGATGTTACTATAAGCACACACACAAATCCTGCTTTTCTGACTAGTGGGAAAAATTCCCAAGTGGAAATCATACTAAATCTGCAAAGATGCTAATATGCTAAGAAGCTGGCCAGGCCTTAGACGAGATGAAAAAAGGCTTCTGTTCCCTAAGAAATAAAGATACAGGTGAAGAAGATTAACAAAATCCTGTGTATAAAATGGAAAGTAAAGATCTTTCTCTTGTTTCCAATAAAGTGCTGCCAGAGTGTCTCCCAAGAGATTTGTGTTAGTCCATATATTTTAGATTCCTGGGGTTAGTTGTTTCAGCACAGAAAAAATTGAAATAATACAAACTGATGTCACAGCATATCCTTTTGTCTTGGTATCAGCTGTCTGAAGTCTTTAATTTTGACCAATGTACTACATCTTATTATTTGTAGTTTAATTTAGGTTCACTTCTCATCACAGAGATAATGGATTAATTCAGACTTGCAAGCCTGAGTGTGCTGGACAGGTGAGGGCTGGCAGCCACCCCGACAGAGATCCATGATGCAGGTACAACTCAACAGCTTTCCTTACAGCTTTTCCTGCGTAAAAGTGCATTCTTTCGTAACAGATTAGTGCATCATATACTTAGTGTAATCTTTTGCAAACTCTGATTAATAATTACTTCTTTATCAGTAAATGTAGCTACATATACACAAAACTGTTTATACATTAAACAATGCTGGCATGAACATGACTATATAAGTGTATGTGTCTTTCCTTTAGCACATAAAGAGTAATTTTTATTGTGTTTAACTGCAACAGCCACATTTTTATTAATTGATTATAAATTCCCTTTGTACAGGACTTCTCAATTATTATTAATTGTTCTTATCCTCGAAGAAACAAGCCCATTAGGCTCCAGAGTGCTGTCTCATTACCACTGTACATCTGTGCACAGACTGAAGCTGGGGAATGGCTCGGCAGCACTCAGATGGCAGGGGCACTCAGCCTCGGCTTCTCCTCTACGGTACTATTTACAACCAAAAAGCCAACAATCAAAAGGTAAAAGGATAACAGAACGTTTTCTCCAGGGTTGCATCCAAACTCCAAACCACATCAATGGTGGGGTCTTCCTCTTCTATTTCCCAGGTCGCTGTTTTGCAGACCTTGATTCATGTGTGAACATTTTATGGCGATGAGTTGTGCTAAGTGAGAGCTGGGCTGCAGTCCTTCCTCCTGCTCTGCTGGGGAGTGCCCTGGTGCAAAAGGGAGAGGGTATTTGTCCCTCCTTGGGAAGATGAGTTGTTGGATGCGGACTGGGAAATGCTATTGCTCAGGTATCCTAATGCTTGTGAAGTCTACAGGTTTCTGACTACCCTGCAGCGTGCTTAATTATTCCCAGCACAGGTACGTACAAGCTGCCTTTGCCCATGCTGTGGCATTGGGGTGCAGCAAATTTGCTCCCATGGCTCTGTGCAATAGGCAGTAAGTGCTGAAATTATGTTAAAATTGTGGCCTTTTCATGTGGACATGTTTGGGCACTTTGCTGCCACTGAGCACGAAGGCGATGTTCAGCTGCTCTCCTGCTGCATACTTTGTCCACTTTTATTTGCAATGGTCCCACTCATAATCATCTACCAGTTGTTGACATAGGTTGACATCAGTTCCTTCTCATTTCTCTTAGTTGTACCGTGGGTTTAGCAAAATCTTAGCTTTTAATCTTAGATTATAGTTTTCAGAATGTAAGAGTTTCATAAGCAAGAAACAATCCTGAATTTCTGAAATTAAGTGTAAGTGATTTCATGTAATTCTCACCTTTCAACTATTACTTTCAACTTTACTTTTTATTCGTTTGAGTTGCTCCCTGTCATGTTCCAGTTCAGAAAACATTAAAAGTAACCTTTTCCTAATGTTACAAGATACCAGGAGACTTGTCTGCCTGAGTAATGGAAGTGTTTAATTTGGGGCGGGGAGGGGGAAGTTATCAGCTGACTAATACAAAGGAAAGGAATTGTGTCTAGAGGCAAGGTCCCTGGACTGGGACTTGGGGAGTGTCTCTCCATCTCCAGTGTATGAATTTCTTTCTACTCGGTTTTCTCTTTTAAACTTTATATATCTCATCTACTGGAGTACCGCTCTATGAAGACAGGCTGAGAGAGCTGGGGTTGTTCAGCCTGGAGAAGAGAAGGGACTCTTGATCATGGACTGTAGGGACAAGACAAGGGGTAACAGTTCTAAACTGGGAGTGGTGAGATTTAGATTAGATATGAGGAGGAAATTCTTTCCTGTGAGGGTGGTGAGGCACTGGAACAGGTTGCCCAGGGAGGTTGTGGATGTCCCCATCCCTGGATGTGTTCAAGGCCAGGCTGGATGGGGCTTTGAGCAGCCTGGTCTAGTGGGAGGTGTCGCTGCCCAGGGCAAGGGGTTGGAACTAGATGATCTTCAAGGTTCCTTCCAACCCAAACCATTCTGTGAATCTATGATTCTAGTCAGTGGCTTAGTGTAGGAAACAGACAAACCACACAGTCCCTCTGATCCAAACTCACTCCTAAGGGCACTCTGTTCACCATCTTAGCCTTTTTCCACTGTCTGAAGTTGGTTCTTTATATGTTTATGCACCAGTAAAGTGTATGCTGAAATTCTCATCTACCTCCCAGGGGTGTTATTAGGCTTAATACATTAATATTTATAAGTACTTTTATATGCTTGGATGAAAGTAGCTATAGATATACAGTAATGCTCTGCATTAATGGCAAGGCTTAGCATTAATAAAGCACTATGGAGAGGAAAAGGGGGCCTTGCATGTAAGATACAGCCTCTGTGGGGGCAGCGTGAGCCAAAGGGGCATCCCAGTTGAGGGATCTTATGCTGGGAAAAGCATGTATTCCTGGAGCCGAATGAGACAGGAACATGCCAGTGAGCAAGGCCATGGTGGGGGATGTGCTTGCCACTCAGAGCTAGAAGTACCGCACACAACTGTCCTTCCAAAACGCAGAGCTGCAGTCATACAGCCACCATCCTGCTGCAGCAAGAAGTCTAAAGAGATTTAATTGCTCCAGTTTTAGAATTGGGTAATTATAGCTGGTCAAAGTGGTTTGGTACAGAAGTAATAATTAACCATGTAGTGCACTGGTTCTCCAGACAGCCCTACAGTCAGTCTTTGCAAAGCTGATTTCCTCCTTCTCTATTAATATGCATTTGCAACCAAATCTATGCCACTGACCTTATGTCTTAATGACCATTTGTGTATAGGAAAAGATGCAAGTCAGAACCCCAGAGGTTAAATGTATCTAACTGCACAGCAACAAAATGCAATTTGGTCTGGGAACTAATTTCAGTTCACTTTGAAAAAGAAAAATCTCCATTACATGAGATCATTTTTAAATGCCAAGATCATCTATTCAAAAAACTCATTAAAAAGATTTTGTATTTCTGAGTTCCTAGTCTATTCACTTTATAAAAATGTCAGGTGAAAACCATATAATACAGACACTAAATGTATACCAATTTATTTAAATTTCAGATTTCAGAAATTCTCCTTGAGATCACTGCATAACTACAAGTCCTTGTGAAGAAATTCCTAGTGTAAACAAAGAGTCCAGAGTTCCAAGAGTTCCTTGAGGACTGAAAGATGCAGGAATAAGATTGGGTAGATGTGGAGCTAGGACAATTTTGAATAACATACTTTGAGAGAACAAAAAGAAAGAGGGAAACAGAAGAAGGCAGAATTAATGAAGCTGCCTGCCTAATTGAAACAAAACCTGCAGACACGAGATATTTGTACGATGCTTTGTGGTTATGTTGTGGTGGATCCATAGTTCAATTAGATTAAATACTTGGGATCATCAGAGCCTTTGTGAGGAAAGTAACAAGCCTGTGTCAGCTGTATGCTTACAGGAAGTGTTTGGAAAGGACAGAAAGATCAAATTGGGTACTTTTCTGCCAATGGGATCCATCCACTCAACAGTGTCATCTGTGTTAAGAGACTGCTCTGAAGAAGGTGACATATTAGAAAAGTTGGAATTTGAGCCGATCTTAAGAGTTCATGTCATTCAAAGTATTACATTTTATTTTTTTTAATTTCAACTCATGTGAGTCCATCTGGATAGGAAGAAATCCTCCGTAAAAAAAGTTTTGCACCACTTAGAATCCCTTCAACAACAGAACCGGGCCAATCCCAACCTTTCTGTTGTATTTTGGATCTCTAGAAGCTTGTAATGGAAAACGGCAATTGCTCTTACTACAGCAAGTAATTCAAAACCACACTGAACCTCTCAGCCAGGGAAGGACGAGGTTCTGCATCCAGGGGAACTGACGCTTTTGCTAGAGGGTAACCTGAGGCTGCTGATAACAGTAGTAGGTGCTCTCCTTTAGCAGACCTGCCAGTTAAAGATGGCATTCATACTCTGTTATTGCTATTGACAGATATATAATATTAAAGAAACTTTGTTTTGTACAGGTAGTTGTTCAGGAAGTATTCTGGACCCTGACAATGAAATAAAAGCTACAGAGTTAAAACATTATTGAAATGGCTATGTAATGCAAATATATTTACAGACAGTTTGCACAAGTTATATTCCAGGGCTGCACATTGCATTTCTACTTGCAAAAAAATACTCATTTGGAAAAGGAGAACAGGAAATATCACTATATTTAGTAGATTGTTCTACTGAGGAAAAATAACCTATTTAATTAAAGTGAATTGACTAATTTGAAGATGTCTGGAAGCTATTTCCGGACACTATTTAGGTGAAAGATAAAACGTATAGTTTATACGGAACATGGCAAATGATATCTTCTCTGATGATTGGCTAGAAGTATTTGATATGAAACATCTGTCTCGTAATGAAATTGTTCCCCAAAATAATGATTACAAGGTGCTTCAGGAAATATTTAAGTCTAATTTAGCTTTATTACTAGTGTCCTAGGTTAATGAAAAGCATTCCCTATGCAGCTGCACTCTGCCTCCTGTGTATTTTCTTACTATATATCTCATGGCATAAGCCACAAGAAAATAATAAAAAAATACGTGCTACAGGGTCATGATACACTTACGAGCTGGTGGAACAGCGTTAGCACAGAACAATCTGGCTACATGCTCCAGCACTCCTCTCTGGTATCTGTGACATTAGCAGCAGAAAACAGGTACAATTCTTTGTGAAGCATTATCTGTTTTCTTCATATAAGAAACGAAAAAAAAAAAGTGAAACATCCCAGTTAAGGTGCTGAAGCACTGGAGAGCCTTTTACCACTGTAAGTCCTTCCTAATGGAGATTTTTTTGCTTGAAATACTGCTTACTGCATTATGTCTCTGCACTTTTCAAAGAACACCGCTAAAGGTATCTGGAATGCAAAAGAACAGCCATTGATATGGTAATCAAATGTAAATGTCATAGTAGGTTACCTGAGATTATGTATTTTACAACACAATTACATTCCCATTAAATTAATACAGGAATCTTGCATCAGCAAGTCACACTTGGTAGCAAATAGCTACTAAACGGTTGTCTGCTACAGTGCAGAAAAATGCAAATTTTGAATGACGCTGAAATGCACTACTTTTTTTTAATAGACAAACAATAAAATTCTAGCTGATCTAATTATCAGTGGTTTGTGGGTTTATCTTTTTCTTATCAAATTTCTGGGTTTACAACCTAGGTACCTAATACACTGACCTGTATTTCAATATGTGATTGAAAAAAACCAACCCCAAACCTAATCACTGGGAGAATGTATAAGTTTTCATGTCTGAAGGGGAAATGTTCGAATGATTTATGTTTCTAATACTATGCCCTCTTTATCTTCAGCATGCACCTCTAAGTTCCAAATTTAAGTGGTTTCCCAACTTAGGATTTTGTGTTGAAAACTTAAAAGTGGAACAATTTATTGTCCTTTTTATCATTTTGAGTCTACTCTTGTCATGCTACAAAGTTCCCTACATTAATGATTTGTAACTTCCAGGTGACAGGATAGAGCCTTTGGCTGTGAACATACCAATTGCACCGGGTTACTTGATACAAAGGGACAGAATCCCTTTTTACTTTTTTCTTGCTGCAGCAATGGAAATCCCTACTTTCCTGACTTGCCAGGAGAGATGGAGAAAATCCTATATCCTGAAAAGAATTCCAGGAGGAATTAGTATTCTAAAGATTTCCACCCAGAAGCTGTCCTTTTTCCAGAACCCTACAGGACAAATTGGTCATCTGTTTAAGCTCATTATGTTTAACTGGGCTCTTTGATACACTGGGAGAAATTCTCACTGTCTAACCTTAACTGCTTTCATAAGACATGCTGGATGTTTTCGTCTTTCTCCAGTGTCTGGAAAGAGACTGCTGAAAGTCATGGAGGCCACTGCAAAATAAAAACAAAGCATGATGGAAAGTTGGGGCTGTTTCCTTGGCTGTGGTAGCTCAGAATAACTTTCACAAAGTCAATACTGCTACACTTAATTACTCTAAGTAAAAAAATTTTGGTCCGTATTTTCATCAGCCTTCCCAAGCAATAGAATCTTTGTCGCCTACAACATAGCCTTCATGGTGGCATACAACAGAATTAACTATGGCCACGAAAACAGCACAGATCGATCACTGAATTAAAGAGCCTTGTTACTTACAATGACAGACTTGCATTAAGTATGCACAAATCATAGGCTGAGTCAGAACAGCCTTTCCTATAGCTACATTCAAAGGCAATGAAACAAAGTGTTTGTGTAGATTCAGTTCTCATCATGGGTATTAATGCATCCAAGTTCTTTTTGGATTCCTTTCTACAGCCACAAACCTTAGTTCAGGCCTTAAGCTCATGATTTAGCCTCAAACTTAGAAAAAAAGTTGGTCATGTAGCATTTGCAACCGGCTGCAACATAATTTGTAGTAGAATGCTTGATTTATTGATGGTGCTCACTTAAATCTTCTGTACCACAGTGGATTGCATCTCAGTAAAAAGGGCCAAACCAAAATGGTATTTGGATGAAGTATAAAGCTTTAGACCCTGACCTGAGCACATTCCTAAGACTCAATGACTTCATCATCCATCCATTGCTAAATTAAAGATGAAGAGTGTAGGAAGCTGTGTGTAGCACATGCAAATGTATTTTATATAGAATATGCTAACTTTGGCTCTTAGTTGGTATTGTTTGCAGACTCAAGGAAAGTAAGATGAATTTACATAAATTCTCTGTGGGCGTAGGAATTGTATATTCATTTAATAAATGAAACCATATATATTAAAATTCAGTTTTCTTGGAATTTAACCAAATTCATCTCTGTGAAGTAGATAGTATTTTCATATATATATTTGTAAAAGTACAAAAAATAACCAATTGTCATCACAATTCCATCTTACGACATCCATTATATGAGTTAAATAGTAGCAAAATGCATAAATTATATTAAAAACTCTGTGGTGATGTCCTTGTATGACAAAGACTGAATGTATGTAAAGCCAAAGCTGAATATATTTATGAAAGGGGAAAAGTTTTAATGTCTGCTAGGAGCTGAGAAGAACTGGAAAACATCTCCTGTAAGCTGAAAAAGAGGGGAAATGGAAAGAAAATTTGAAAGCTGCCTCATACAGTAAGTAACTGTATCTGTGATCTACATTTTAAGAGCATCTTCAGAAAGAACCAAGTCAAAACAAGGATTATCAATACAAAAGAATCATCAGCAAGGATAGAATTTTATGGGCCTCCTTCCATGTTTAGACAAAGAGAAATAAACATGTAAGTGGGAGGCTGAGAGAAGATTATGACATTAAATGGAATAATTATGCTTTTATTTCCACATGTAATCAAATGGAGAAACAATCGAGTCCAACTCAAGACGTCCTTGCTTCTTTTTCCCTTTGTCTGTTGCTCTGATGAGGAAATTACAAATTTACAAGTGATGAAAAATAATGTAATTCACAAGTTATTCCTCCATTCAGTGTCAGAGCTACTAACCTGTGTTTGTTGCTGTAGGTATTGTGAACATCTGGAGCAAGGATCATAAGCAGGGTCTGGGTTTGTGATATAAAGAATGACTGCAAAAAGGATAAGATATATGTACAAATAGTCATTCATGAAAAGCAACATTCAGTGATGACAATAGTATGTAGTTACTGTGGCAGTGAACATCACAGCTCTCATCTTTCTTCACGTACTGCTTTTAACCCAATCCTAGTTTCAAGTGTCATTGCCCATAAAGCCCTGACCAAGTGCTTCAAGGTGACATTGGAATGCTTTGGATATCTTTTCCACCTTATTTTTGATGTATGTGTGTTAAATCATTCTTAACTCTTGCTAACAAAGAGCTTGTATTTTTTCTAGCCTAGCTCTCTTTTTTATACAAGCACATACACTTTTCCTCTTTGTATTTGACCTAAACCTTTCTATTTTTATTTAACACTTTATTTATATATAACCATTTACTATATCAAGATATTATAGAAGAAGCATTTCTTAATAGAAGATTTGCATTATAATGAGGATGCAGGTATTTCAACCTGATTGACCTTGTTACAGCTTGTCTTTCAATTTCTTAATTAAAAAGATGCAATTTTGTTTCTATAAAGCACCTAAAGAAGACAAAATTCTGAGCCAAAAATAAACTAAACCTCTTCTGGAATTTATTTATAAAGAAATCTCTTATCATATTCCGTTGTGAAAGGTCATTGATTTACTGCCTCTGACTAATTATAAATAATCTGGAAAACAGAATGTTTCTTACCATCATTAATATTTTGCATTAGTATAGGGATAGAGGTCTGTGGCTTGGACAAAACAAGAAAGGTCATAAATGTACATAATCGTTCTTTTTCTCTTTTGAGAATCTACTGAAGTCCTCAGAGAGAGAAGGTATTTAAGATGTGCTTAAATGTCCCCTGTCAGTAAAGCACATCAGCACATTCTTCTGTTTGCTTGGAGATTTAGGTATCTTTTTGCTGTGCTTGGTTGAACCAAAGAATCTTTCTAAATTCAGAGGTAGAGCACAATTTGTACTGTAGGAAGACCAGGAAATATAAACACAAATTCCGACTTCCTCATAAAAAGGAATCTTAGCATTATTTGTTGACTCCACTTTGCAGGAATGAAATAGACCATTTACACATATTTGCAAAATGCTTCGAGAGTGGTGCTTTGCAGTGAGGATTCCTCCCTGATGTGTCCTTTTCAGAGTCTGATAACTATGATGAGCCCAGCTTTGGCTGATGGCTTGTCCCCCCAGTCACACCATTCATATGAGAAATTCCATCTATAAAGAAGATGGTAAGTTTTGAAAAGCAGCTGCCAGGCTTCCTATCAAAATGGTAAGGAGATCAGCATTTCAAGGAGCAAAGGATATCCTACAGCTGGTCTATCTAATCCAACCAAGCCCAGCAGTGTTCAGCAGGTGATGCCAAAAAGGTGTTACAGATATTGTGTCTAGTTTAATTGTTAAGGTTCTATTACTTTCTACATAATTTCATAAGCAGTTTACAAAAAGTAATTCAGGACATTAATTCAAGCATTGTACTTGCAGTTTGAAAATAAACTCAGGACTGTAAATATTTATCTGTGTTAATAATAACATCACTGATGCAGACTAACGACAAGCAAGTGTAATGTTGCCTGGTGTATATGATGTTACAGATCTGAGTGAAAGCCCTTAGACATCAATGGCAGTAAGTCTGTCCACCGACATCAGTCAGCTTGCTCAATACGGAAACAGATGTGGGTCATTGTGGAAGGTATTTTTGTCTGTTTTCTCCTGGATAACTGCATTGTGGCACTTTTAATTTTTCCCCAAGAGCTGAATAAAAATGAATGCAGGAGGATGGACTTTTTGCTGAGGGAAAAGTATCTTCTTGATCTTAGATGATTATACATTTATTTACTCATTTCATTAGTTGACACTGCTCCAAGTGGCAGTAGTTAAGAAAATATCAATCACTCTTTAAAATCCAGCTTCAAGTATTTGTCTGCAAGTAGTCAGCAGACAAGATGGATGGCAGGAGATGGTGAGGAAGACTGTGCAGCAGGAAGTGCCAGGGTTCCGTAGAGCCTGTTGTTGGCAACAGGAGTTCCCATTGCACAGCCCATTCCATAGGCTCTGCGCAGCAGTGATCTTCTGTAGAGCACAAACCCAGGGAATGACCTTTGCGGTGGTGCTGCACGTAGCAAAGATGAGAGCTTTCCAACATCATGTGTTTATTTACAGCAAAGGGACACCCTGTCAGCCACTGTCACAGAATGACACTGAATGACGTCTAATTCATCCTTGCCACTAGATGACAGCACAGCAACACACATCTATAAAGTCACCAGTATTTTGCTACAGGTTAAGAATTCCTACACAAACAGGTTTCAGGAGTTTTAGGACTAGACCCATGGGAAGAAGAGATGACATGAAATGTCTATGACTTTGGACTTTCTGAAGTCTTTGGACTTTATCATCCAACAAGAACGTTGAGAAAGAACTTGCATGACTTGTGTGCTGCTGAGCAGGACAAAAAGCCTCACGTACAATGGAATGCTCTGCATCTGGATGGTTTCCTTCTGTTTGCATAGATAAATCAGGAAGTATGAGAATGTGGTGGCTAGCAACTCTCAATGCCAAAACACAAACGTGTCTACTAAATCCAAATGTCTAAGGAAGGTATTTGGTACGAGAAGAAATTATGTGCATACCTTTGAGATCAGATGACTCAGGATGTTTTAGTTTAACAGATCTTTTCTCAATGCTGATCTGGTGACTCCAGTGATACCGCAGACTTGTAGTCTACACATTAAAAGACTAGAGAACTCTGGTACTGATGGATGATTTTGGCTGGAAAACACCAATGATTCTGCCATTATTTCATGCACTTTTGGTAAAATACTTAACTTTTGTTAGTTGTACTGAAGAGAAATAAAGATGATTAAGGGAAAAAATCCAGTTTCATTTTCATGAATGTTAATTCTGAAGAGTTTACTGGAGCAAAGGTCTGTCTGTCTGTCTTCTCTTTGTCCCTACTCCAAGTTACACTATATTTCCAAAGTAAGTGGCTGTAGTTTCCAACTAGGGAAAGGAGAGTGCTACCACACAAACAGGTCCCTTCTCCAAAGTGCCAGTCCACTCACTGTGCTCATTGCAGGGAGGTGGACCACAGGACCTCTATCAAGATGGTCCTTTCCAGTCCTATTTTTCGTTCTTAAGTCATTGTAGTCCTTGAGTTTGAATTAAAACACTATTTAGCTATACTAATCTATCAATCCCAAAGGAGGGAGATCTAGCAGTAAATCAGTATTCCCATGTCAAAAGACAGGGCTCTACACCACCCATGGTGGAATAACCTAGAAGTAATTAACTGCTCCTTGAAATGAAGTTTTGAATTGGTCTCCCACACTTGTGCAGGCACCCTACCTTCAAGATATTCTGGGGTCACTCCCAGTGCCTTTTGTCCCCTCCACCTTTTCCCAGAACTTTCTGAACCTAAGACATTTTTCTGCCTGTCAAAAAATATGGCACATTCCTGTGAAAACTTTTGGTTCTGACAAATCACTGTTTTTCCAAGAAACACTGTTTTCTAATCAACAGCTGGAAAGAAAGTTTATGATTTTCTGTGTGGCAAAAAAGAAGAATTATGGATTTAATTTGAATGTAGCAGTTTAAAATATATAAAAAAAATATTTTGTCCTCATCTATCCTTTCTTAAAGGCGCACATGTCTAATAATCAATGAAAATAGTATTTGCTCCTGCTTACCTCCACTTTCAGTCAATGCCCCTGATAATTAGTGCTAGTGCATATGTACATATTCAGCACAAACAGCTTGTGACGAAACAGGACTGTAATATATTAGCATTTTCTGACCGTTTCTTAAATGTGTTTACAATTTTCTTCATAATTCTGGTTTCTTTCGAAGGGCAAAGAGAAATTACACCCCACTGAGAAAAGGAGGAGAGAATAGCTGTGTGTGGGCAGAGAATAAGTATATTCCAGGGTTTTGTGGATTTTTCTTTCATCTATTTCTTTCCATTTGATAATACAGCTGGTGGATACCATACAGGGAGTACTTTATCATTGGCAAAAAATGTGTAGGAGAAAAAAACCCCAAGCATGCCATTAATTGCTTATAAATATATGCTCTCAACCCTAGCAATCAGCCTTCAGGATTTCTAACCTCTGAGTTTTGTTCAATTCCTTAATTTGAATAAAATTATCAACTTGTATCTTTTCTAGCATGATTAAACACATTGCTTGCAGGGAGATTATGATTGAATAGAAAAGATTTGCATTTGTTGAAGTACACACTCTGTGTTTCTCTCTCTGTAGGTGTGTCTACGCATATATCTGCACCCATATAAACTTAAAAACATATACATACACACATGCAGGTGTGTATATACTTTTGTCATACACCCTTTTGTACATACACACATTCATGTGTTTGTGTGTACATGTCTGCATATCAATGGTGGGAGTGGGGAGCAGGAAAAGAGCAAGGGAAAGAAAACCCAAAGCTAAGTTAGATGGAGTCATCTAGATGTTAAGGCCAGACTTTTCAAGCTTCTGCACCCAGTTGCGTCCACTGTGACATTCAGAAGAATACAGTACTGGGTTTCTCAGGAGAGTTTAACATCCGAGATGCTAAGCCTTTCTTACTCTTCCAAGCACATAGCTTAAGGAGCTCAGCTGGAGGTTGTTATTTCTTACCTAGAAGACCTGTGTTTTAAAAGCAAGTAGGAAGAAAAAAGACACTCTCAGCCTGCTGAAAGCTTTTTCTTCAGACAGTCATGCCTTGCATACAAATGGTTGCACCTGCAAACACTATACGCACATTTGTGTTATGATGTTGAAAAGCTGGCCATAAAAGTAATTTTCCCCAAAGCCATGGCTATAAAAAAAAATTCCTTACCAAAATGTTACATGCTTTTAAATCTGTTTTTATTTTCCTTACTTATTATTTACTGTCATTCCCACTCCTGCTTACAGAGTACCAAGTAACCAATACAGCTGTGCTTGCAGACAGACATAAACATTCTCTCACGTTATGATCTGACACTGTAATGGGTTCTGATATTGCAATAATAAATGAGAAAATTAAGTGCCTATAATACAACATATCAGTATACAATAGGAAAAAACCACGAGTGATGGTAGGAAAGGAAGTATCTCATGTCTACTAAATGGTAATTGGGGCTGAGGTGAGCACTTTTGCTAATCATATGCTGCCTATGGCAACTGAATCTGCACTTCATATTTCCATCACTTGGATGGTTTAACACTGATAGAACAACAATGTGGAATTATGGCCAACTGACATTGGTAAAAGAGGGGAAAATTAAGCCTCTTCTGACTATATATCATCCAGCTGATCTTCTTTTCCTCAGTCTCTAGCTTTCCTCTGCCTGTGGCCAGTTAAGTTGGAGGCTCCTTGTCCGTCTAGAGCAGGAGACTTAATATGAGGTTGCTCTTCATCTTGCAGTTACAGCTGTCAATCAGCTTTTTTTGGTCCCATAGGACAAAATGAAGAGAAATTCCATGTTATCATTTTCCCTTGCAGTCTTCTATCATGAGAATCAGGAGTTTATCATGTTAATAAGATTGTGGTAAGAAGAATGTTATCAAGGCATGACCAATTCTAATATCATGGGACCCATACCGTCAGACGGTACAGCTTTGTTAGACAGTACAGCTTTTCTCTTCGTTCACTGATTTGTGTTACATCACTGCCGAGAGACTTTACTGTACTCCTCAGCTGAGAAGCTTGCAATATGCATAGGCACAACAGATGAAATATAGGAAAAAGCAGAATCATGACTCTAGACAGACAGACCTTCTGTGTCTCCCTGAGATTAAATGATCTGCCCACGGTCACAAAAATACACTGTGGCAGTGCCATTTTTCTGTATTTCATATAGTCTTTCGTAAACCTCTATGCTACACCATCAACAGGTTTTTAAGTTGCCTTTTGACATGGTCTTTCATACCGTGATCTTATGCTTCAAAATAAGGCCATAACTTTCATAGCACATGTAATTGAAAACAGCGTAGACAGCCATTCTAATGTTTCCTACCCTACGCAGGAAAATAATTTAAGGTAAGATAAGGTAATTAAGGTTTGTTCTTTAAACAAGGAGCAGATGAATTTCCACATCTTTCTTTTATACATTATGATACATTTTCCTTTTATATTTTTCACTAATCTCTCTCCAATGTAGCTTTAACTGAAGTATGAACATTTTTAAAGTGAATTTGTCAGCTGAGATGCATAACTTTATGTAATCACGGTTAATTTCAAGTTCAAACTGACATCTATGGTCAGAATTTTTCTACCTCCACCACTGAGTATGCACACTCAGTTTCTAGCCTTCAGTCTGAAAGAAACAGTTATGACTCTCAGACAGCCCACACCACATATACTAATAAACTATATGAAATGAAATTTTCTGCACTATGTATGTGAAATGCCATTGCTAACCTGATGTTTAATTTAATGTCAGTGAGTGGAACAGATTTACCTTGCTTAGCGATTATGTCTCTTTTGGATCAATAATAAAGCTAGTCTGCAACAAAAAAAAAATCAACTGAGGAAGTCTGATAGCTTTTACAATACTTCCCAAACCTGGGAAATACTGAACAGCTTCATTTTCTGGCCAAGCTCTCTCACAATCTTGCCCACCTGAGCTGCAGAGCAGTGATGGTACACCAGTTTACCCTCTGAGCATCTCGTTCATACATTCTCTCTGGCTTTGCAATCTATTGGTGCAAATGTGTCACGTTGTGATCCTGTCACCATTCAACGGGAGTCAATGATCCTTTGTAGTACATGAAATCTACCTCATTTTTAATGGGACTGTTACAAAGATAAAAAAAGATATAAAGTTAAGGACTAAGAGTAGTTTTTAAAATTTATTTGTCAGCAACAAAGCAAAAAGATGTCAGTAAGGTCATGTATGCTGTAACACTGCTGATTTCAGGAAAATTGTGCTAAATAAATTTGACCATTTCACTTCTCTCTTTATGTGAGGGGCAGGGGATACTTTAAAAAAAACAGTCAGAAAGGACTAAAACAACTAGAGATAATTCAGATAAAAGGAGCTTAACTGTGGGGCTGATCTACAGCTGATTAAGAAGTAGAAATGGCTGATGAGAAAAATCCAGAATTATTTGTGTATTTGCATGGATTGCATTTAAATATTTGGGAATGGCATCCATAAGGTGCTAAAATTCTTTAATAAGCCAAATGTGTATTTGGTTATGGTGGAAAATCAGTGGAAAGGACCAAGAAAAGGTGGTTACACATATGGGGCAACGCTAGCATGACAGATGGTATTTGTTTTATTTATGTCTTCACAACTGTGTTTATGTTCTTTTAAGAAGCCTGTCTGGGTGGAGCCTTGCAGAGAGGTTGTACAGACTCCTTCCTCAGGGAAGCTGTTGAGTATGTTGAGACAGAAACAATTCCAGGTTTCACGGGGCAGGCAAAAGATACACAGAATGAAGATGATAACTGGAAGCTCACACAGAGACACTGCAGGGATGGGAAGGGTGAAGTGAGGAAAATCTCACTAAAGATGAAGAGACCCTCCCAGGGACAAGAGAAGACCAGAATTCGCTCAGTGACTTGGGAAGTCATTGAGTTGGCTGGAAGCAATCAATCGCCTGCAAGGACAGAGGAGCATGGGATAGCTGTGTGCAAACCATTGTAATGCAGTTCTGTCTTCCCCAGCAGTTTCAAATAGTATTTAATGAAAAAGTTTCATTTCCAGCTTTTCTTCAAATACGTGTTGGCTTTTCTGAATTCAAAACCACTCTGTCTGCTCTGGGGTGAAGGCTAGGCACATCAAACACAGTGCTGTGGTTTACTCACCGTCCTACCAACAGTCAAAATATAAAAAGTGTTAAAACAACCTAATTTAATGCAACACCTATTAAACATTTTCTAACTTCTTGGGAAAACAGAAAGCAATGGAATTCCTCTAGTGATAATGAACCCTTAACTTACTATTTTGGTCTTTAAACCTTTTTCCAAGAACAACACATTACATTTAGAAAAATATCTTCAGTAAGTACTGTGTTTCCAGAAGACTCACTCTCTCCTAACAGAAGTTTATTTTTGCCAAATGTTTTTAGGAAACAAAGTCCCTTTGGCTCAACTGAATTTTCTCTTAGCACATAGTTCCATCTCCAGGTAAGTCTTCGGAGCAGATCACTAAAATACTGTTTATTCTTGTTGGTTCTTCAGATAACTCAACTGCTTCAGGTGCTTTTTGGCAACTGTAAAATAGAACTCCTTTACAGTGAAAAGATTTTGGGTTTTTTCCGGGCATTCCCAGGAGAACTGGATCATTCAGCTGTCAGTTTCTGTTAGGTAAGCCGCATATCTTGGACCTCAGTGCAGAAGTCTCTCATTGCTACTACTGCATATAGCATAATGCAAGCAATTTATACTTCCCATTTATGTTAATAGTGATTTATTAAAAATTCATCAGAACAACTGAAGCTGGCAGAATCCCTCAGAATCACTAAATAATTAATAACTCTTACGCAAAGGTGACCTAGGCTCAGCATGCAATACCTGTTTTTTGGCTTACCACTGGAATTTCTTGTCCCCTAGTAGAGTAAGTAACTAGTCTCCCTAGGCCAGTGCCAGGGAAGAACTAGATGTCTTTCAAAGCTACATTGCTGAATAAGATGCTGCCTAATGTAACTGATAGTAAATGCCAAGGAGAGAAAAAGTTACTTCCTAATCTCCACTCTTTGCTGGCATTTTCTCCCCTCAGAACTTTGCAGATGTGAATGGCTGGCTCTCTACTTCAGATCTGTTTTCACACAATACAGCAAGAAGAAGTGGTGGTATTGCCACTACCTTTTATTTAGGTGATCTAGGGTTAGAGCGTGAAGGATATGAAAAATACAGATGCAAATCTCTTTTTAGCTGCACCAGATTTTAAGACACTTATTCATCCTTCTGTTTTCCAGCAGCCTGGTTGATTTTGAGTTGTTCTCAGTTTTGACTTTTACCATCTCCATTTGACATGACCTATCTTAATTCAAAAATATAAACAGTCATTAGAGAAAGAACCTAGGACTCCTCACTCCCAAGTTGAGAGACAGATTTTAGTTGCACTCACTATTTCTCTCTCTCTCTCTCTCTCTCCAAATACATAGAATTTTCAAATCATATTCAATTTTTCCATGTGACGTACTAGAAGTTCAGGAGATGAGTATTCTCTCTTAGAATAATCAATAATTGGGTTTTGAGAACAACATGATGGAATTTACAGGGTCAAGTCCTCTTCAGGAAAAGAAAAAACTCAATATGGATCTGTCATGCCTTCAATTTATGCATCTCAGCATTTCAGCAAATTTGAGAGAGACTCTGAACTGTTCAGCACTGGAAAAAGGCATTTCTGATCATGATCAATTACTACTTGGCGGTATATGAACGTGATCAATTACAAGTGGACAGGTTTTACATATATAGACTTCAGGTGGCAACTGAAGAGTGAATCTGAGGACTAAATGTGGTGTGAGCATCTAAACTCACAGTTAGGTATCCAAGTCCAGTATAAGCGCTTTAGAAGATCTTGCTCTTACTGAATTGTTATCAGGTGAACAACTAGGGCTGTAAAAAGCTCTAACACTTTTCATACTTTTACCTATGAATAACTTCAATAATTTCAGTTGTACCAGTTGACAACAGAGGGGCACCTTCATTTCACTTTTATAGAATAGGAATTAGATATTATTTAACTTTTCAATTTTTTATATTAAAAAAATACAATCATTTTAACTAACAATGAAGATCTGGAGTCTGTTACAACTAACTATAGAAAAAAATACTTTCTTTTATAGCTATGCAAGTGAAATAATTTGTGCAACTCAGATTCTAAGGTATTGATCATCAAATCTTGTCCTCCAGTATTTTGCCTTTTTTCATTCCATAAACCAGAAGTATCCATAGTCCTTCATAGCTATTTTAAAAAGGAACGTTGAAATGTATTCTTCCTTCCACGAGGTTTGAATTCTAATTACTAATTCTGTTGATCTGCCAGTACAATAATGTTGAAGTAACTCAGTAAATGCTGAATTTGAGCCTGCCACAACAATCAGAGTTTTTTTGGACTGCCAGACAAATCAGTCTTAACAGCATATGTTCATGTCCAAAGTCTCTGAAAGTCTATAAGGATGCAATACATGTTCGCTTACACTTACCAACTTAATGACAATCACTAAACACATTAAATTGTAATGGCTACTTGAGAGGACACCTATCTGGCCAAGGAGGATTGGAATATTAAATGAAAAAATCGTTGGCATTAGAAATTATTGCACAAAAGAATCTATTGGGTTGAGGGATGTTGTAAAGAGATAAAAAGAGGCCAAGGGTGACCTTTTAACATTCAGACTAGAAGACTGCCCTATTATAACCTGTTTACTTAGGCACAGGAAGAATCTGTTTGTTTAGCAGAGGAAAAGAACTCTTGTTTGTTCCTCAGATAACCTGCTTTTTATATGCCTCTGTGACTTTTCTATCCCCCAGCCTTGATCCTATATAGGAATCACAATGAAAAAGATGATATAGAACCATAGAACTTATGTCCTATATGTTACTATAACGGGAATTTGAGTGATTTTAATGCTCCTTAGGAGCTCCCTTCATCAGTAGAGTGGCACATGGAGCTACACGGCAGAAGAGAAATCAAACAATAATCTGGATCCCCAAAAGAGAGGGAGATCTCCTGTGTAAGTTGGTCTCCTGGGTGAGTTTCTTTCCCCTTCAGTCCTTTTCGACTGTGATCTTTAGCACTGTGTGCTTCTCAGAGGTGTCTGGTTCTCTCTAGCTGAGTACAAAGGTAACTTTAATACATTTGTGTCACCTTGAATTCTATTCTATTAGAGTGTCCTTGAAATCTCCCAGAGAAAACAAGCCTAACTCCTCATAATTGCTTTGTATCAAAGACTCGCAGAAGCTGGAGCCACCCTAACTTCCTGAACTGCACCCTTCCAGGACTGATAGCATCCCATACATGATAAGGTAATCAAAAGGGACTGCAGTACTGCAGATGGAACTAGATTTTATAGGCTATGTCTTTTCATTAGGATTCTCTGTCTCTGTGTTTTCCTCATTCTATTGATGCATTTCAGCAAGTGTGGGGTTTTTTTCAAATTCACTGGGATGACGACTTCAAGTGCTTATTGACAATAGCCCTTACATATTCTTTTCCTGGCCAGTACTCTGCACAACTTTTCTGTTTAATGAGTACTTCCTACTTCCTTACACAAGCCCAAATTACCTGTATTGTTGGAGACCCTGAATGTCAGTTGCTCCTAATTCAAATACAGTTTATATCCCCTGGTAAAAGCCACTGAATGCCCCTGTGGTTACCCAGCTATGTAGCCTTACATTATACGCCCACTGACTCATAAGAATTGCATATCCTGATACCCCTGGTTGATGAGTGAGGAGGCAAAAAGGAAATCATCTTCCTTTGTCAGACAATGTCTAGGTCTCAGTGTTATTATTATTGAGCCTGCACTCTGTCTCCCTTGCTGCAAGAGGCAATTCTTTCTTTAAAGAAACTAACATCTAAACAGAGAAGATAAAGGAGGGAGAAAGGAAGAATATATTACCCACTTTATGGCTAAGTAACAAAGGTACAGGGAAAGTAAGATACACTCCTGTGGTCACACAGGAGGTCTTTGACACAGGCATGTTCCAAACAAAGCCTTCAGTCTTTGGTGAGGCGTCTATGAACTGTGAGTTGCAAGGATGTTAAAGCTCTTTTGTTAAATCGCATTTTCTCTCTTAAGTAACTTACAGCGGGGCTTTTTATGAGAATCTTCTATGACATTCCAACTAATCATCTTCAGACATATCATTGCAGATCCAGTACCTGTATTTTCATGGAGCTGGCATTTGGTTCGGGTTTTTTTGATTTTGCTCCCGAATTCCTTCAGGTGCTTTGTTTTGTTTTTATTAAGCTTCACTGTCCCCCTATCATTAGCCAATGTTCGTAGCTACATTAATATTGTCTTCACTATGTGTGCAGCAGGTATCTGAACCAAGCAACTGGTTTGTGCGCACAGTGAGCAGAGTTAAGGGCTCCCGGTGCAGACTGGCTGTATCTGCGCTAAATCTGGGATAAAGTGTGTGAAACTGGCTGAGTTAGCACTGGGGTAAACTTGCCTCAGACTACACTTGTGTACACAGTGTAACACTTCCCTTTAATCTATATTGGGGTCTCTCTGTCCAGCAAATGAATTGGTTTTATCCAGAATGGGGTTAGGCAAGAAACTAATATGTATATAGTGAGGACAACTGGGAGGCTTTGTCTCAGAGACAACCAAGTGAACCAATACAGCAGTGTAGCTAACACTAATTCAGTCTTTCCACTCAGCACAGGGATTAGCCTTGCTTAATTCTAGCATGGCCTTTTCCCTGAGATCCTCACAGATGTCTTGTCAGCAGAAAGGATTAGTAGAGGACAAGTATGGAAATCTGTCTGATGATACCATTCCTCTTGTATTCCCTTATCCATTTGTCCCAACTTTACAGCATGGCCTGAAAACTACCATAGGCAGGACAAACAAATTCCCCAAATTATGTGCACTGTTAGACATCATCTAAGTTTCCGGGTGTTTCCCTGTTCCAGAGGCCATGGCTACCAGGATGAGTCAGGTGGATGGTAATGTGAACCTGAATCAGAATACAGTTTTATTTGGGAATGGTGAGAATCAGGGATAAGTGGCAGCACGTGATATGAAAGACACAATAAAAAGTAAAACCATGCTCTTCTCAGGGAGCAGTTTTTGTCTTGGAGGCATGGTTAAAAATGGGACTAAATTTGCATGTGTGCTTATGATCCCAGGAGTGGGTCAGGGCCTTTCTGTACAGCGGAAGCACAGAACAGAAAAGCAGCCACAAAGAGCCTACATAAGAGACAGAAATTACTTTTCTGTTCCAGGATTAAGTGTATTCATCACATCATCATAGCTAGAATTTTTGTGGCTTGGTTTCTTTTGTTTGGCTGCTTTGCATTAATATTAAACGACGATTTGGGGGAGGGGGTGAAGAAGAGTGTCTCTTGAGAAACAGAAATGCAAAGGAAAAAACCCTTTTGTTTGCAAGTGCATCAGACCTTATAAAAGTATATAATCCATGGATCATTGGCACAATCAACTGTAATGGCTCCAAAAGAGCCATTGTGTTAATGTAGCCGATGAGCATGAGTACTGCCTCTGCATACTAAAAATCCTCATGAAAATTTTAACAACATGCAGATAGTGGATAAGTGCAGCATGTAGTTGTTTTTAAAATTGAGAACATAGTACTGTAAGTTTCATCAAAATGCAGAAGAAAAACTAAAATATATCCACCAGCAAAGTGTAACTTTAGTAACATCTGATAGCTTTTCTCAGATAAAGTAACTGATTTTTGACAAAGGAAATGAAGTAGGTCTCATTTATCTGGACTTCATAAAGGTTTTTGATATAATACCATTTGGGAAATTACTAGTTAAGCAAGAGAAGTTGGGGAATAGTAGAAGTCTAAAGCAGGCGAGGAAATATCTAAAGAAGAGATAACAATTTGAAGGGAAAGCATTGCAATGAAAACAGCATGCTAATGGGGTTCTTCAAAGACTGATTTAATATTTTCATTAATGAGCATGACAGGGAAAGGAAAATTGTGGTAATGAAATTTCCTGAAAACACAAAATAGGGAGATATTATCAATACAGGAGAGGACCAGAATACCATGTGGGACAACTCAGATGATTTGATGATCTCAGAAGTACAAATAGAGTGGCATTTAATATTGAACACTGCAAAGGCACGGGTTCAAAGACAAAAAGAAGAATTTTTGCTTTTAGCAGGTGGAAGTCCACAAAAGGAGATCTAGAAGTCTTAATCAGTGGCAAGATAACTGTAAGGATCAATGCGAAATAGTAGTGAGAAAGGAAAACATCATTTTAGGATATATCAGGAAGGTATGGGAAACAGTATTGCATTTAGACAGCGATGTAAGACCTGGTCTTGAATGTGGTAGAGAATCAAGGGCTGAAAGAACAGGATTACAAACGTGATTAGAGAAAATGTAAAGAATCTGACTTGTTTAGCCAGCAAAACAAAGTCTGAGAAGGTTCTGATTAATGTCCGCAAATACTGCAGAGAGCTAAACACCAGACATAAAGGGTAGTTTTTTAAATAAAAATTATCGCTGATAATGGACAGTTTCACATTGGCAATGCATATTTTTAGTTGGAAATTAAAAGGATGATTCCGGTCATTGAAGGATTGACATACTGCAACAACTTCCAATAGGAATGAGTGTCAAATACTTAGTGTTCCCTAATACAAGATATGAACAGTTTGTAAATCGGATGAACAGGAGATAGTGGTGGCAAGCCCACAAGACAGGAATAACCTTTACATGCCAGAATGCTATGCTATGCAATAATATGTTTTGAATATGAATCTTACTATCTAACCTCTGAGTGAAATGTGTGATCTTGGCACATGATTATGTGATTCAAACAGACAGTTATTAACTCAGACTTGTGTCATATCTTGTATTGTTTTCCATGAGAATTGGTATTGCTTTCCATGAGTCCCATTTATGCTGGGACCGAACCTGTGCATTTAAGAACTTCTGTACTTTAAAACAAATGTGAAATTCTAAGTAATTTTCTTTGTAGCCCCCTTGATTGTTTCAGTTTATAATCTCTGTTCTTTAACTTTTCAATTTCTACAAATTTGTAGCAAAATATTCTGGTTTATTGTGTAAATAGTCTATTTATTTCCAAATACTCTTGGCTGAGTTTTTTGAAACTCATTAGCTTTTACTTTTATTCAGCAATGATTAAGAGCGAATTACATTAACCAAAAAGAGAGAGATAGACAGAGACACAGAATTTACAGACTCAAAAGTGTATCCTGAAGTCACTGTGCATTAAACTATACACTACTAGATATATATTTACTGTGGGATTTTGCATGGTTTGGAATAGTGGGAACCTGCTTGGAATTCTTCATTTTTTACCTTTTTCTGCTTCCTAAGATTCATCCCTCTTCAGTCCTTTGGTACCTAACCTTTTTTCCATGAGGTCTCAAAGATGTCTGTCAGATCTTTCTCAGCCAATTCCTTAAGATCCTTTGCTTGAATATGATTTAGACACTCTGAATTATAATTATTTAAATTATCTAAATATTATTTTAACTGCTTTTTATTAATGCTACTGCTAGATATTCCCGAAGCCTCATTAATATTTATCTCACTGAGCTCCATGCTTCCCTATTCTTTTATATTAAATACTGGGAAAAAATTCTTTTTGTCTCTGACCAGTATCAGTTGACCTTTCTTTTGATTTAGGATGATCTTTGTTTTCTTTTGTCCACAGTGTATTTATTTTCTTCATCTCTCAGGTTACACCCTTAACTTGAATTCTATTTTGCCCTCTCCTTTCTTTATGATTTCTATTGTTCTATATTACAAATGTAGTTGCTTTTATTTTTAGCTCTTGTCTATTATTCGCTCTTTTCCTCCCATCATTTTGTAAATGGACTGTGTTGCCATATTTATGACTAAGCGATGTTTCTATGTGGAACTTGTCTATTAAAATGTGACTGTCTCACAAAACTATGAAAATATGTACTTTATATATTTTTCATATATCCAGCTCTATAAGAATAATGTCTGTTCAGTTTTGCTAATTTAAATTAATGGAATTTGAAACAGTAATTCAAGGAGGGTTGTTAGATGCAGGTGTTTGAATATGAACTCTGTGGGACTACATGCTGGCATCATTGTAGCCTGTGGGAATTTTGCCATCGGCTTCAGCTGGGTTAGGATTTTATTCTGATTCTGCACTTAGACATAGTTTTAACTTTAAGCCTAGAACTAGACCCATGGACTTAGTAGAAGTTGTAAAGCAGTAACATCATTCCTCTGCCCAAGAGTTTGCTGAACTGGGGCAATATATTCCAGGTAAGAAATATATTCACATGGGGAACGTATTAATATAAAATTAAGATGTCCCTATTTTAGAGTTAATGAACACCCTGAGTGAATCCTTCATATGCACCTGCTAAAAAAACAATATAAAAATACTTGTGGACAATGTATTCTTTTAAGATATCTGATATATGCACATTCTCATTTGTATAAACTGTTTTTTGCAGTGTTCCATCCATAAGGCTCTTCAAAGAAAAAAGTAATTAAAACAATATTTTATTAATTATCATTAAGTAGTAAAAAACCATTTAACTTGTGACATTAAGGAACCCTAATTCCAAAACAGAGGAACTTAAGTTTTTTTTGTTGATCTTCCTTGGTACAGGTTGCTATTTTTGGAATTTGGGCGTAATGTCTTACAAAAATACTGCTGCCATGCTATGACTACTAGTAGAGTTTAAGTGTGTATGTATATACTTTTTTTTAAAAAATGAATACTCCAGAGAAACAAAACCAAACCAAAACCAGAGGTTTGCTAATTGTACGGCATTCTGCAGAAGGTCGTGCAATTGGTGCTGACAGGTATTTTTAAGTGTGGCTGAAAGCTAAGGTGGGACTATGTCACATTGTCTGCAGAATTGTCAGTTTAGGCCAGTCCAAGAATATAGCATCTTTTTCTCATCTGACTTTAATTTATTGGTAGGGAGTAGTTCTTTGAACTCCATCACGAGTTTTTAAGGAAGCTCTTTTCTTATGTTGCATAACTAGAAGTCTCTCTGTAGATATGACAAAAAATGTCTTACTCGTTCAGGTTCTTTGTGCTGTTTCTTACTGCCAACTCAATAGATACTAAATCTTTTAATTTCTTAAAAATTAAGGTTAACATGGAAAAAAACAGATACTATATTAACTGCACTGAAGCCAAAGTTTGTTGTAAATATCATGGGTCCAGCTGTAGCTTTTTTCTTGTAAAAGCTATCTTCTTAGCTATTTCATTGAGAATCAATAATTATAAATAAAACAAGACCTTCAGACACTACATAAAAGAACTATATGTAGACTACATTTCAAAGAGTCAGTCTACTTTTACAGGTTATTAATATGGATTGCTATTACCTTACTTTTAAAATTCAGTTTCCATCTGGTTTTACCTTATGTTCTAGAAAATGCATGTTTGGATAGAGACCTTTAGTATCTGTCTTATTGGCTAAGCTGCTAGAAGCTGTAGTGCCAGAAGAATGAATGTGAAAACTGACATGCTATGAAGGCTGATAAATAGAGATGCAATAGCATGAAAATTATGGCTATGAATAAAAGATTTATCCTCAAAATCATGATTTTTTATATAGTTTGTATCATCAAGTATACAATTTTCCACTGTCACTTGCTCCTTGCTTGTGAGATTCTTCACAGAAAAGCAACTGATACTTTCAAGTCAGGAACACCAGCAATTGTTCAATAGCTAAAACAGGCAGTTGCAGGAGAAATGGCCGTAACAATGAGCTGAAGCTGCTCATCCGGGATCATTTTGTTTATATTGATCTCTTGCCAGTGTTTGCATAGAACAAAATATCTTAGCCAGTTTGTAGCATGGAAATAAATATAAATGTCTAAGGACGTACTGTCTGCATCCTTTCCCAAATGCTGGTGTGCCAGCAGGACACTTTCCAATTTGCTTGTCTTCTTTCTTAATTCCATAAAAGCCTTTTTCTACCAAGAATAGTTAAAGTAATAAGCAGACAGATAATGGAGACCCAACTAAATATAAAGTGAAGAGTCCTAAATATTTACTGAAGGTTTGTTGCAAAACGGCAGCAATATTTAAGTAAATCAACAAATATGGCCACCACTATTAACAAATGAAACACATACGAAAAATTCAGTGAATCGCCACTACTTCTGCACTGTTGTGCAGCTCTAACTCCACTGGTGTCTGTAATGCACTACTAATGCAAGGCATTACTGTGCCCTGCTAGGTGTAATACTCAAGGAAATCCAATGAGGCCTCACAGTCTGCTTCTTTCTACCATCCATTCATGTGACACAGACATTGAGCATGCGAATGTGTCAGCTAAAGGTCATATATTATTCCTGCTTTTGTATCATAAAAGGCTTGCTTTGCAGCTTTCTTTCACTAGTTTTATGCTAGTGCAACTCCACTGAGAGAACAGTGATCTATGCCAGGTACAGTGAGCTGAATTTCAAGCCCACCAGCTGCCTGAAGTCCTCTGTTCCTGTAAGAGGAGGGAGTGGAAACAAAATGATGCCTTTAATAACCAGGTGCTACTCGGTCTCTAATAACAGGTTCTTTGTTAGAGTACAATGTTGAAAACCTCTGATCAAACACTGTGCTCCGGTTCTGGGCCATTGTTTCTTACTGCATGTCCTTCCACATCTCTGGGGAGATGGGAGGGACATGCAGAGGGGAGAACCTGATGCAGGTGAATTCTTAAAAATCACCTCTTGCAGACACATATTGTATCTTACTGAATATTAAATACAAAGCAGACACAATTTATGTTGTGCAGCAAAAATACACCACACACCATATTTGTTAGATGTTTTTTTTGTAAGTGGAATATTTCGCCATGAAAAGAGTTCTCTGTTATTTAATGCTATTCATGTTTGATTACAGAAACAGAGTATTGACTTCAAAGTCAAAACCCCCGTTGCATTTGAGTTGTTACGTCCAGTCACTACAAGAGCTACTGCATGCAACATGCTTCCTATTGTGCCAGATTATGAAAATCTCCTTTCTGTATGAAATTATTCAGGCTTTTCTAAGTCATGGGTGACCATATTGGATATTTCAGAGAAAGGTGATTTTCTAAAGTGAGCTGCAATATATACAATATATACAAGAAAGGCTTCTATATATTCTAAGGACAAAAAAAAAAAAAAATCTAAAAATCTAAACCTGAATTTAACCTGAAAATTCAGGTTAAATTTATCACTCAGACTCTAGTGATGTCTTTTTCACTGGCTTGTTTTTCTGAAGATGAGGCTGCATTCATTTGAACGCTGTAGCTTCAAGATGGAATAGTCTTTTTCTGACTTTCTATGCAACCTATTCTCTATATCCTGTTCTCATGCTGCCCAGTGTATTGTTATGGTGCTACCAGATCAAAGTGCATACTGGTTCTGTTTCAAGCAGAAAGTAGCTACTTCTGCATTTTAGAGTCCAAGTGAGGAATGAGTGAGGACTGGAGAATCCTTCCCCATCTTACAGGAATCATAAAAGGTCTCAGCTAAGACATCTTTTTGCCTATTTGCCGCCTGAGTGGAATGCCAATCTAGGTTAAAGTTCTGCCTACAGCTTTTCGCCATTTTCCTCTACCAAATGCAATATTCTCCTCTACCAAATACAATATTCTCCTCTACCAAAATAAAAGAAATATTTTTTTCCAACATTTATTTAGGCAAGCATACTACATTGTATTTAAATGTTCCCATGTGGCCTGATGTTTGTGAGAGTGGAATTTATCTGGATGTTTTTGTTGCCATTCTGTTGGCAATCAGTCTAGGCTTGCTGCCTTGCCAACTAAGTGATCTTTATAGCACTATCTGTTTCTTGAGTAGCACCATTTTTCTCTGTAATTCTCTACTTGCTTCTCATGTTAATTTTGTGTTGCTTAGAAGCTTCTTGTGATAGCTAAGCAGTTTTGCTTTGTACTCTAATCTTTTTGCACAAGAAGTATGAAAGCAAAAGGACAATTTAAAGAACTGTGAATTTCTCTGTTGAATCATTATGTTCTAGAAGATGAGTGACATCATAACAGATCCAGTTGGTAGGTTTATAAAGGACTGAATCTAAACCTCAAATATCTTGGTCTTCCTCCTGAATTTAGCAATATAACTTTTGATTACTTTATGCAGCTTGTGTTTTTATAAGGTTGGTTCAGATCACTTCTGGACAATTGGTAGGGAGCACACAGAAGACACAGCCACAGAATATGGACGAAGGCAAAAGCAGAGTGGCAATTTATGGTTAATTACTGTAAATCATCAATAAAACCAATTATCTTTAGATTCTCCCTCTCTCCAACCAGCAGTAGAAGCAACTCATGCCATGCTTCTTTTACTAATGCCTTCCTGCTTGCATGCTACATTCCCAGATTAATGCCAGATGTAAGAACCATATGCTAACAGAGAAAACTGATCATGCTCTTATGTTAATCAGGGAACACCTATTCAAAACTCCATGGGTTTTTTATTGAACAAAATGTAAGATGGGGCCTTCTGTGCTTTATTAAAACTCCCAAGTACAAACAAGAAGACACATTACCAGAACTATTAATATTAAACTGTTATAAATATCATTAAAACTAACTGAAATCTCAGCAAACAAATCAAAAGTATACTGATATCAAAGCAACCAGTCAACAAATGACTGCTGGGGTGTAGTTCAATTAACCGGTTAATTAATGCTTAAAGTAACAATTTTTACACATTGTGAACAGGAGTTGAGACTGTTTGTTTATGGATGCCAAATAAATAATTTATGAAGCGAGTCATATCTATGATTTATACTGGTTAAGAAATGGCACCAAACCCAAGTTTCTTAATGTCCGAACCATAATTCTGACAGCAGATGTAAAGCTTCCTCTTGTAGAATTCAGTTTATACTGAGTTTGAAATTGTACTGTGTGTCTCTACTGTGGTACTTCTACTGTGGAGGCTTACTTTCCCCTCACAGCAGTGATTCTGTGATACAGATTATATGGAAAGCTTGGCAGATGGGAAGGGATGGACTACGGCTCCCAGTTTGACATTGCCTTATCTGGTATAGAATCATAGAATCACAGCACAGTTTGGGCTGGAAGGTACCTTATAAGGCCATCTATTCCACCCCCCCTGTAATGAGTAGGGACATGTTCATCCCCCAGCCTGTATTGATACTGGGAGTTGCTCTGACCCAAGCGTAGGACCTTGCACTTGGCCTTGTTGAACCTCATGAGGTTCACATGGGTCCACTTCTCGAGCCTGTCCACTTCCCTCTGGATGGAATCCTGTCCCTCAGGCATGACAACCACACCACTCAGCTTGGTGTCATCCGCAAACTTGCTAATGGTGCCGATACCACTCGATACCACTGTCTATGTCACTGATTAAGATATTGAACAGCACTGGTCCCATTACAGACCCCTGAGGGATGCCATTTGTCACCGATCTCCATCCAGATATTGANAGAGAGAGGTTGCCAGCGAAGACTGAGGCAAGAGTTGTTGAGTACCTTAGCCTTCTCCTCATCCACTGTTACCAGTTTGCCAGATATAGATAGCATGATGTGTGACCAGGGAGAAACTGTGCTACTCTGTGGACTCCCTTGTCCCCACTAGTAGCCCTATAGATGCAACTGTCCTTGCAATTGTTCAGAACAATCTTGAGAAACAGTAGTTTGATGATTCCCATTTACCAAAAATTACAGTAATAATATCAGTTCCTAAAGATTTTAAAAGTCAGAACATGCTCTAATAAAAATGACTATCAGACAGTATTTTAGCACTGTTTAAAACTCATTACTGTTTTTTCTAGCATTTTTCCTTCATTGACTGCATAGGTGCTCACAGAGGTATGTGCATATACAGTTTACAAAACCTACAGTCAGTTCCAAACCCTCTTCCTGCCTTGCAAAAAGAAATCACCAGGGAAACCAAAGAAAAAAAGATATATATAAAAAAAATTGGAATATCTGCTACCTACTTAAATTGGAGCATAAAGAGGAAAACGTGAAACATTTAAGCTATCAGGGATGTGGAAAATCTTTAGCTTTCTCAGTTTTCTGTTCTCTGGTCAAGTAAGATTGGAACTGCATTTAAGTACCTGCTGGCACAGCTGTTTTCACCACTGAAAACAGTTTTTCACAAGCACTGAGAACAGTTGAAGGATGAGTTACATGTTTGTTGACACTTTGTCATACTGTTCTCAAGGTAAATATCCTTCAGGTAATTTATGGATTCAAAGGACAAGTTCTAAGTTGGTACAGCAGAACTTGATTTTAAAAAATAACGGATTCAAATCAGTTTTATGTGATTTAGAAAAAAGGTCCTTAAATGACATTGTGTCACTTACATATGGAAATTTTATAAAAATCACTCAATAAAAGTGAACCCATGGCTATATGTAGTTCTTCGATATTAGTCCATCAGCCAATTTAAAATACATTTGAGCAAACTTATGACTGGTTTTGTTACTTGCAATAGAAATTTTGAGCATTTTTCCATGTGAAACAGAGCTCTAAATCAACTTATAGAATGTTTAAGAGGAAAAGATAATTTGAAGCTTATCAAGACGAAACCACTTCACATAAGAAATTTTAAATTTAATCTAAGTTCTGTAATTCCATATGAGCTATATGCCTCACAAAGAGCTTGTGGGTGAAGACCAGAGCTAGTCTGGAAAAGAGTAAAGATTGTAACAATGCTTACCTATGCTGCTTTAAGTGCTGTAAATATCCTTCAACTTTTCTGCCTTTTGCTTCTTCCTCCCTAGTAAAGCAAAATACTGCGTAAGTAATACACTTGGTAAATTTTGAAAACATTTTCTAAATTCTTTTGACATGCCATGTTGTGCCATGTGCCAAAACAAAAGTAATTTTCCCCTTGATTTTGCAACAAGTACTCCACTTTGATGTATGCCCTTGATAGCATCACAATATGAATATTCTTTGCATTAATTTTCCCATCCATTGTTTAACAACTTTTGAAGCTGACATATGTGCTTCCCGACCTTTACTTCTATATTTAATTATTGTAATATGTGTTTCAGTTGCTGTGGTTCTTCACAAAATTGCCTAGCAGATTTTGAAGGTTAAATGAGTTTTATGTAGTATGAGAGCTTCTTTGTTTTTTGTGATAAAGATACAGTTCTTTTTATATTAAAATGATCGCGCTTAAGGTGTTGTTGTTCTTTTAGTTAAACAGGCACCATATACCATCTTTTTTCATGCATTGCAGAAGGAATTAAAATAAAACCTGAAATGAATAGAAAATCTTTTTCCTTGTTTTCAAAAAGAGGTAATGAACTGTCGTCATAACAGTAAGGTAAATACTGAAGTCTTTATGTATAAACCTGTTTCTTTTTCTGCCTTTTACACTGATATTCTACCTATCATCCTCTAACAGTCTCTGAGGGTATTCATCACACGGTAGCTTTTGAATAGGTGCTCTGTCCACTCAGGCAAGCAGCATTCTGAGAAACTGTCATGCCTACAGTACGGACACCTCATATACCTGTGATTTAGCTCACTCATCGTGTCCTTTCCCAGCAGCCTATGATTGCAACATAGGCAGAGTTATACTGCTAGTAAGGTCATTTAATAAGATAAACAACTGATAGGCTTTCCCTTAATCTAGTGCCTCAGTACTAGCCTTTTTCTTTCCCATTTTTTCATCTCATTCTTGGAATTATGAACCAGTTAGCCTTCTGAGATGTGCTTTCTTCTCAAAATTGAAGGCTGGTATGTGCCAGCTCTTCTTTTCACATATCACATATTTTTGCAGTATCAAATTCATCCAGTCTAGATGCGTTGAGAAAGGAGTACATGACATAAACTGTGAGAAAAGTAAACAAATCTTTTATGGCTCTAGGTCAGAGTTCTGAATAGGTAACGCTTATATTTTACAGAATAGGTCAGTTTTTTCCTGCTTGGTTACCTGCTTTACATGCAAGTTCCATAAGAAACATTTAGAAGGGGTAAAGAGAAGAGGCATAAAGCTTATGTGACCAGTTTCTTCCTTCATTATGCCCATGGGCGCAATTTTAACCACATCATCAATCTGATGGTTTCAGGCTAGAGACATTGTACGAAGAGGAAAAACTTAGGGTTAGAAAGTTCCCAAATGTTCTAAAGGTTGTATAAAATGAATTTTTAAGAAAAATATTCTGTCCAGAGTGGCATACAGGCTGCTTTACTTAGTGCAGAAGTTGTGGAGGATGCAAATTTATGTGAAGTTCAGGATCTTTATGGGTTTATTGGTTACATGTTCAGCATATTAACTCAACATAGTACATTTCAGTTTTTTATGTGAAGAAACATGCTCCCAAGGTTTTCTACTTCTTGTTTATTGCAATTCTCAACTTCGACCTGGCTAAGAAATTTATGCAAGAATTGAAGTAATTAAGCATAGAATGGAAGAAGTTGAAGAAATTTTAAGAAAATCTGGTGTGGATATAGCCTTTGCAACAATTATAACACTTTGTGTCCCTCATGTAACGTAAGTATCTTCAGTTATTAGAAATGTTTGCATAAAAAATACATTAAGGAACTTCATTGTTCCTTAGTCTCAAACCACAAAATTGGCATATTTGAAAGAGAACTTTCCCAGTATCACGAGACAAAGACTGGTCTTTGCTCATTCAAAATACATTGTTAACCATCTAAAGAATTACCTAATTTATTTAATCTGCACTGATAAACTTCATTCTTGATGGAGACACCTGCTATTATACGTGATGAGAAACAAGACTCCTTGCTATGCTGCAAGTTTTCTGACTAAAATGGCTAGTTTCCCACTAGCCTCAATGGCCTCAGACAGTAAGAAAAAAAAAAAAAAGATGAAAGAAAGACTCCTTAATGAGTTAGAAAAATATTAACAGTCCCCAAATTTTTTCCTTCATCTTTACAAGTTAGCTGAAGGTATGTAATAGAGGGTTTACTTTGTGGCTTTTGGGGTTGTTTTTTTTTTGCCGTTTCTAAAATTTGAATTCAAGTTATCAAGCTGCGTTGATTTGAAAATTGGTGTTTACATTTTCTTTATTGTATTGTATGCTATGACATATGTCTGAGATCCTACATCAATTAACCAGTTTCTTTTTCAAGATATGAGTGTTGTTTCAATTATTCTTTTGAAATTTTATTTGTGGCATGCTGTAATTATACCTTGCACATATATTTTGTAAAGTTTCCTGTTGAACTGAGAAACTGTGCATTGTGTTCACAAAAACCAGTTTGTTGTGTTCTCTGTATTAAGCATGCTGTGAAAGCTTGTCCCTTGTGCTCAAAATGTAAATTGGACACAGCTAATTGCATCTACTGCTGGTGATCATGTTCAGAGAGTGCAGATTTCTGGAGGGAAGTGTGCCTACGCTTCTCCTCATGCTTAGATATAACTGTGAGTCCTCCTTCAGAAATGCTTTATTATTGTCAGGGTTAGACTTCATTGCTAGTGCTTCGTAGGAAAAACAAAAACATTTTGTACTCTACTTGTTGATCTAAACCTGGAAATGTTTTTTCTGTGTTGGATGTAGAATATTTCTCATTACTTTCTGTGCAAAACTCACTTCCCAAAATCTTAAGTGATGAAACTCTATCCTTAAAGTAAATTTACACTCTTATGCTGTTTGTAGGCTCTTTCGGTCAAGAGAGAGGTACAACACGTAATGTAAAGAGAGGCTGCAGTTCTGCAGTCAGCAGCTGCAGCTGCTGAGGTAGTGAAGAGGAAAGTTCATAAAAGGATGTGGTGCTCTTACTGAAAATACAGAATCATTTGTGGATGCCTTGTGGGTGCAGGCATGGGAAATGCACAGGGTGTAAACTCAGCAGACATCTGGTGATGACAAGCTACCAGAGAGGAATTAATGACTGGCTTCACAGAAGGGGCTGTTTTGGTTAGATGCAGTATCATTGTTACTCTGCCAAAGACATGAATACTGTTCCCAGTTTAGAGGAAAAGAGAAATGACTAATAGTGAGTTAGAAGAAACTGCCAATTTGTCTTAAAGAAGTAGTTGTTGAGTTGACCAGTGGATAATACATTGTGGCTTGAAGAAAATACTTAGTGAGAGGAAACCTGCATCACAGTAATAAAGAAGTAGCCATGAAAGTGAAACTGTATTAATGCACATGACCCAGCCTCCTTAAAACAGTGGTAATCCAGCACAGTATATTCTCTGGATTCCACCTAAACCAAACAAAAGATAGCTTTAGGATTGAATATTAAAAAAAGAAAACAGTGAAAACTTCTTCCAAAAGTCCTGTGATGCTTTGTTGCTTTTCTGACAGTCGTATACTACGGTATTTTCTCACAGATGTTTGAGGATTGTGAATAATGTAATTTCACATAGAACAAAGAGATAGACACACACTTTAAATCTCAGGACCCAGCAGAAATAGACCATAAGAATAATAACCTTGTTATATGACAGATGACAAAACTACAAGATTTTGATTTATTAATACTATTGTTACTTCTTCAGAACTACTGTGTTCCTACTTCTTGGATATACAACAAATATAAAGGCAAAAGGCAGAAGAATGTTTGTTTGAAAATACATGCTACGTAACACCATTGCTCTAGAACTCATCACTTAAGATAAAAACAGTTTCACAGTAGAAACCCCAGAATTCACTGAAAAGTAAACTACAATTCCCATGCATCACAGAGCCAGATAGATTCTCATGTTATCACTTTGTAGGTAAACCATTTTTTATAAGGATGTGACTTACTGAAAGTGTGAGATTGGCAAAGACAAGATATTAAGGGCCCATGCTCCTGCTAAGGATTAAAGGGGAAAAAAAAATTGTTTCTGCATAAGTATAAACCAGCTCAGTATAAAGGGACAACGTGAACTGTACCATCAAACAAATAAGCCGCAGTGAGCTAAAAGAATGTTTTCCTGGGATCTCTACGCAGCTTTTCTTCAAGAGGAGATTTCATGCTCAGCTGAATGTTAGAAGCAGATTATCTAGAAACACACTTCAGTTTTGCCTGTGTATTGCATTTGTTTTTCTCTGTTAATAACAGAATATTAAATTTTTTTTGGTAACCAAAGGCTTCTGCTGTAGCAGTAGCCCACCTCTTCATGTGCTTTTTATGTATTTTAGCAGTTGCAAGTATTTATGTAACACATAATCTCTGGTTACAGACAGAGGTTGCAATGTTAGAAATGGAGAATTATGACTAGAGCTATTCAAAGAGATTAGGATTTGCAGTTTGTTTTCAACACTGTTGAATAACATTCAGGGTTTTTTTTTTCCTTTTGTTGGTTTTAAAATTTTCTGACATATTCAAGCAGATTTTCTTACGTGCTGCTTTTACTGAAGTCTCAATTCCTTTCAGCACATGCTTCAGTATGGTTTGTTTTCACAGTATCACAAGTGTGTGCCTGGGACAACAAGAGAGTCTTAAATTTTTATCTTTTTTTGCAGACCTCAAAAGAGGGGATGTTTTTGAATACTATTTTAAAATACTGAGTAAACAAGGGACAACAGACATAAAAGGATAAACGAGCATATTTTCATCAGGGTGTGATGAGCACATCATTGATTTGAATGGACTTCCATCTGCAAATGTCAGTGAAACTGTCTATATAGAGGTCCGATGGTGTTTGCTTTTACTAGTGACAGTCTCCTTAACAATTAATGGCAGTAAAGAGTATAATGAAGGGAAAAGTAAGATTCTTTCTTACAGGGTGGGATGACAAGAAAAATCAAATAACTTTAAGGTAGCAATGTGATGCAGATTAGGCTGTTGTGAAGAGACAGACTTCACCATCTTCATGTTCCTTAATGACAAATTGAGTCAATTTGGGGAAACATAGTCACTGCTATTTGCCTGCTGTACTATTTTATATATTAACTCAGATCAGTGAGACCAATAAGACATGAGGAAAGCTACCAAATCAGTGCAAGGTAATAAAATCAATGCACAACTGTAATGTTATTAAAAACACTAGGACTTCATGCTAGGACTTCGGGAAATACAGAGCAATCTCTAGAGAGTCAAAATTTACTACGCTGAAATTAGCATTTACAATGACCTGGTAGATTGAGGGAAAGGTCTGTCCACTATCCAGGGTGTAACTGCAGAAGATAACCAAGAAATATACAAAAGTGACCCTGTAATGGCAACATACTTCACTTGTAGATATGAGAATTGTACACACTGCATTTGCTTTTGTAAACAAAATGAGTGTTTAGTATATTTCTCAGGATCAAGTTGATATAGGAAGAGCAGCCTGTATTGGATTGTCAATTGCATAATTCTAGAAGACAGGTGTGTGCACTGTAAAAGGGACATATCTAGGGTAGCTTTGCAGACAGTTGACACACGGGAGCTGTCACTGCACTGTCACAAAGGGCTGGCAAAATGTGTAACAGCAGGGGGAATTAATGCTGTCACTTCAGCATGGAGTGACTGTTGGGATTAAGCAGGGGACTTTGCTGTATGGAAGTACAGATACTGAGGCATTATCCACGGCAGTGGCATCAAAGGGCAATCTTGGCTCTCTGTTTGCATTAAGTAATAATGACACTTGATACCACATTCATTGGTGACAACAATGTCTTCAATATGAGTGAACAGGACAAGCTATGATACTCGCAGTATTGGTCATTATTTGTGGCAGTGTTCATTAATACAGCAATAAGAAGAGTGCCTTACATTAATTCTCAGTGGTACTGGCTCCAGCAAATGCATCACACCACTCTTCCATTTGTTATACTGATTTCCTTTAGAATATAAAATAAAGTTCAAGGTTTGGGCTTGAACCCAGCAGATCTGATTGCCTGAAGCACTGAAATAACCATAATGTTCAGTAACTCCATTCCTCTACAGTGGATATACATAAAAGCAGCTATCTAAGAGAGCTTTCTGAGATACCAGCCTGAGCATGAACTCTCCTACAAACTACAGACCCACTAGAAAACCTGTCTTTCTACTGTAAGACCTCATCTTCACTAAAAAAGCTTGGTCCAACTGAACTAAAGCAAGGTACTAACTATGCTTTTACCCTTCAGGAAACAGGTGGAGGGAGAAGTACTTAAAGGCAGAAGGTAATGATGCTGCAGGGAGCATTGCTCCGGGAGGTGCTTGCTGCCGCCAAGGGCCTCGAGTGGCTGCGATACCGAACTGAGGAGCACCAGCGTCCACATCTGTGACAGGGAACTGGGCAGGGACACTACCACTGGCTGCACTGGCGGTGGCAGGGAGGGACAAACTCTCACTATCACTACGTAGAAACTTAAAGCCACATGAGATGAAAGGAAAATCGATGGTAGCGGTGCAACTCTGCCACCAGTGTGGGCCAAAAGCAGAGGCACAGGCAACAGCATAAGCACGGGGCGCATATTGTGGCAGTATTTTTTCTACTTGTCATAGTGTGACCTCCTTGTCACGCTGACTCAAGGCGGGAAGCCACACAACTTGGGAGATTTTTCCCCAGCAACTTGCTTGGGCACAGCTGAGTGCGGGCACAGCTTTTACTGCCCACAGCAGAGCCCCAGGTGTTGCTCCTTAACCCACCAGCTGAAGCTTGTCTCTGGAGGGCTGTAACCTGGGGGGCTGCTACCTGAGGAGTCACTCTCCTCAGGATGGGAGAACAGCACCTCTCGCTCCCTCTCGGCCCCTCTAACGGCCGGGCGCGAGGAGCGGGACCGAGCGCGACCACCACCCCGCCGGCCCTCACCACCCACGGCCCTGCCCACGGCTCGCCCGGGCGGCTATTCCTTCAGCGGCGAACCCTCCTCCGCGCCCGCCCCTTGGCTGCTACAGGCCGGTGTCAGCGAGCGGCGGCGGCCCAACGCATGCGCCTTAGGAGCAGGAGCGTAAGTCTCCATTTTGTGTTCGGTTCCCCCCCCCCTCCCTCTCC
>VXBO01002082.1:14881-37414 GCA_013400135.1 Rhinoptilus africanus
AATTGGGTTTTATATTATAGGATCTTGAGTAATAAATTATTGTTAATTATTCAAGGCTTGCCCATGAACTCTGAAGTACTTCTGGGCATGATTTCAGTTACAGGAAAAGTGGGAAAATAATGTTAGTATTTTTTTGTCATGTGTAAAATACAAAGTTTAACTCCATAACCAAAAAGAATAACGATGTGATTAATAGAAGCTTTATTGTCAGTTTCTTGTGAGGGGTTGTGGAAGAGTAATTTTTGGAAAATTATTGTACTGGAGCATGACAACTGTCTAAGTAGTTTGTCATCAGAAATCTTGAGTCACATAGTTNTGAGATCAGAGCTGAGTTAAGAATGGAAAACTGAAAAAAAAAACCCAGTTTGTTTGCCCAACTCTGATAAGAACTGAGAGTTCTACTGAGCCATCATACCTGAGATCATCTGCGAAACAAGACAACAAGGTACACTTTCTCATCAGATAGCACTGGTTCAGGCTTATCAAAATCAAATTAGCAAGCAGGAAGCCAGGATTCAAACACTGCTGGGTTGCTTTTGTGTTTCTACTTGTACACCTGATGTTTCTCTTTGGGTACTAGTCATTAAAGCATGACAATTTCTAACTAAATGATTGAGAAGTCTATATTTATATGACACAGGGCAGTGCTCCAAGTAAGGTAGGATGCATCCTACATTAATGCAGCCCTCCGTCGTGACTGATTCGTCCTACTAAGAAGTGGTATCTGCATCTGCAGAGCACTGCATTGTGCTATTTAGATAGTACCTAAATTATTTTTTTTTCTTCGTGAGTTAGGAAGATATACTGTATCTATATATACTGAAGTATTCAGAGAACTCAATATACATTTAATTGTATTCTTACTGTTTACATTTTGCTAGAAAACGGTTAGGCATAAGGGTTTTTTTCTATACTGGCAGTGTGAGGGAAGCTGCATTTGAATGAGCATTGGATTTGGGTAAAGTGCACAAACCAACGTTTTCTGATCATTTTGCATATAGTTAAGAGTTTATAGTAAATTTTATTCTTGATTTACATCATGTATTCACAGTTAATTTTAAATGGCTTTATTTCTGATGCAAAGTGATATATAGATAGATTTTAAATAAATCAGACAAAATCATTTGAGGTATGTGCTTTTATGTGATTTTCTATCTATATAGCTCTCTAAATATATTTTAACATTTACATAAATTCTGCTTCTCTTCCCCAGGCTGAAAAATACAATCCATGTAAGTGTTCAGCCTAAATTAAGGAAAATATGTAGTATCAAGTTGCATGATGCATTATGATTGGTTTCCCTGAACAGAATCACTGAGCTATAAAAGGTGTTTTCTGCAAATAGGGAGGGCACAAAACTGCTTTTTAAACAAAATATGAACCAACTGGCTTTTGCATTATTTTTTAACATTAGAAGTACTGTATTCTGTGGGATGCTCATGGTGTGTGAAAGAAGCACACACAAGAGAAAGAATTGTCTTACGAAGAGATGTGAAACCTAAGATAGTTTGTGGTTAACATTTTAATGATAATTTACAAAGTTAGTCATTTAATTGATCTGTGTGCAAGTTCTGAGGATGCATGTGATTCCTCATTGGGGAAGGTTGTGCTAAGAAATGCCAATGTCTTTCAGGACATTCTTGAGGCGTGATAGATTTACTTCTCATCTTAAAAAAATTTCTGTATTATTGTTGCTTCATGTGCTGTCATTCGATATTGACACCCTAGGAGATTATTGCCTTGTGTCCTGTCTCTGTTTTTCTGATTTGCAGCATTGGAAAGGCTGTAGTGAGACAATTCTTGCTACATGTTGCTGCCCATAAATGTTTTTGGTAATAAGTTTAGACACTGAAATAGGTATGGAAGGGGTAGTGTATTGTTACTGTTGTACGTGGTCTCTTCTAGGGTTGCTAGAGGTTAGGTAAATTGCTGAAATTAGCAGATGTGTTTCTCTTCTTTCTGTAGTTTTGACTGGAAATTGTTGATTCATCTGCAGATTACATTTGTGGAAAGACAGGGAACAACTTGGATGTGTTTTTATCTCTTAAAATCTTGTTTTGGAGATTAACGGGAAAGTGCTCGTGATCCCTAGAAAAGTTCTTGTCCTATGATGCATGTTTTTCAATCTTAAGCATTTCATGAATGAATAAACATGCCAAACTGATAACTGAAAAGACTGTAATTGTCCAACTACTCACTAGTCTGTAATACTAAACAAATATGATGTAGTATTTTATTTAAGAATAGGCTGGGTTTTTTTTTTTTATTTACACAGTGTTTATGAAGTTGTTCTTATGGAGTGCCAGGGACAATATTTTGAGATGCTGAGTATAGCTGTCCTTCCTATGTTACTTTATCTTGGAGAAAACTTTGAGTTTTCTGAGACAAAAACAAAATTATATGAATACTGATGTTTTTAAAAACAATTGCAAACCTTTGTTTGTGTGTTTATTCTTGATATTTTCTTCATTTCTTCTTGGTGTTTTGGTAGAATTTTTGGCCAGAATTTTTTACTAAGACATCATATTTTTTCAATTCTTTCATGGTTTACGTTTTTTTCCTCTTCAAATTAAATGTTTTAAAATATTATTGTCACAGGAATTAGATAATGTGAATAAAATTGTATTAATGAAAAACATTTTCAGATGTTAATGGTAATAAATGAGTTTACTTAGCATTAAAGAATGAAACAGTTGTAGTATTCAAGTCTTATCCAGTAACTTTATTATTATTATAAAAAAATTAAACCATCCTGCATATTATGGATTGCTCAAAGAACTTCCAGCTCCTACTCAGTGAGGTGGCTTTGGAACAAACATCTTAGTATATAGCATAATAATTTGATGCCTAATCTCAAAAAATATTATCATACTTTCATATGTATCAGTGCATCACACACATCAAAACTATAGTTTTATAAATACTGAAAAGAAGTTTTAAGAGAATGAACAGCTTTATAAAGTATTTTTAAAATACTTTTTACAGCTATCTAGAGGTGCTAATCTCATATGTTTCTCTAGGTCTGTTCTAACTTACTTTTTTCTCTGTCGTATAATCATATTATCCTAACATTTGTATCATGTCCTTCTTTCAAGGTACATTTACAGTCATGACAATATAAGAGAGGATGCAGCAAGTATTATTTTCTCATCCTTTATACTTTCTTCTAGTCCCCACTTTAAAGTTTCAATTAGCCCAATAAGCAAATTATTGTCCTTTCTAAATGTGAGCATAAATAACACTTTGATTCTACCATTTAGGTTTTGTGGACTTTCAGTGATTTAAAAAATGTATTTTTATGTTAATTAACTGCTTGAAAATCAAGTCATTATTAGAAATTTACTCAAAATATTGAATGGAGATAGTTAGAATGGGTAGATGAAATTATGCTTTCTGTTTTTCAGGCAATCCAGGAAGTTCAACAAGTGACCTAATTTAGGCTTTTGTCAAAAAGTAAAAATGGTTGTTTTAAGAGCAGCAGACATTCAAGCTTTTATATTAAATAGTGTTTGTTATATTGTTTTTTTTTTCATTTAACACTTTTGTATTGATAAGCAGATATCTCTCTCAGGTGATCACGTGGGCCACAAGAGTCATGTGCCCTGTTTTTATCGAATTTTATACTTGCTGCTTCTTTTATTGATACTGCGTTGTCTGTAAATTATTAAGAACATTTTAAGATTTAGTACAGTTTTATTGTCTTCTGATATGGGATAATACCTTATACAGACTCTGATCACTGGAAATTGCTTTGGTTTAGTATATCTGGTTTTCTTCCCCACATATTCTCTAGCTATTTTTGTGGCCTTTCCCCCAGTAACTCATGCCAGTATTCAAAGGCACAGCTTCTGAATGCTGTTGCTAGCCCAGCAGTGTATGGAAGATACATCTAAAGTGTAGGATTGCAGGTTTTATACTGTTGCGCCAGAAATTTGTAATGATGTGTTGCAAGGCAGGGGTCTAAATAACTTTTTGTTTTCTGAGAATGGAGAATTGAACTCTGTAAAAAAATTTTCATTTTGATGTCTATTGTATGAGTATAGAATTTTAGTGTAGATTACCATATATACTTGAACCTCCAGTGATGCTGTTAGCTTATATAACCTCTTACCAGTTTACAAGAGTGTATATACCGCATTGTTTCTTAGATTTCTCTAGTTTGATCACACTTCAGTATTATTCTCTTTTAATGTAATGACTCCATAGTCATTCATAGCTCATAGCTCTCTTGTAATTGATTAGCAACTAAAAGAAAAAGGGGTGTAATGTAAAATAAATCGTTTTTCTTATCATGAATGTATAAACCAGTATTAACCTGTATAATCTATATTAACCAGTACAAACTTTATGGCAAGATTGGCCCTTTGTAATCCTGTCCTCTGTCTGGGGCAGGAAATAATTGCATTGTCCCTTGATGAGAAAATATGGTTTCTCTTCCTGTTCATGATTTTTACACTTGCATTTTTAACAGCCAAAAAAGCTGAACTGTTAATTTATTTCAGAATTTTGTTTCACAGTTTCCTATGCAGCTATTTGATGATGCGTTTGGTGAGAAAAGGCAACATTTCTTCGGTTACGGAAATTAGTGGAAGCACGTGCATGTTAGAGGTTTATTTTAAATATGACCCTGCATAATATGTCCTAGTGGAAATTATTTTTGCTTTGGTCCATGAAGCAAATACTGTATTACAGAATGTCTGTGTGTTTTGAGGGGTTAAATTTGCACATTATTAAATGAGCTACAGCAGCTTCACAGATGCATTAATTTAACAAATGCATTTGTGGTTAAGTGCTCCCTTGACAATGAAGGTAATTGAATCGCCAAGCCCCAGAGCTAAAACCCCCTCCAGATTTAGCCAAATAGCCAATGCTTTGTAACTATGAGTTTCAGCAGATCATAGACTCTGTGTATTGGGACAAAGAGGGACTTGTATTACGCACTTACTCTTGGAATAGATATCCACTTATACTCGAGCCACGGTGCAGATAGTCATCTCCCAGAGGCACTGACTTGTCTAAGTGAGGGAACAACTCTTTTAGTAACATGGGGGCCATCACAATATGTCCATAGCTATATGGTGGAAGGGTCTTTTGGTGACAGAGTTTGGCAGTGGAAAAACTTACTCATGGATGGAGCTCTCATGCACACCAGGTGGCAGCTAAATACACTGCTCCAGATACCCTTTAAGAGGGCATTTCAGTTCGGCCAGGATGTCATGTTCAGGCATCTTAAAGTATTGTTTGGCATGACAACTTCAACTGCAGCCCAGAAAGCCAACTGCATTCTGGGCTGCATCAAAAGAAGCATGTCCAGGAGGTCAAGGTAGATGATTCTGCCCCTCTACTCCACTGTGGTGAGACCCCACCTGGAGTACTGCATCCAGTTTTGGAGACCTCAGCATAAAAAGGACGTGGACCTGTTGGAATGGGTACAGCAAAGGGCCATGAAGATGATGAGAGGGCTGGAGCACCTCTGCTGTGAGGACATGCTGAGAGAGTTGGGGTTGTTCAGCCTGGAGAAGAGAAGGCTCCGGGGAGACCTTATAGCGACCTTCCAGTACCTAAAGGGGGTCTACACAAAGGATGGGGAGAGATTCTTCATTAGGGAGTGTGATGATAGGACAAGGGGTTAATGGCTTCAAACTGAAGGAGGGTAGATTTAGATTGGATATTAGGAAGAAATTCTTTACTGTGAGGGTGGTGAGGCAGTGGAACAGGTTGCCCCATGGAGGTTGTGGATGCCCCATCCCTGGAAGTGTTCAAGGCCAGGCTGGATGGGGCTTTGAGCAGCCTGGTCTAGTGGGAGGTGTCCCTGCCCAGGGCAGGGGGGTTGGAACTCAATGATCTTTAAGGTCTCTTCCAGCCTGAACCATTCTATCATTCTGTAATTCTGTGCAGGACATTTGCAGCAATTTTTGAAATATCAGAGAAGTGTTACTGGGTTTGGTTGACTCAGTGGATGATAGATTACTAGCAGGTTGGAATTTTTTTTCCTCTAAGCATTTCTGTGGTAAATATGCCATGCTATGCTGAATTACTGCTCTGTGGCGATAATATCTATTTTATCAGCATTATCGGGATTTGAGAGGTTTGGGATGCATTTTATGTAGTAATGGTGTACAAAAAAAGTGCCCATTAATTGTGTAAAAGTAGAAAATACATAGCAGGGTGTGACTTATCATTTTGTAATTCCTCTGCATTTTTATAAATTCACCTGGATTGCTGATTTTAAGGGGGGAAAAGGATTGCTGAGGAGAGAGGATAGGCTAGCAACATTTTGGTGTCTTAAACCAAGTGAGATTCTTACCATCTTTCACTGCTTATGTTCTAAGCTCCTTTTCAAAATATTTCATGTCCCCGGTTCTTTTTTCAAAAGAACAGATTTACAGTTGGCACCTGTGGCCTTCAGGGAGCACAAGGAACTTGTGTGCAAATCGTGGAGGTAGCTTTCATATCCAAAGGCTTACCTAGCATTTAGAGGAATTATTAAAGGGCAAGAACCTGTAGATTGATTGTTTCTCTGCTCCTTAGAAGGTGATGCATTATATACTAAGTTTTGCAGAAAGAATGTTACATCTGGACTATGAGCATTTTGTTCTGATACATTTTTATTCTTGCAGTTGTCTCTAAAGGGGATAAGACAGGTTTTGGTGGCTGATATTTAGGGGCTTTTTTTTTTTACTTTGGCTTGGATAATTGCAGCGATAATTTGGAGTTGTTCAAAATTTCCTTCTAAATGGCCTTACTGGTTTTTGACAAGCTTTATTCTTCAAATGCTCAAAGCAGGGAGGTTTGCTGAGCTGGGCTTTTTGTCTGCATTATTGAGGATTTTCTGTAGGTCGTCCAAGACTCAAGAAAGAAGAAAACATTTAGTATGTGGGCATTTGATGGATCTTTTCTGAGGTATGAATGGTTTAACAGCCTAGGGAGATACTGTGATCTCCATCTTCCTCTATAGGAAGAACCACTTAATTGTTGTTTTAGGTTCCAGCCTGTTAAGAGGACAGGTAAATAGTTTGTTCATTCCAGTATGAAGCTGGATGAACTGAACATTTGTTTTCACTGGGACATTAGAAATTTCTTTATTGTTCGTCATGAGTCTAAACCAACAACAAAGTAAATCCATGATGACCTGGAGGTCAAATTGTGGGATCCTTTTTATATATCTGGCAACAAGACTTGTCAGCAGTTATCTTCCCATCTTTCTACTCCAGCCCACTTTATATCATAGAGTCATAGAATAGCTTCTTCCAGAGTTTGTTAGGGAAGGGCAAACTGACAGGTGGTAAGGTGAGAAGAAGAGAATACAGCAGGCTCAGTAGTGTGTTGATCAAAAGCTGGAAAGAGCCACTGTATTTTTGGGTGTTTTTAACTTGTTGGCATGGCCAAATACTTGAAAAAGTAAAAGGGTAGTAAAAGGTTTGGGATCCTTTAACCCTGGTGGAAGGAGATCTTAATCCATGATCCTTCTTTTTCTAGTATGGTTCTTAAACAGACTGAGATCTCTAGGTGAAGGTCAAGAGTCTTTTATTTGCAGTGTAGATTCTGATTGGTTTTGCGTGTATTGGTTAATTACAGTGGTGGCCTTCAGTGTGTCCCATAGTTCTATGTAGGTGCTATCATTTTGCTGATACGTACTATACCTTGTTTTGTACTCTACGGATTTCTGTACCCTGGATTTCTAGGTTGATAACTGCTGTCCTTACAGTTTCTGAGCTGACTGTGTTTGTCTCGAGGCGTTGCTCTTTCTGGTAATGAAAAGTAAGAAATGTTGGGAATCATACTAGAAGAGCCACTTAAAGGAAGAAAACAGAGTGAAGGCATGCACATGACATGCTCCCTTCCCGGGATCATATGCCAAAGGATCTTTGCATCAGCATATGCAACACAACACAAGAGTTGAGTGTGAGTCAAAGTGAGAGTCATGACCATTCCTTCTGTGATGCTGAAAAAAGTTTAGACACTTACATAATAGAAGGACGAAGGTAAAAGTTCTTTCTTGATGAAAACCTGTGAAAATACTACTGCAAATATTTTTTACAAGATTTTGTGAGTAATTTCCAATTTTCTGGGAGTGTCCTGATTAAAGGGGAATGACTAGTTACCTTATTTGAAACACAAAGGGCTGTATAATTGTAGATCTTCAGCAGCACTGATATAAAACTGTTTAAAAGTATACATTTGCAGCTGGATACTCCACTTCCTTCAGGTAATGCTTTCCCACATACTATGAACTGTTTGAGATATTTGAGGTTGTATAGTTTACCATGAAACACTGAAAACAAGACATTTTCAATGCCCAGCTTCGGGCAAAACGCATCTCCTTAGGAGCATAGATCTCTCTGATCATCCCCAATTTGCTTTATATGGCTTCCTCTGATGAAAGCCAGTTGTCAATCCTATTCTCAAATACCATTTGAGACTGTTTGTACTTACATGAGGTTCTATTAATTTTTCTTTTCAGTGCAAAAGATCCTTCCTGGCTTATTACAATAGCCACTGTACTGTTAAAAATAGGGATATTTTTAAGATTTAAAAAATTCATGAAAAGTGGCTCAAGAGTGTTCTACTTGGCATTGTATGTTGAATTATCTACTTAATTTTGTTGCCATAAACTTCTGTTGTCGAGAGGTTTTCTATTTTGTTCAGTTGGCAAATAATCATACTGTTAGAAATACTACTGGTTTTATACATAAGGTGACATATTTTATCTTGTAAAAAACAGACAGCTGAAGCTTTCAATACATTTAAAAGTGTTTTTGTTGCAGAAAGAATGAAGAATATGGTTTTTTTGTATCTGAAATAAATGAACTGATCTTAAGAGGCTGTGATTTTTAAAAAGGCATGTGTAGAAGTGAAATCATATTTGCTGTATTTATTCCTGCAGTAAGCTAGTATTGTCTCTGACACATGTCTAAATGTATGATACACAATGTGCAGAGGTTCATTTGGAATCTTCATTTTTACTGACTTTTCCTGAGGATTATAAAGGGTGCTTGTGCTCCCACGTGAGGGTTATCTGTATGGAGCAGGCAACCTCTAGCTCATGGCTTGAAGCCCTTTGATCTGCTACAGATCGTAGCCTGTATCATTTGTACTGAACTTCCCACTTATTTTGGAAAACTAGACTGATTTTTCTCCTGTCTCATGCATTCCCGCTAGATGTTTTAAGAGTCAGAATTTCAGCTGCTTTCATGACTTCTGATTGCTGCCACAGTTTTCTGAAACATCAATGTCAGCGTGAAACACTTGAGGAAGTGTTGAGACATCTTTCTGGAGAACTGGGAGGAAATCTTAGTCATTTTTGAACTGAACAATAATAAAAACTCAGGATGCTGTTATGTGTCAGTTTTCTGCAGTTTTCTAAGTTTTGAACTGGAATATGAAGTGTTCATTCCTGTCTGCCTACCCCTCACTTGTAGATAAATGCCAACGGATGGCAAGTTCACGTAGAACTCTTCAGATAGATTTAGTTTTGCATGCCACTTGGGGACATGTTCTTTTTTTTTGCTTCCTGTCACTTTTAACAAATTATTCCATATGACTCTGTAGCAGCTTACATTTTCAGAAACAAAATTCAATATTTAATTTACATGTATTATCATACAAATTTATCTGGCTTTTATTCATACGATTGCTTGGGAAAGTACGTCTCTGTTTGCAAATGTAGTCATGAATGTACAAACATAGATGTTGAAGTTAATACTCAGCCCAGACTGTTGTCCAAAAACATGGACTGCTAGTGTATTAAGGCCTCTGTGACACTTACTACGTAGCATCTCATAATATAGCTACTTGTATTTACTGTTCAGTGATGGTTAATTACTTGTATTGTTTTTTTCCTTGATTTTCTGTAATTTTACAGTAAATGAAAACTATTTTGAACTTCTTTTAACATAAAAGAAGTCTTTGGGATTTTTTATTTTTCAAGCTATATAACTTGTAACAAGTTACTTCTGAGATCTATAAATTAATTTTTGGTTATTCCCTAAAGAGAGAACATTTTTTTCTTCTTCTTGGAATTATTTATAGTATTTTGGGGCCTGCTTTATGTTGTTATTTTTATTTATCTATTTATTTATGTTTAATATAAGGAGCTTGAACAGAACTGTGAGCAACTATTTTTGCCTGGTGTAAGGTATTAAAAAGAACCTTGAAACCTTTAATTAGGCCTCACGGTATTATGTTATTGGGAAGTATTTGGATATACTAAGTAATTGCACAAAGAAATATTCATTGATAATACTTTTATGCTGTTGCATTTTTTCAACAGATATAAGATACGGTGTAAACATCTGGGTTGTTAACTGATAGATTCAACACAAAAGTTAAAACAGTCTGATTTTATCTTTGTTTTTTAATATTGCTCTTTCCAAATGTATTTTTTAAACATGATTTTCTTTAAATGCTTTTTGAACCTTGAGAATTCTGATTGCTACATAAAACTTTATCTAGATCATTTATTTTTATACTAGGTAATATGTTTTTTCCTGATATCTTAATTCGATTTTTTTTTGTTTCTTGTCACTTGATTACTGTATTACAGTGTGTTATTTACCTTGTTCTGCAGTTTTGGAAGCTTTTCATGGACTATATTTCTCGTCCTACTCTCTTTCCCTTTGCTATAAAAGAGAAAAACAACTTTTTTTTTCTGTTTCTTTTTTTTTTCTCTTTCAGATGCTAGTTTTTGAGTGTGAGTTTGTAGGGGATTAGAAAGTATGGTAATAAGTTGTTAATTACATCACTGTGATTGTCTTCAAAGACCACTGCTGAAGAATTTGAGAAACCTTAAGAACAGCTTATCAAGAACCTTTATATGCCTTTGACTCTAAATTGAGTGCTTTTTTTAAGATTAAATTTTTTTAAAATCAGTGGCCACTTCTGTCTTCCTTGATCTTGCTGGGTTGAGAGGCCTACAAAGAATTATTTGAATGACTGAGGTTTTGCTGGTTTATACAAATCACTGAGATCATCGCTGAATCATTTTATGTGATGCATAAACAAAATTTAGAACCGTTATATATAAACCCAGAGAGCGCGTTATTTTCTTTGTTCTTTTTGTCCTGTATTTTCTTATGGTGAGAGGAAAAAGAGATTTTAAAAGCTCCTGGATGTTTGTAAAGCATCTTTTTTTCCCCATGACTTCAATACTTCGAGAATTTTTGGGGGAAAGCTTTAATTCTTCGAGTTTATTGCAGTAACAACAGGTACAATTAACTTTAGCTGTCTTCCTAGCATTTCCTTTAAGCAATTTCAGGCATAAATTCTTCTTTTATGACTCTTTTTCTAATAGACCTAGCAGGTTAAGGAGGTTTTCCAAACTGTTTAGGAAATCAAATACTCCCACTGTACAAACATAACCTGAAAATTCTTTTTCATTGTGTTTGACAAACATCACTGTTTTAACCTTTAGTAACCCTCAAACCTGACTTGAGTTGTTAACTTGACATCTCATACATTAAGCAAAATTAGTCGGGATAAGTACAAATGAAAATAATTTTGAATTTAAGTGAACATGTAAGGAGACACTGGAGGGAGACTGTGTGGTTAAGAAGATGAAAAGACAATTACTAGTTTCCCATCCCGACTCCTGGGAGTAGCTGCCATCCCGCCCTAACCATTTCAGACCACGGCCACCTGTGTACGGTGGTTCAGCTGCCCTCCTCGTTGTCAGAGAGTATGTTACAGCATGCAGTGGTTGTCTAAGGTAACAGAAGGAAGTGAGCAGAGACACTGAGTTCCATATCAAGAGCTATTCCTCTGTTGCAGCCCAATTCTGTCTAGGCTCCTTTATCATTTCCTCTTTGGTTTTGTGTGGAAAAAGCCCAGATCAGTTAAGCTTCTGGGATGTTTGACAGACAGCATCATAGGCCGATATTTAGTATGGGAACTTTTGTTAGTGGAATGGTATAACTAGGTAAAATAGAAATAGGTCCTGAGGACTTTGGCTCATCAGTGAGTTTTTGTTGCTTTTAATTGAAATATGAATGTAAATAGTCACCTTTTAGCAATAGGGCATGTCCTTATTTGCAGTCGCAAACCAGTTGTGAAAATTTTGATTATATGGTATGTAGGGTCATCTTAATTTCTGTGATTAAAATAATTCTAACTCCTCTTGGTTTTAAATTTGAGCTGCAATCCAGCCAATAGATCTGTAAAGCTGAAAGTTCTTACAGAAGAGGATATTGTAAGAGCTATAAAGATCTTTTTAAAGGACCAAGGTGGTATGTAAGTAGATAGTGCTACTGTTAATAAGTATGTGCAGGATTCTATGTGTCAAGGCATTCTGAAATCCCCGTGCCACAGATATAGTCTTATTTTTGAAGTAATGAGCCCAGAGGGTGGCAGTGAAGGCAAAGTTATCTAGATTTGTCCAAGCATTTCTCACAAAGAGGAGTCACACTGAAAAGCAGAGACATTTTAGAAATCACCAGGTTACCACTGGTAAGAAGAAACTGATTGAGGGGAAAAGGGAAATTTCTTTCTCTCTCCAGCTGCCTACAAGACAGACACACAAGGAACCAAGATCTGAGATTACTGTAATCACTGTGGTGCTTCATGCAGGGACAGACCTTGGTTGAATAATTTCTCATACTAAAGGAGAGTGAAAATGTTTCGGAATACTGTATTGGGAGTTGATGGTAGTTATGATAGCTGGTGCCATCTGATGGGCAAGAATTATGGCTGTTTCTTTATTCCTACACTAATGAAGTTATTAAAGGACAGAAAAGTCTTCAAATCTGAATTCAACTGAAGAGGTACCTGGATTTCAGTTAGATACCTCACTTACTTTGTGCGATTTCAGTTTCTTACATCATGGTGCTAAAGATCGTGGATTATTATTCTAACAGCATATTAGAGTAATAAAGGCTTATGGATAATTTTAGGATGCCTTTTATGTTGCATCCATTTCACTGAAACACTGTTCTTCTAAATTATCCATTAATAACTGTTTATATCCAAAATAAGCTTAATTAAAATTCATTTTAAAAGAGGAACTACCTACTTTAAACACTGACCTATGACTAATTGATATTAGCTAATTATCTGGATCTGAAGTCAAGGAAATCTATGGACAGAAGATTCACACTTTAATAATTATAAAATCCTATAGAACATCTGAGTCAGAGTGACTGAAAGGCATATACTTTGGAAATCGATTATTTATGATGAATGCTAAGAGGAGTGCACCAAAAAGCATTTCTTGTCAACTTGTGTATCACTTACAGGTTTTTGTGCTGTAGTCAGAGTGTGACTGCAAGTAAATCCATCCCTGACATGAAAAAGTTGGTATTCACACTTGTGGAGTTTGTCTTTAGGAGAAAACTAGCATTGTTTTATGGACTGGCTTATATTCACATTATATATCTCTAATTTATATACATGAAGTGGCAGTGCTTTGTTTACTTCCTTTTACTGGTATATCTGCACACAGAATGCTACTGTAATATCATTAGCATTGTTTTCATATTCATATACCAAAAAAAAAAGGGGAAGATCCTTCATTAACATAAGTATAGAAAAATATGCAGATCCTGTATATCTGGTATGTTTTCATCTATGTCATTAATTGGAAATATTGATGCATTAAAATAATTTTAAATATATCTTTGATGTCCTAACATGTCAACTTTGAAATATTTACAGTACATACAAAAATCTTTATCTGAAAAACTTAACATTCAAGAAGATCACAAAGACAGCAAACTATGTCATAATCATAATTTCTACCTAAATTGATGCCTGCATATTATTTAAATTATTTAAATATACAATTAAGAGGTCTTGATGCTGCAGCGATTATAGCTGACACTTTATTGTTGTCAGAAATATATACATCTTTAGAAAACAAGTTAACCCTCATATGGAGGTCGTCCAAGTGAAATATAAATATGTAATTCAAAGATCTTTTCCTTCTTGTACCTTGCTGAGCTAGTGTTATTGACATGAGCAGGCATCTAACTGTATCATACAATGGGAGGGAATCTTTGTCAGACAAGATTAATCAATTATAAATTTTAAGTGAAAATACAAACTGTGACCAGGAATCAAGAAAAGTCTATTAGGAAAATTCCATTAGGAAACAGTCAGTCACATTCTGCACTATTTGCAGTTTTGAAAGGTTACAAAAATCTTACTTTGTAAGATTCAAATATCTAAGCAACATATTTATAAAACCAAATATTCCCAGAACTTCTTTATGAGGTGCAATTATAAAATGAATTTAGTGGTGACTGAATTACAAATTAAAGGCATGGATACAAATGCCTTATCTGTTTTTGTACCTATAATGAGCACCATTTTCTTTGACCATATATTAGATTGGGAACCTGCTCAACTGAAAAATACAGTCCGAGTTTGGGTCTATACTAGTCTATACTACATTGATCTAATCTCAGGGGATATGATGCTGGTCTTCCTGTGACTTGTAACCTGTACTCTTCATGATCTGCTCCTTCAGATGGTTGTTCCACTTAGCAGAGAAACATTATTTAACATTGAACAAGGTTAACTCTCATTGCTGTTACAAACTCCACGTGATGCCAGAAGGAAATAACTGAACTCTTTTCTAAACCTAGGATTAAACCCAAAGTCGCTGAAATCAAAAAAGGCATTAGGATTCCAGTTAGTAATGGAGTTGCCTTACTGAAAACTTCATAAATGCAATTGTGTAACAATTGGCTAAAATGTGAATATGAAGAGTCTGGCTCTGCTTTTTGTGGCACAGTGAGGTAGTTATTTGTTTTAGAAGAAACTGGTATCTTGTCATTGGGTGAATAAAAAAATGCTAATTTGTTCCATTCATGGCCCCAAGCAACAAATTTAGCCTGCCATATCACTACCTATGTGTTTCCTGTTGTGTCCGAGACCAACATTAAGTAAAATGCATCTTCATAAGCACATATGATGATAATTAGTAAAGGAAATGTTTTAAGTTCTTGTCAACACTTGGAAGTAACCAGTAGTGGAGATAATTAAACCTGTCATCAAGCCAGTTTGAAGGCCTAATACTGTTTCTGGCCATGTCACAGAGAATCTGTACTTGGAGTTGTAGATTCAAAACTACTTGCCATGGCAAAGAATTTTGCATGTATGTTTTATGGGGAAATGTGATTTTTCTTTCATGGTGACGATCATTCTCTCTAAACCAGACTCATCCTGTGTACTTGATGCTGTAGCAGACAAAAAATGAAATTGAAGCAACAGGTGGAAACTCATCTTTCAGTCCAGTGTGAACACGTTGCCTATGCTTTGTGAATTGCCTTGGCTACCAGTTCACCTCCTAATGGAATTCCCATCCTGCACCTAGACAAAAAGTGTTCAGGCCTCCTGTAAATTTAGGACCTAAAGACTAATAGAAACTCAGATTTACCTGAGTCTGTCTTAGATGCAGGCAGGTTAGTAAGAATATAAAGAAGCCTTTTATCCAGATAACCATATGAATTTATAATATGTTACTTGACTATGTCTAGTAATGAGTAACAAACTCCTTTATGTGTTTTGCCAATAATCCATGAATTACGTGAGGCTTCCATGTGAAACTTAAAAAACTAGTAATTTAATCATAACTAAGAGAGTGAGAGCATAATCTTTTCCAATTATCTTTGTCAGTATAACCTATGAATGTCTTAGTACATGGTGGATGCTGCTGAAAACAAGGTGTTCTCTGACACGGTATTTATTCTTAAAGTGCAGATTGTGCTTTTGTTATTTTAGAGGTTTCTTCTTATAGTTTTTCTAATGAGGTACAGTAAATGCAGTGTCAGCCACAGAAATTCTGAACACAACAGATGTCAGAACAACTTTGGCAAACATATCTGCTTTGAATTAATTTCTTAATAACCTGAAACATTGTGTTGAATCGTGGACATGTTTGCTCCAGCTGACCATCAGCATGCCTCTGCTGTCCGGTTTGCTTAGCTGTCTGGAAATAAAAGTGCAAAGTGAGTTTATGTCTTCTTAGTACTGTTCCTTCTGTGATTGCTCAAAGTTGCACGTATGGAAAATATGTAACATTTTCCTGCCTCACGCTGTTTCTATCAAGCACACACACTAGTTGCTTTGCTTTCCCCCATCTTCCCTGGTGAGTGAAGAAATGTGCCTGTGTTACGTTTATATAGAAATTACTTCTTACACAGAGAGACTAGCAATTCCAGCTCTGTTTGACCTGGTTTAAGTGACTGCTAAGTTTTAGAGCTAAGACTAAGGTGGTAACACTGTCCTTTCAGCCATCAAAAGCTTCAACCATGAGCAACATTTATTACCTTAATACATTTAGTATTAAAAGGTATATCTTTAAAGTTGTGAATTAAATAAATGTGGCTTGCTTTAACCCTAATTTAAATACATTACTACAGGAAAGAAGGGAAAGACAGATTTGCTGTTAAGTGATTTCATAGATTTTTTAATATTTTATTAATAATGGTTTATTAAAAATTCTATGGAATGGTAGTTATGTGTAAAGATTTATGAATACATCACAGAATTCTTCCCCGAGTTCTCCAGAGAGGCAAAAATACAACGCATGGAAATTTCCTTGTCTTTTTGAATATGTAGATTTTAATTGACTACATAATTTCTAATGGTTTAGGCAGTGGCACCCTTGTGGGTCCAGTTGGATCAATTTAAGAAATCATTTGAAGCTGTTTCTGATTGTCTTGCAGCAGAACATAATAATCACTGTCATAGCTGAGATGCCATTAAGGAATTAGATGACTGTTTCAGTTCTGTTTCAGTGCAAAGTTAACTGAGGCTTGCCAGAAAGACATCTAAACTTAGACTTGTCAAGATTTAGGATATTTACATCAATGAACAGAGAAACTCAGCTAGATGATACAAACTGTTCACAGAATCACAGGGTTGGAAGGACCCTCTGGAGACCATCTGGTCCAACCCCCAGCCAGAGCAGGGCCACCTTAGAGCAGGTTACACAGGAACGCGTCCAGGTGGGTTTTGAATGTCTCCAGAGACGGAGACTCCACCACCTCCCTGGGCAGCCTGTGCCAGGGCTCTGCCACCCTCAAGGGAAAGAAGTTCGTCCTCATGTTTAGGTGGAACTTCCTATGCTCAAGTTTGTGCCCATTCCCTCTTGTCCTGTCATTGGGCACAGACTATTGGTTGTGATGGTTTCTAAATGCTTCTCATACAGTAGGAAGAAAAAATTGTCAAACTCCTAAAACTTCAATCAAAATCCTTCTACTTGTTCTTAAGTTTTTTTCTCTTGTTTCAAGTGGCAATTTATTACATTTTTGCAACTAGGTAGCTTTTGGGGTTGCCAGTGATACAACACTGCAGATGCAAGTGCAGGCAGATAACACTAAGTGATGTTTCTTGTACAAAAATATAAGCAATGGTATGATACACCAAATATAAATAATTACCAACATGCTCAGTGAATGGCCTAACAAAATCAGAACCATCTCAACAAGACTCTGGGGGCCCTAAGACAAGAGGGACTGAAAAAAGTATCCTAGTATTCTGTCCAGCCAGATTATTTTCCGGTAAGATTACATGAAACATTACTCTGTTAAGTACTTCTGCGAATTGAATAATATTAGGTGAAGATCATACATTATTAGGTGTTATTGAAATCTGTATTTACAGAATATAATCAGCAATTTACTCAGATTATGACACAGAAAGAAATACTGCTTTTCAGTTTCCAATAAATATTTTTGCTAGTGTCTTGTGTGAGTTAAAAGGAGGCAATTTTACTTCCTACAAGGCGCAGACAGTACCATCAAGCCTTTTTTTGTTGATTTATCCAAGCAGTGTAACATTAATAGAAATGCTAGCCAGGCAGCCTTATGGAAAGGAGTTCATAATCATTTCATGAAGAGGTNTATATGAAATATACCAAATCTGACATACAAGCTTTGCTGTGATGCTATCCTTTGGGTGGGACCATAGTATACTAGCCTTGCCTAAGAGCTGTAGAATTCAGTTATTGCTTGCATTCTTTAATCTCTCTTCTTTATAGCATTTGTCCGAAAATGCATTGATCTTGATTTTTNCAGACTATTGGTTGTGATGGTTTCTAAATGCTTCTCATACAGTAGGAAGAAAAAATTGTCAAACTCCTAAAACTTCAATCAAAATCCTTCTACTTGTTCTTAAGTTTTTTTCTCTTGTTTCAAGTGGCAATTTATTACATTTTTGCAACTAGGTAGCTTTTGGGGTTGCCAGTGAGACAACACTGCAGATGCAAGTGCAGGCAGATAACACTAAGTGATGTTTCTTGTACAAAAATATAAGCAATGGTATGATACACCAAATATAAATAATTACCAACATGCTCAGTGAATGGCCTAACAAAATCAGAACCATCTCAACAAGACTCTGGGGGCCCTAAGACAAGAGGGACTGAAAAAAGTATCCTAGTATTCTGTCCAGCCAGATTATTTTCCGGTAAGATTACATGAAACATTACTCTGTTAAGTACTTCTGCGAATTGAATAATATTAGGTGAAGATCATACATTATTAGGTGTTATTGAAATCTGTATTTACAGAATATAATCAGCAATTTACTCAGATTATGACACAGAAAGAAATACTGCTTTTCAGTTTCCAATAAATATTTTTGCTAGTGTCTTGTGTGAGTTAAAAGGAGGCAATTTTACTTCCTACAAGGCGCAGACAGTACCATCAAGCCTTTTTTTGTTGATTTATCCAAGCAGTGTAACATTAATAGAAATGCTAGCCAGGCAGCCTTATGGAAAGGAGTTCATAATCATTTCATGAAGAGGTTCTGAAATTTGCCTTAAAGCCTTTAAGCATTTTTTTGTAAAAGTCATTGCTATCTCAGGGCCTACTCTCTGTCTCTCTCTCTCTCTGTNCTTTCATCAGTTTTACTAACATCATCAGCATTAAAATAATGTAACAGATCTACCAGTTTGCTCTATGCTTTAAGTGTACAGATAATTGCACCCTACATCAGTTCCAAAGATACATGAACTATGATGAGTACTGGATTATTTTTTTTTTTCCTCTTTGGAGGCTCTTGCCTCTTCATCTGCTCTATCATCATTTTATATAAGCAGAAATTCTCTACAAAATTGAGTGTCCTTCAGTAGCAGAGGAGAAAGATCAGATCTGATGATAGGACTGTTGTGCAGAAAGCTTCCTTATGCCCTNCTTGGCATTCTTATCAAGATTTATATAGTACTTCATGGCAAATCAAGACTTTTTAGTAGGCATGGAGGGTTTTTCCTCAGCTAAAATTTGTACACTAAAATATTTCTGGTAATGTATGATATANGGAGGCTCTTGCCTCTTCATCTGCTCTATCATCATTTTATATAAGCAGAAATTCTCTACAAAATTGAGTGTCCTTCAGTAGCAGAGGAGAAAGATCAGATCTGATGATAGGACTGTTGTGCAGAAAGCTTCCTTATGCCCTTTAAAAGACTTCACTTTTTACTGTCTAATGAAAGAGATTACCTCTCCCTGTAAACCTTCGTCATCTCATATAAATTTAGATCATGATAACTCTTAACGATACTACTGCTCCCAAGAACAGGATTGAGCATATTTATCAAACTTCACAGAACTAAGCCTTTACCAATACTTAATCACCTCTGTTTACAACACAATTGTCATGGTTTGGGCTGGGTTGGCCAATGACAAGATGACAGATGCTCTCCCCCACCTCTCACTCCAAGGAGAAGAAGAGGAGAGATAGAGTGATTAGTTTAGAAAAAGCTAAACTACTTTAATGAAATATTAATAATAAAATTTTTAAAAAGGGTATCATGAAATAGATGCAATATAAATAAATATATACAAAACCGTATCAGGTTGCTGGGAAGATGTCACTGGCAGGCACTGGGAAAGTTCCAGATTGGACTCGGTAACAAATGAGAACTGGAACACAGTGACCAGGATCAAAAGGCAGATGAGCTGATGGGGTCCTCCCCAGACATCAGTCATTGAAGAGAGATAGCCATTGAAGAAGCAGTTCATTGAAGAAGAGCCGAAGATGAAGAACCTACAGGAGAAGAACCAGCCTGACCCCTTTGATCCCTCAGCTTTTCCACTGAGCATGGCAGATGGGATAGAATATGCGATTAGTCAGTTTGGGTCACCTGGCATGTCCCCTCCTCTTCGTAGGTGCGACCCCTCCACAGGGTAAACACCCAGGTCACCTGACCCTGGTGGCCACAGCAACAAGCTTGAGCAAGAGCCTCACTCACTGAACCAAAAGTTGGCTCTGTTCCACCCGAGACCAGGACAAGTGGAAAAAAATATTTATAAAATGTATTTCCATCTCCATGGAAAGGTGAAACTAAAGTAGAGGTTTTGCTGTTTTCTTAAAGGTAGCAGGAGAGACCCTTGATGAAGTCCATTCTCAGTCTACGTCACCCGTTGACCGTGGTCTCCACTGTCATTTCAAGGAAGGATAGTCTTTAAAGGTATCTATGAAGGAATAGCTGGTAGAGTTTAGAAAAAAAGTAAGTTGTGCAAAGGGGATTGAAAGTGTAAATCTCAATAGATTAGTTTAGCTGCCTATGTGCAAGGCTTCGTGCAGTGTGTGTCAACCTCTGTGGTATGAAATCAAGAATTAAGCAGCGATTGTGGTGAAATCTTCTTTCATACATGTGCAGTCCTTGTTGAGATCAAGAACTACAGAGCTGTGTAAATACTGACTATTTTATTTTCAAAATATCACGTGAAGTTTTTTTCACTTTTTAGAAGGTTTTTGAAGTTTATCCAAGTGTTCTAAAAGGATATCTAAAGAACATTTTTAGGAAGCTACAGCAGAGCAGTACAGTTCCCATTTCTTATTTTTACTGTTAAACATGGAAGCTTTTTTTTTAGGAAAGGAGGCTATTTTGCATACAATAAAAACATACTGATTGTGTATACTCTTTATACTGTACCGTAATGAGATGGCACAAAACTACTTTAGTAAAAAAAAAACACTCTACCAAGCCTGAGGCCACTGTAACTCTGTGAAAAATTTTGAGGCCTGAAGCACATAAATGTAATGCCTAACAGGCCAGGAAGAAGTAAAGATGCTCCTGCTCAAAGCCAAGTATTTCCATGCAACAAATGGTGCAACTGTGCCATTGTGCGCCCTTGTGTTCTTTGTACCAGGAGGGGGAGTTATAGTAATGCTTCAGGCTTTCCTTCTCCTGAATGTCTGTGGTGGTCTGGCTGTGAACTTCTTTCCATGCACAGCATCAATGACTACTCGTTTCAACTAGAGGTTCAGCCAGAACACACATTCAGCATCTGAGTGTCATCACACCCTCTCTGTACACTGCAGTACACTTTATGTAAATTAAAGTGAGGCAGTGGGACATCAAGTATCTTGTTTGAATTCACAAGGATTTGCTTATGCGCGTAGAGATAGAATCTAAAATCTGCCAGCTTGTGATCCTGTCCGTAGCTACTATGCAATCATTATTTCCTAAATCTATACATTTTTGCATTTTCAGGTAGATAACATTACGATAGTTACCTTTACACTTGACTCAGGAAAAGCCATCATGAATTAACTCCGTGAAGAAGCAACATGTGTGTAAGCAATTTCTTTTTACACCAGCACGCTAACAGAGCAGAGTAAGCCAGCTACATCATACCTATAAAGCAAGAACTTTGCCAGTTTTCCAGTGGAAAGGCATAACTGAAACAGTTCAAGAAGGAAGCCATTTCTTTGTATAATACAAACCATAATGCTTGCTAAGAAATGTACATTTGTTTGCTGGTAGTTAGCAGTTTCTTGGTTTTGCTTATGACAGTAGACAAGTTGCCACAATGGATTTAAGAAGCTGTGTTTGAAGTCCTTTATCAAATGGGTTTTTTCATCTCAAATCTGAATTCCAAAGTGTTTAAAAGTTCTTAAAACATAAGAGTTACTATTTAATTGTTTTCCAGACTTTAGCATGATTAGCTGCAGAAAATCAGATATGTGAGGGTTTTAGAATAAAATTATTTTTCATAGTTGTTTATTCCTGTTAAATCCGTTATGGTATCTAGTTCCTCCAAGTCAGAAAGGAACCAAAGGCCACATGGAATAGTACTACATGTAAATGTCAGATAGCGGAATTAAACAATTTGCTAAGTCTCTCCTTTCTTGGTTTAATTGCTTGCTGGATTTACATGCAGTCAGGGTAATAGGAATTATAAATGCATTTAATTTTAGATAAGACTGCTAATAAATATTTGAAAATAGATATTTATTGCTGAAAGACAGGGCATAATAGCTTAAGCTCAGTGCTGATTAATTTATCTGTGTAGCTCTCTGATTGGAGCTTGCTTGCATCTGTCTAGCTCAGAGCACAAGCGAACACTGTGGGACTTGTCTGCCCTTACCTCTGTAGTTTGTGAGTTCCAGTGTGAAAAAAAATTATCTATTTTCCTGTGCTGTAAGTGGCAAAACTGTTTGGTAAACCTAATTTTAAATTACATTGATTTTCTAAAGAGTACCTCCCTGCTAATCAGAACTTAATGACTGCTCTAAGATAATTGCTTTTAACTTGTATAACTAGCAACACTTTGCATATTGGCTCCAGACAAAAACTGCTTT